>NW_026844116.1:986990-1050115 GCF_029531705.1 Pantherophis guttatus
AACACCATTTTTAGACAATGGAATTTCAATCCTTAATCTATCTGGTGTCCGTGTTTGCATTTGGTTTCAAAAAAACATTTGGCTTCAAAAACATTTTGGTTCCTGGGCAGGATTTTTCCTGACCGTGGAGTTAAGAGCATTTTCTTCTCCTGGCACCAAAAAGGCTTGATTTTTAAAAAGTTGAAGCAACACCATTTTTAGGAATGGAATTTCATCCTGAATATCATCCTGGTGTCCGTTTTTGCATTTGGTTTCCAAAAAAAAATTTGGCTTCAAAAAAATTTTGGTTCCTGGCAGGATTTTTCCTGACCGTGGAGTAAAGCCTTTTCTTCTCCTGGCACCAAAAGGCTTGATTTTTAAAAAGTTGAAGCAACACCATTTTTAGACATGGAATTTCATCCTTAATCTCATCCTGGTGTCCGTTTTGCATTTGGTTTCCAAAAAAACATTTGGCTTCAAAAACATTTTGGTTCCTGGGCAGGATTTTTCTGACCGTGGAGTAAAGCCTTTTCTTCTCCTGGCACCAAAAAGGCTTGATTTTTAAAAAGTTGAAGCAACACCATTTTTAGACATGGAATTTCATCCTTAATCTCATCCTGGTGTCCGTTTTTGCATTTGGTTTCAAAAAAAAAATTTGGCTTCAAAAAACATTTGGTTCCTGGGCAGGATTTTTCCTGACCGTGGAGTATAGCCTTTTCTTCTCCTGGCACCAAAAAGGCTTGATTTTTAAAAAGTTGAAGCAACACCATTTTTAGACATGGAATTTCATCCTTAATCTCATCCTGGTGTCCGTTTTTGCATTTGGTTTCAAAAAAAAAATTTGGCTTCAAAAAACATTGGTTCCTGGGCAGGATTTTCCTGACCGTGGAGTAAAGCCTTTTCTTCTCCTGGCACCAAAAAGGCTTGATTTTTAAAAAGTTGAAGCAACACCATTTTTAGACATGGAATTTCATCCTTAATCTCATCCTGGTGTCCGTTTTTGCATTTGCTTTCAAAAAAAAACATTTGGCTTCAAAAACATTTTGGTTCCTGGCAGGATTTTTCCTGACCGTGGAGTATAGCCTTTTCTTCTCCTGGCACCAAAAAGGCTTGATTTTTAAAAAGTTGAAGCAACACCATTTTTAGACATGGAATTTCATCCTTAATCTCATCCGGGTGTCCGTTTTTGCATTTGGTTTCAAAAAAAAAATTTGGCTTCAAAAAACATTTGGTTCCTGGGCAGGATTTTTCCTGACCGTGGAGTAAAGCTTTTCTTCTCCTGGCACCAAAAAGGCTTGATTTTTAAAAAAGTTGAAGCAACACCATTTTTAGACATGGAATTTCATCCTTAATCTCATCTGGTGTCCGTTTTTGCATTTGCTTTCAAAAAAAACATTTGGCTTCAAAAAACATTTTGGTTCCTGGGCAGGATTTTTCCTGACCGTGGAGTATAGCCTTTTCTTCTCCTGGCACCAAAAAAGGCTTGATTTTTAAAAAGTTGAAGCAACACCATTTTTAGACATGGAATTTCATCCTGAAACTCATCCTGGTGTCCGTTTTTGCATTTGGTTTCAAAAAAAAAATTTGGCTTTAAAAAACATTTTGGTTCCTGGGCAGGATTTTTCCTGACCGTGGAGTAAAGCCTTTTCTTCTCCTCCAGTCGGGCACGGCAGTCAGGATGGGTGGTGACTTGGCAGAGTTGCTTATTGGACCGGGTTATCTTGAAGGTCGGAAGTCCCTCCTCCTGCCTGCTGACTGACAGTTTTTTCGACTCGGTCGAGTCAGGACCGGTCGTGTTTAGGGAGATTTCTACAGTTTACAAAAAAAAAAAAAAAACCTAGGAAAGAGAAAAGGCGTTAGAAGGACGTTTTAAAGAAGCGAGGCTGATTTTTCTTTCAGCGTTGTAGCTGCCTAGCTCCGCTGTTGCCTCGCTGGGTGGATTGCCGGCTGGCGATCCGCCCGCCGCGCGCACGAGTTCGCTCCGCCGCGTCGGCCATTCCGCCCTACAGCTGAGAGGAGGCATAATTAGATCAAGCGCCGGCGGCTAAATTGAGCGTGTGACAGGAGTCCGCTCTACTCCAGTGCTTTGCCGGCTGGCTAGCACTTGGATTGTGAATCCCTTTCTCGTTAGCCTCTGGACAGCGAAGCGAGGCTAAAAGGGATAGCGGCGACAGCGTGGGCGCTGAGGAGCGAAGCGCGGCGCTTTAGGATAGCGCCTGTTCAATTGGCGCGTGGGCGGCCTCGGCTCTATTTCAGGTGCTACGACCGGCTGGCTAGCACTTTGGGCTCGTTGCCCTATCCATTTCAGCGATTGGGCGCAGTGAGTACTTTGGGATAGTTCGGGCCTATTGAGCTGAGAGGAACCGCCATTTTAGAGCCTTGGACTAATTAGCCGCCATTTTGGTGTCACGGCTGTGCACCATTCATCTTGTCCCAGCGGCCATTTTTTGTGCAGTAATCAATATGGCTGATACTTCTAATGCTAATAAGGGCAAGAAGGGAAAACGCCACCACCATCAGCGAGACCCCTTGAGGGAGGCCTCCTCTGGCTCACAAGCAAAAAAATCTAAGTCGAGTACTTCCCAGGAACCACCTATGTCCAGGGATGAACAGAGGAGGCACAAGGCCATAGAGAAAGCATGCAATAAGGCAGCTTCCTCCTCCAGAACGACTACGCAGGATCCTTCAAACCCAGAATCTCTTCAGGCTCCTGCTAGGGAGGAGGCCTTAGCAATACCCTCTCCTATTCCTCCTCTCTCTCCTGATATCTCAGTTACAGGGGATTCCTGTGTACCTGACACAGCCTCAGTTTTTCCAACTGCCACTCCTGTGGTAGCTCCCGCCCAAGGGGATCACATCTCTAGAGCTGTCTCTACTGAGTTGGAACATCCGGAGCTACAGGCCCCCTCAGAGCAGAGACTGGATGTCACCCCGGCCTTAGCTCGCTTAATTGCGGATTCCATAAGACAGGGCATTGCCCAGGGATTGCAAGAGAAAGCATCTTCGAAAGTTTCAGAATACCTAAGCCGCCATACACCTTCGGTTACTTCTCAGCCCCTGCTATCTTCTTCTCAGGCTCCGGCTAGGGCAGCTTCTCCTTCTGGGAACAGCCAGAGCTCTCTTTCTGGGGAAGAAGACCAGGCAATCATAGACAATGACTTGTCGGAGGATGAGGGCTTAGCGCCTGACCAGCCTGCCTTTGTCGGTTTGTTCCGGCCCCAGATGTTCAGGTCCCTCTTGCACAAAGCCCAGATAACCACTGGGCTGGGTCTTCCTGCAGCCTCAGACCAACCTCAACCGGGGACTTCAACAGCTTCTTCTTCCTTATTTGACGTGCCCACGGTGCAAACCGAGATAGTCCCGGCTCCTAAATTATTTACAGAGGTTTTACAAAGACAATGGAAGAATCCGAGTACAGGGCCTATCCCTAACAGCCTAGATAGGCGCTTATTTAACTTGGCGGCGGAGTATGCCTCTCTTTTGCAGGTTCCCCCTGTGGACGCACCGGTGGTGGCCTTATCATCTCCTTCTCCTGCTTCGGGTCCCTCTGAGGAATCCCTGCGTCCGGAGGAGAGGAAGACGGAACGTACTCTCATCAAGGGCCACCAGGCGGCTGCCTGGTCCGCCCAAGCGGCATCCTCTGCATCATTTTTTAATCGGGCTTCGATCCTGTGGCTGAAGCAGTTGCAGGAAAGGATTCCAGCCTCTGAGGTGAGAACACACCATGACATTAACAAGATTCTGGCCGCAGTAGAGTATTCTGCGGATGCCACTTTGTCTGCAGCCAGATTCTCCGCCAAGGCCATTGGTGCCGCGGTCACGTCTAGAAGGCTGCTTTGGCTGAAATATTGGCAAGCCGACGCTCGTAGTAAATGGCGCCTGGCTTCAGCCCCATATTCATGTGACAAGCTCTTTGGCCCTGCCTTGGAGCCTCTTTTGATCGAGACCCGGGATCACCGGAAGATCTTACCGGCCATGTCGCGGAGATCGGACGGTCGTTCGTCGAACTCCTTTCGTGCGCAGTCCTTTCGAGCTTCAGACGGCGGCTATTTCCAGCAGAGGTCCCATCGTGCCTTCCTACAACGTGGAAACTTCCAAGACTCTCAGGTCAGGCAAGGCCCCAGATACCCCCCCAAGAGAGGTCAGAGAGGCGGTAGGGGCCGGCCCTTTCGACGGTCTCGTTAGAAGCTCTTCACGAGAGGAGCTTGGGGGTCGCCTGGCCCTTTTCTTCCAGGCCTGGGAGGATACGGTCTCTGACACATGGGTAAAGAATACCATTAAATTCGGCCTTTCCCTAGAATTTCGATCCAGCCCACCTAATAGATTTATTCGTTGCCCAGTGTCTCTTGATAGTGCCAAGGGGCCCCTGGTCTCCGCGGCGATCCATCACTTGTTAACCATAAAAGCAATCGAACCAGTGCCTCCCTCCGATTTAGGCTTAGGGTTTTACTCCAGGTTATTTTTAGTTCCAAAGTCCTCGGGGGGCTGGCGGCCTATCCTAGACTTGAAAGCCTTGAACCGGCACATAACTTACCGCCGGTTCAAAATGCACTCCTTGCAGTCTATCTTGATGGGCATTCGGAAGGGGATTTTTTATGTTCAGTGGATTTAACTGAGGCCTATCTCCACGTCCCTATCCTTCCCGAACACCGTAAATTCCTCAGATTTTGTTTCAACAATAAGCATTACCAATATAGGGCATTGCCCTTCGGGTTGTCCTCGGCCCCAAGAACTTTTACAAAAATTATGGCGGCCCTTATGGGTTATGTGGCCACGCTTCCAATTAGAGTGTCCTTTTATCTGGACGATGTTTTGATCTTATCCAGGTCTTTCCAGCAAGCACACTCGGACCTATCTAGGACCCTTCAGATCCTCCAGTCTCATGGCTTTTCTGTTAATGTCGCTAAGAGCCATTTATCCCCTTCCACCCGGATCCTTCACCTGGGGGCGGTGATTGATACTAGGTCCTCGGAGGTGTTTCTATCCCCCGACCGGGTTGACAGCCTTAGAGGGTTAGCTGGCAGGGTCCAGAGCCAAGGGTCTTCCTCTATCTTAATCTTATCCCGTCTTCTTGGTAAGATGGTCTCCTCCTTTGGGATAGTCCCTTGGGCCCGTTTGCACAGTAGGGACTTACAATGGGCCCTACTGCCCTTCCAACGCTCCCACAGGGACTCCTCAGCCACGATTCTGGTACTTCCACCCTCGGTGATACGGTCTCTATCCTGGTGGACTTCAGCAGCACTACTGAAAGGGGCAAAGTTCCGAGAACCGAACCGTCTTCAGATTACGACAGACGCCAGCTTGTCCGGGTGGGGAGCCCACCTGGGTCCCCACCTAGCGCAAGGCCAATGGTCACCTTACGAGCAGAGGATGAACATCAATGTGCTCGAACTGCGGGCCATCTTCATGGCTCTAAAGGCCTTCGAAACCCATGTGCTAGGTCGGGACATCTTGATCTTAACCGACAATGTAACAGCCAAGGCGCATGTGAACCGTCTTGGGGGCACCCGCTCCAGGGTTCTAATGAAGGAGGCTCGGAGGTTAGGCCTCTGGGCGGAGGACCACTTAGCGTCAATACAAGCGGCCCATATCTCCGGCGTTCTGAATCGCACAGCCGACTCTCTCAGTCGGGCACCAGTCGACCACTCAGAATGGTCCATTTCTCCTCGACTGTTTCAAGAAGTGACTCTTCGCTTCGGACTCCCAACGGTGGATCTATTCGCCAGTGCCACCAACCACCGGCTGCCTCGGTTCTTCACCAGGTTCCCCTGTCCCGGGGCAGAGGCGGTGGATGCCCTTCGGAGTCCGTGGCCAGCCAATCAACTTCTTTATGCCTTTCCGCCAATCAACCTGCTTTCCAAGGTGGTACGGAAGTTGATACAGGAACGCGCGGAACTGATTCTCATCGCTCCTTCTTGGAACCGTCGCCCCTGGTTCGCAGATCTCAGATCTCTGTCAGTGGCGCCTCCTTGGCGGATACCAGACGATCTGTTGGTTCTCAAACAGGGACAGCTGGAACATCCAGATCCGCTCTGGTACCATCTCACCGCGTGGCGATTGAGCGGGAGCTTATGACCAAGCTTCCCCTGTCGGCAGGTGCTATTGCAACCATCCAGGCAGCACGACGAGCTTCAACCACCCGCATTTATGAAGCTACCTGGCGGGCTTTCTCCCTGTGGTGTGGAAGGCAGCTCGTATCTCCTACTTCAGCATCAATTCCCTGCGTCATCGAGTTCCTGCAGGAAGGCTTAGTCTCTGGTCTTTCTCCTAATACGCTTCGACGACAGGTAGCAGCACTTTCCACGGTCTTATCCGGCTCCTCGTCTGAACCACTGTCACGGGACCCTCTGATTCGCCAGTTTCTCCGGGGCGCTACCAACATCCGCCCTCCGGCAATCCACCGCTACCCATCTTGGGATTTACCCAAAGTCCTCCGGGCTCTTACGGGCCCTCCATTCGAGCCTCTAAGAGACGTTTCTTTGAAATACCTTTCTTTCAAGGTCGCCTTCCTCGTGGCAGTCACCTCCGCACGCAGGATTTCTGAGATGGCAGCTCTATCCATTCGTAAGGAGCTCTGTATCTTCCACCAGGATCGAGTGGTCCTGAGATTGGATCCATCTTTCATCCCAAAGTAAATTCTGTTTTCCATCGAGCACAAGAGGTGGTTCTCCCGAATTTCTGCCCTAACCCGCGACATCCTCTCGAGAAGCGATGGCATACCCTTGACGTTCGTCGCGCATTAAAAGTGTATGTTTCCCGTACGGCGACTTTCCGGCGATCGGACGCCCTCTTCGTATCTTTCTTACCAGCTTCCTTGGGATTGAAGATTTCCTCTACCACCTTGGGACGATGGATTCGGGCGTGTATTTCGGCGGCGTATGAAGCCTCGGATCTTCCGGTGCCCCGCAGAATAACGGCACACTCGACGAGGAGCGCAGCCACTTCAGCAGCATGGTCTACTAGAGCCTCCATTGAAGAGATTTGTCGGGCGGCTGCCTGGACGTCTCCTTCCCCCTTTGTGCGCCATTATCGCTTGGATACGTTTGCATCGGCGGATGCTGCCTTCGGACGTAGAGTCCTTCAAGGGGTCCATTCAACCTCCTAACCGAGGACCGGCCTCCTCCCTCCCGTCTGGACACATGGCTTTGGTATGTCCCATCCTGACTGCCGTGCCCGACTGGAGGAGAATGGGCGTTGGTTCTCACCTGATACGCCTCTTCTCGGACTGTCGGGCACGGCAGTCAGCCCCACCCACGTGGGGAGTCCGGTCCCGGCTCTGTCTCCTCCGGGAGGGGGTTGGGGCTTCTAATGTTGTTTGTTTCTCTCCCTAGACACGTCTTACCTTTTTACTCCCTCGTCTCAAAACTGTCAGTCAGCAGGCAGGAGGAGGGACTTCCGACCTTCAAGATAACCCGGTCCAATAAGCAACTCTGCCAAGTCACCACCCATTCTGACTGCCGTGCCCGACAGTCCGAGAAGAGGCGTATCAGGTGAGAACCAACGCCCATTCTCCTGGCACCAAAAAGGCTTGATTTTTAAAAAGTTGAAGCAACACCATTTTTAGACATGGAATTTCATCCTTAATCTCATCCTGGTGTCCGTTTTTGCATTTGGTTTCAAAAAAAACATTTGGCTTCAAAAAACATTTTGGTTCCTGGGCAGGATTTTTCCTGACCGTGGAGTATAGCCTTTTCTTCTCCTGGCACCAAAAAGGCTTGATTTTTAAAAAGTTGAAGCAACACCATTTTTAGACATGGAATTTCATCCTGAAACTCATCCTGGTGTCCGTTTTTGCATTTGGTTTCAAAAAAAAAATTTGGCTTCAAAAAACATTTTGGTTCCTGGGCAGGATTTTTCCTGACCGTGGAGTAAAGCCTTTTCTTCTCCTGGCACCAAAAAGGCTTGATTTTTAAAAAGTTGAAGCAACACCATTTTTAGACATGGAATTTCATCCTTAATCTCATCCTGGTGTCCGTTTTTGCATTTGGTTTCAAAAAAAACATTTGGCTTCAAAAAACATTTTGGTTCCTGGGCAGGATTTTTCCTGACCGTGGAGTAAAGCCTTTTCTTCTCCTGGCACCAAAAAGGCTTGATTTTTAAAAAGTTGAAGCAACACCATTTTTAGACATGGAATTTCATCAGGAAACTCATCCTGGTGTCCGTTTTTGCATTTGGTTTCAAAAAAAAAATTTGGCTTCAAAAAACATTTTGGTTCCTGGGCAGGATTTTTCCTGACCGTGGAGTAAAGCCTTTTCTTCTCCTGGCACCAAAAAGGCTTGATTTTTAAAAAGTTGAAGCAACACCATTTTTAGACATGGAATTTCATCCTTAATCTCATCCTGGTGTCCGTTTTTGCATTTGGTTTCAAAAAAAAAATTTGGCTTCAAAAAACATTTTGGTTCCTGGGCAGGATTTTTCCTGACCGTGGAGTAAAGCCTTTTCTTCTCCTGGCACCAAAAAGGCTTGATTTTTAAAAAGTTGAAGCAACACCATTTTTAGACATGGAATTTCATCCTGAAACTCATCCTGGTGTCCATTTTTGCATTTGGTTTCAAAAAAAAAATTTGGCTTCAAAAAACATTTTGGTTCCTGGGCAGGATTTTTCCTGACCGTGGAGTAAAGCCTTTTCTTCTCCTGGCACCAAAAAGGCTTGATTTTTAAAAAGTTGAAGCAACACCATTTTTAGACATGGAATTTCATCCTTAATCTCATCCTGGTGTCCGTTTTTGCATTTGGTTTCAAAAAAAAACATTTGGCTTCAAAAAACATTTTGGTTCCTGGGCAGGATTTTTCCTGACCGTGGAGTATAGCCTTTTCTTCTCCTGGCACCAAAAAGGCTTGATTTTTAAAAAGTTGAAGCAACACCATTTTTAGACATGGAATTTCATCCTTAATCTCATCCTGGTGTCCGTTTTTGCATTTGGTTTCAAAAAAAAAATTTGGCTTCAAAAAACTTTTTGGTTCCTGGGCAGGATTTTTCCTGACCGTGGAGTAAAGCCTTTTCTTCTCCTGGCACCAAAAAGGCTTGATTTTTAAAAAGTTGAAGCAACACCATTTTTAGACATGGAATTTCATCCTGAATCTCATCCTGGTGTCCGTTTTTGCATTTGGTTTCAAAAAAAAAATTTGGCTTCAAAAAACATTTTGGTTCCTGGGCAGGATTTTTCCTGACCGTGGAGTATAGCCTTTTCTTCTCCTGGCACCAAAAAGGCTTGATTTTTAAAAAGTTGAAGCAACACCATTTTTAGACATGGAATTTCATCCTTAATCTCATCCTGGTGTCCGTTTTTGCATTTGGTTTCAAAAAAAAAATTTGGCTTCAAAAAACATTTTGGTTCCTGGGCAGGATTTTTCCTGACCGTGGAGTATAGCCTTTTCTTCTCCTGGCACCAAAAAGGCTTGATTTTTAAAAAGTTGAAGCAACACCATTTTTAGACATGGAATTTCATCCTGAAACTCATCCTGGTGTCCGTTTTTGCATTTGGTTTCAAAAAAAAAATTTGGCTTCAAAAAACATTTTGGTTCCTGGGCAGGATTTTTCCTGACCGTGGAGTAAAGCCTTTTCTTCTCCTGGCACCAAAAAGGCTTGATTTTTAAAAAGTTGAAGCAACACCATTTTTAGACATGGAATTTCATCCTTAATCTCATCCTGGTGTCCGTTTTTGCATTTGGTTTAAAAAAAAACATTTGGCTTCAAAAAACATTTTGGTTCCTGGGCAGGATTTTTCCTGACCGTGGAGTATAGCCTTTTCTTCTCCTGGCACCAAAAAGGCTTGATTTTTAAAAAGTTGAAGCAACACCATTTTTAGACATGGAATTTCATCCTGAAACTCATCCTGGTGTCCGTTTTTGCATTTGGTTTCAAAAAAAAAATTTGGCTTCAAAAAACATTTTGGTTCCTGGGCAGGATTTTTCCTGACCGTGGAGTAAAGCCTTTTCTTCTCCTGGCACCAAAAAGGCTTGATTTTTAAAAAGTTGAAGCAACACCATTTTTAGACATGGAATTTCATCCTTAATCTCATCCTGGTGTCCGTTTTTGCATTTGGTTTCAAAAAAAAAATTTGGCTTCAAAAAACATTTTGGTTCCTGGGCAGGATTTTTCCTGACCGTGGAGTAAAGCCTTTTCTTCTCCTGGCACCAAAAAGGCTTGATTTTTAAAAAGTTGAAGCAACACCATTTTTAGACATGGAATTTCATCCTGAAACTCATCCTGGTGTCCGTTTTTGCATTTGGTTTCAAAAAAAAAATTTGGCTTCAAAAAACATTTTGGTTCCTGGGCAGGATTTTTCCTGACCGTGGAGTAAAGCCTTTTCTTCTCCTGGCACCAAAAAGGCTTGATTTTTAAAAAGTTGAAGCAACACCATTTTTAGACATGGAATTTCATCCTTAATCTCATCCTGGTGTCCGTTTTTGCATTTGGTTTCAAAAAAAAACATTTGGCTTCAAAAAACATTTTGGTTCCTGGGCAGGATTTTTCCTGACCGTGGAGTATAGCCTTTTCTTCTCCTGGCACCAAAAAGGCTTGATTTTTAAAAAGTTGAAGCAACACCATTTTTAGACATGGAATTTCATCCTGAAACTCATCCTGGTGTCCGTTTTTGCATTTGGTTTCAAAAAAAAAATTTGGCTTCAAAAAACATTTTGGTTCCTGGGCAGGATTTTTCCTGACCGTGGAGTAAAGCCTTTTCTTCTCCTGGCACCAAAAAGGCTTGATTTTTAAAAAGTTGAAGCAACACCATTTTTAGACATGGAATTTCATCCTTAATCTCATCCTGGTGTCCGTTTTTGCATTTGGTTTCAAAAAAAAAATTTGGCTTCAAAAAACATTTTGGTTCCTGGGCAGGATTTTTCCTGACCGTGGAGTAAAGCCTTTTCTTCTCCTGGCACCAAAAAGGCTTGATTTTTAAAAAGTTGAAGCAACACCATTTTTAGACATGGAATTTCATCCTGAATCTCATCCTGGTGTCCGTTTTTGCATTTGGTTTCAAAAAAAAAATTTGGCTTCAAAAAACATTTTGGTTCCTGGGCAGGATTTTTCCTGACCGTGGAGTATAGCCTTTTCTTCTCCTGGCACCAAAAAGGCTTGATTTTTAAAAAGTTGAAGCAACACCATTTTTAGACATGGAATTTCATCCTTAATCTCATCCTGGTGTCCGTTTTTGCATTTGGTTTCAAAAAAAAAATTTGGCTTCAAAAAACATTTTGGTTCCTGGGCAGGATTTTTCCTGACCGTGGAGTATAGCCTTTTCTTCTCCTGGCACCAAAAAGGCTTGATTTTTAAAAAGTTGAAGCAACACCATTTTTAGACATGGAATTTCATCCTGAAACTCATCCTGGTGTCCGTTTTTGCATTTGGTTTCAAAAAAAAAATTTGGCTTCAAAAAACATTTTGGTTCCTGGGCAGGATTTTTCCTGACCGTGGAGTAAAGCCTTTTCTTCTCCTGGCACCAAAAAGGCTTGATTTTTAAAAAGTTGAAGCAACACCATTTTTAGACATGGAATTTCATCCTTAATCTCATCCTGGTGTCCGTTTTTGCATTTGGTTTCAAAAAAAACATTTGGCTTCAAAAAACATTTTGGTTCCTGGGCAGGATTTTTCCTGACCGTGGAGTATAGCCTTTTCTTCTCCTGGCACCAAAAAGGCTTGATTTTTAAAAAGTTGAAGCAACACCATTTTTAGACATGGAATTTCATCCTGAAACTCATCCTGGTGTCCGTTTTTGCATTTGGTTTCAAAAAAAAAATTTGGCTTCAAAAAACATTTTGGTTCCTGGGCAGGATTTTTCCTGACCGTGGAGTAAAGCCTTTTCTTCTCCTGGCACCAAAAAGGCTTGATTTTTAAAAAGTTGAAGCAACACCATTTTTAGACATGGAATTTCATCCTTAATCTCATCCTGGTGTCCGTTTTTGCATTTGGTTTCAAAAAAAACATTTGGCTTCAAAAAACATTTTGGTTCCTGGGCAGGATTTTTCCTGACCGTGGAGTAAAGCCTTTTCTTCTCCTGGCACCAAAAAGGCTTGATTTTTAAAAAGTTGAAGCAACACCATTTTTAGACATGGAATTTCATCAGGAAACTCATCCTGGTGTCCGTTTTTGCATTTGGTTTCAAAAAAAAAATTTGGCTTCAAAAAACATTTTGGTTCCTGGGCAGGATTTTTCCTGACCGTGGAGTAAAGCCTTTTCTTCTCCTGGCACCAAAAAGGCTTGATTTTTAAAAAGTTGAAGCAACACCATTTTTAGACATGGAATTTCATCCTTAATCTCATCCTGGTGTCCGTTTTTGCATTTGGTTTCAAAAAAAAAATTTGGCTTCAAAAAACATTTTGGTTCCTGGGCAGGATTTTTCCTGACCGTGGAGTAAAGCCTTTTCTTCTCCTGGCACCAAAAAGGCTTGATTTTTAAAAAGTTGAAGCAACACCATTTTTAGACATGGAATTTCATCCTGAAACTCATCCTGGTGTCCGTTTTTGCATTTGGTTTCAAAAAAAAAATTTGGCTTCAAAAAACATTTTGGTTCCTGGGCAGGATTTTTCCTGACCGTGGAGTAAAGCCTTTTCTTCTCCTGGCACCAAAAAGGCTTGATTTTTAAAAAGTTGAAGCAACACCATTTTTAGACATGGAATTTCATCCTTAATCTCATCCTGGTGTCCGTTTTTGCATTTGGTTTCAAAAAAAAAATTTGGCTTCAAAAAACATTTTGGTTCCTGGGCAGGATTTTTCCTGACCGTGGAGTATAGCCTTTTCTTCTCCTGGCACCAAAAAGGCTTGATTTTTAAAAAGTTGAAGCAACACCATTTTTAGACATGGAATTTCATCCTGAAACTCATCCTGGTGTCCGTTTTTGCATTTGGTTTCAAAAAAAAAATTTGGCTTCAAAAAACATTTTGGTTCCTGGGCAGGATTTTTCCTGACCGTGGAGTAAAGCCTTTTCTTCTCCTGGCACCAAAAAGGCTTGATTTTTAAAAAGTTGAAGCAACACCATTTTTAGACATGGAATTTCATCCTTAATCTCATCCTGGTGTCCGTTTTTGCATTTGGTTTCAAAAAAAAAATTTGGCTTCAAAAAACATTTTGGTTCCTGGGCAGGATTTTTCCTGACCGTGGAGTAAAGCCTTTTCTTCTCCTGGCACCAAAAAGGCTTGATTTTTAAAAAGTTGAAGCAACACCATTTTTAGACATGGAATTTCATCCTGAATCTCATCCTGGTGTCCGTTTTTGCATTTGGTTTCAAAAAAAAAATTTGGCTTCAAAAAACATTTTGGTTCCTGGGCAGGATTTTTCCTGACCGTGGAGTATAGCCTTTTCTTCTCCTGGCACCAAAAAGGCTTGATTTTTAAAAAGTTGAAGCAACACCATTTTTAGACATGGAATTTCATCCTTAATCTCATCCTGGTGTCCGTTTTTGCATTTGGTTTCAAAAAAAAAATTTGGCTTCAAAAAACATTTTGGTTCCTGGGCAGGATTTTTCCTGACCGTGGAGTAAAGCCTTTTCTTCTCCTGGCACCAAAAAGGCTTGATTTTTAAAAAGTTGAAGCAACACCATTTTTAGACATGGAATTTCATCCTGAAACTCATCCTGGTGTCCGTTTTTGCATTTGGTTTCAAAAAAAAAATTTGGCTTCAAAAAACATTTTGGTTCCTGGGCAGGATTTTTCCTGACCGTGGAGTAAAGCCTTTTCTTCTCCTGGCACCAAAAAGGCTTGATTTTTAAAAAGTTGAAGCAACACCATTTTTAGACATGGAATTTCATCCTTAATCTCATCCTGGTGTCCGTTTTTGCATTTGGTTTCAAAAAAAACATTTGGCTTCAAAAAACATTTTGGTTCCTGGGCAGGATTTTTCCTGACCGTGGAGTATAGCCTTTTCTTCTCCTGGCACCAAAAAGGCTTGATTTTTAAAAAGTTGAAGCAACACCATTTTTAGACATGGAATTTCATCCTGAAACTCATCCTGGTGTCCGTTTTTGCATTTGGTTTCAAAAAAAAAATTTGGCTTCAAAAAACATTTTGGTTCCTGGGCAGGATTTTTCCTGACCGTGGAGTAAAGCCTTTTCTTCTCCTGGCACCAAAAAGGCTTGATTTTTAAAAAGTTGAAGCAACACCATTTTTAGACATGGAATTTCATCCTTAATCTCATCCTGGTGTCCGTTTTTGCATTTGGTTTCAAAAAAAACATTTGGCTTCAAAAAACATTTTGGTTCCTGGGCAGGATTTTTCCTGACCGTGGAGTAAAGCCTTTTCTTCTCCTGGCACCAAAAAGGCTTGATTTTTAAAAAGTTGAAGCAACACCATTTTTAGACATGGAATTTCATCCTGAAACTCATCCTGGTGTCCGTTTTTGCATTTGGTTTCAAAAAAAAATTTGGCTTCAAAAAACATTTTGGTTCCTGGGCAGGATTTTTCCTGACCGTGGAGTAAAGCCTTTTCTTCTCCTGGCACCAAAAAGGCTTGATTTTTAAAAAGTTGAAGCAAAACCATTTTTAGACATGGAATTTCATCCTTAATCTCATCCTGGTGTCCGTTTTTGCATTTGGTTTCCAAAAAAACATTTGGCTTCAAAAAACATTTTGGTTCCTGGGCAGGATTTTTCCTGACCGTGGAGTAAAGCCTTTTCTTCTCCTGGCACCAAAAAGGCTTGATTTTTAAAAAGTTGAAGCAACACCATTTTTAGACATGGAATTTCATCCTTAATCTCATCCTGGTGTCCGTTTTTGCATTTGGTTTCAAAAAAAACATTTGGCTTCAAAAAACATTTTGGTTCCTGGGCAGGATTTTTCCTGACCGTGGAGTATAGCCTTTTCTTCTCCTGGCACCAAAAAGGCTTGATTTTTAAAAAGTTGAAGCAACACCATTTTTAGACATGGAATTTCATCCTTAATCTCATCCTGGTGTCCGTTTTTGCATTTGGTTTCAAAAAAAAATTTGGCTTCAAAAAACATTTTGGTTCCTGGGCAGGATTTTTCCTGACCGTGGAGTAAAGCCTTTTCTTCTCCTGGCACCAAAAAGGCTTGATTTTTAAAAAGTTGAAGCAACACCATTTTTAGACATGGAATTTCATCCTTAATCTCATCCTGGTGTCCGTTTTTGCATTTGGTTTCAAAAAAAAAATTTGGCTTCAAAAAACATTTTGGTTCCTGGGCAGGATTTTTCCTGACCGTGGAGTATAGCCTTTTCTTCTCCTGGCACCAAAAAGGCTTGATTTTTAAAAAGTTGAAGCAACACCATTTTTAGACATGGAATTTCATCCTTAATCTCATCCTGGTGTCCGTTTTTGCATTTGGTTTCAAAAAAAAAATTTGGCTTCAAAAAACATTTTGGTTCCTGGGCAGGATTTTTCCTGACCGTGGAGTAAAGCCTTTTCTTCTCCTGGCACCAAAAAGGCTTGATTTTTAAAAAGTTGAAGCAACACCATTTTTAGACATGGAATTTCATCCTTAATCTCATCCTGGTGTCCGTTTTTGCATTTGGTTTCAAAAAAAACATTTGGCTTCAAAAAACATTTTGGTTCCTGGGCAGGATTTTTCCTGACCGTGGAGTATAGCCTTTTCTTCTCCTGGCACCAAAAAGGCTTGATTTTTAAAAAGTTGAAGCAACACCATTTTTAGACATGGAATTTCATCCTGAAACTCATCCTGGTGTCCGTTTTTGCATTTGGTTTCAAAAAAAAAATTTGGCTTCAAAAAACATTTTGGTTCCTGGGCAGGATTTTTCCTGACCGTGGAGTAAAGCCTTTTCTTCTCCTGGCACCAAAAAGGCTTGATTTTTAAAAAGTTGAAGCAACACCATTTTTAGACATGGAATTTCATCCTTAATCTCATCCTGGTGTCCGTTTTTGCATTTGGTTTCAAAAAAAAAATTTGGCTTCAAAAAACATTTTGGTTCCTGGGCAGGATTTTTCCTGACCGTGGAGTATAGCCTTTTCTTCTCCTGGCACCAAAAAGGCTTGATTTTTAAAAAGTTGAAGCAACACCATTTTTAGACATGGAATTTCATCCTGAAACTCATCCTGGTGTCCGTTTTTGCATTTGGTTTCAAAAAAAAAATTTGGCTTCAAAAAACATTTTGGTTCCTGGGCAGGATTTTTCCTGACCGTGGAGTAAAGCCTTTTCTTCTCCTGGCACCAAAAAGGCTTGATTTTTAAAAAGTTGAAGCAACACCATTTTTAGACATGGAATTTCATCCTTAATCTCATCCTGGTGTCCGTTTTTGCATTTGGTTTCAAAAAAAACATTTGGCTTCAAAAAACATTTTGGTTCCTGGGCAGGATTTTTCCTGACCGTGGAGTAAAGCCTTTTCTTCTCCTGGCACCAAAAAGGCTTGATTTTTAAAAAGTTGAAGCAACACCATTTTTAGACATGGAATTTCATCCTTAATCTCATCCTGGTGTCCGTTTTTGCATTTGGTTTCAAAAAAAACATTTGGCTTCAAAAAACATTTTGGTTCCTGGGCAGGATTTTTCCTGACCGTGGAGTATAGCCTTTTCTTCTCCTGGCACCAAAAAGGCTTGATTTTTAAAAAGTTGAAGCAACACCATTTTTAGACATGGAATTTCATCCTGAAACTCATCCTGGTGTCCGTTTTTGCATTTGGTTTCAAAAAAAAAATTTGGCTTCAAAAAACATTTTGGTTCCTGGGCAGGATTTTTCCTGACCGTGGAGTAAAGCCTTTTCTTCTCCTGGCACCAAAAAGGCTTGATTTTTAAAAAGTTGAAGCAACACCATTTTTAGACATGGAATTTCATCCTTAATCTCATCCTGGTGTCCGTTTTTGCATTTGGTTTCAAAAAAAACATTTGGCTTCAAAAAACATTTTGGTTCCTGGGCAGGATTTTTCCTGACCGTGGAGTAAAGCCTTTTCTTCTCCTGGCACCAAAAAGGCTTGATTTTTAAAAAGTTGAAGCAACACCATTTTTAGACATGGAATTTCATCCTGAAACTCATCCTGGTGTCCGTTTTTGCATTTGGTTTCAAAAAAAAAATTTGGCTTCAAAAAACATTTTGGTTCCTGGGCAGGATTTTTCCTGACCGTGGAGTAAAGCCTTTTCTTCTCCTGGCACCAAAAAGGCTTGATTTTTAAAAAGTTGAAGCAACACCATTTTTAGACATGGAATTTCATCCTTAATCTCATCCTGGTGTCCGTTTTTGCATTTGGTTTCAAAAAAAACATTTGGCTTCAAAAAACATTTTGGTTCCTGGGCAGGATTTTTCCTGACCGTGGAGTAAAGCCTTTTCTTCTCCTGGCACCAAAAAGGCTTGATTTTTAAAAAGTTGAAGCAACACCATTTTTAGACATGGAATTTCATCCTGAAACTCATCCTGGTGTCCGTTTTTGCATTTGGTTTCAAAAAAAAAATTTGGCTTCAAAAAACATTTTGGTTCCTGGGCAGGATTTTTCCTGACCGTGGAGTAAAGCCTTTTCTTCTCCTGGCACCAAAAAGGCTTGATTTTTAAAAAGTTGAAGCAACACCATTTTTAGACATGGAATTTCATCCTTAATCTCATCCTGGTGTCCGTTTTTGCATTTGGTTTCCAAAAAAACATTTGGCTTCAAAAAACATTTTGGTTCCTGGGCAGGATTTTTCCTGACCGTGGAGTAAAGCCTTTTCTTCTCCTGGCACCAAAAAGGCTTGATTTTTAAAAAGTTGAAGCAACACCATTTTTAGACATGGAATTTCATCCTTAATCTCATCCTGGTGTCCGTTTTTGCATTTGGTTTCAAAAAAAAATTTGGCTTCAAAAAACATTTTGGTTCCTGGGCAGGATTTTTCCTGACCGTGGAGTATAGCCTTTTCTTCTCCTGGCACCAAAAAGGCTTGATTTTTAAAAAGTTGAAGCAACACCATTTTTAGACATGGAATTTCATCCTTAATCTCATCCTGGTGTCCGTTTTTGCATTTGGTTTCAAAAAAAAAATTTGGCTTCAAAAAACATTTTGGTTCCTGGGCAGGATTTTTCCTGACCGTGGAGTATAGCCTTTTCTTCTCCTGGCACCAAAAAGGCTTGATTTTTAAAAAGTTGAAGCAACACCATTTTTAGACATGGAATTTCATCCTGAAACTCATCCTGGTGTCCGTTTTTGCATTTGGTTTCAAAAAAAAAATTTGGCTTCAAAAAACATTTTGGTTCCTGGGCAGGATTTTTCCTGACCGTGGAGTAAAGCCTTTTCTTCTCCTGGCACCAAAAAGGCTTGATTTTTAAAAAGTTGAAGCAACACCATTTTTAGACATGGAATTTCATCCTTAATCTCATCCTGGTGTCCGTTTTTGCATTTGCTTTCAAAAAAAACATTTGGCTTCAAAAAACATTTTGGTTCCTGGGCAGGATTTTTCCTGACCGTGGAGTATAGCCTTTTCTTCTCCTGGCACCAAAAAGGCTTGATTTTTAAAAAGTTGAAGCAACACCATTTTTAGACATGGAATTTCATCCTTAATCTCATCCTGGTGTCCGTTTTTGCATTTGGTTTCAAAAAAAAAATTTGGCTTCAAAAAACATTTTGGTTCCTGGGCAGGATTTTTCCTGACCGTGGAGTAAAGCCTTTTCTTCTCCTGGCACCAAAAAGGCTTGATTTTTAAAAAGTTGAAGCAACACCATTTTTAGACATGGAATTTCATCCTTAATCTCATCCTGGTGTCCGTTTTTGCATTTGCTTTCAAAAAAAACATTTGGCTTCAAAAAACATTTTGGTTCCTGGGCAGGATTTTTCCTGACCGTGGAGTATAGCCTTTTCTTCTCCTGGCACCAAAAAGGCTTGATTTTTAAAAAGTTGAAGCAACACCATTTTTAGACATGGAATTTCATCCTGAAACTCATCCTGGTGTCCGTTTTTGCATTTGGTTTCAAAAAAAAAATTTGGCTTTAAAAAACATTTTGGTTCCTGGGCAGGATTTTTCCTGACCGTGGAGTAAAGCCTTTTCTTCTCCTCCAGTCGGGCACGGCAGTCAGGATGGGTGGTGACTTGGCAGAGTTGCTTATTGGACCGGGTTATCTTGAAGGTCGGAAGTCCCTCCTCCTGCCTGCTGACTGACAGTTTTTCGACTCGGTCGAGTCAGGACCGGTCGTGTTTAGGGAGATTTCTACAGTTTACAAAAAAAAAAAAAAAACCTAGGAAAGAGAAAAGGCGTTAGAAGGACGTTTTAAAGAAGCGAGGCTGATTTTTCTTTCAGCGTTGTAGCTGCCTAGCTCCGCTGTTGCCTCGCTGGGTGGATTGCCGGCTGGCGATCCGCCCGCCGCGCGCACGAGTTCGCTCCGCCGCGTCGGCCATTCCGCCCTACAGCTGAGAGGAGGCATAATTAGATCAAGCGCCGGCGGCTAAATTGAGCGTGTGACAGGAGTCCGCTCTACTCCAGTGCTTTGCCGGCTGGCTAGCACTTGGATTGTGAATCCCTTTCTCGTTAGCCTCTGGACAGCGAAGCGAGGCTAAAAGGGATAGCGGCGACAGCGTGGGCGCTGAGGAGCGAAGCGCGGCGCTTTAGGATAGCGCCTGTTCAATTGGCGCGTGGGCGGCCTCGGCTCTATTTCAGGTGCTACGACCGGCTGGCTAGCACTTTGGGCTCGTTGCCCTATCCATTTCAGCGATTGGGCGCAGTGAGTACTTTGGGATAGTTCGGGCCTATTGAGCTGAGAGGAACCGCCATTTTAGAGCCTTGGACTAATTAGCCGCCATTTTGGTGTCACGGCTGTGCACCATTCATCTTGTCCCAGCGGCCATTTTTTGTGCAGTAATCAATATGGCTGATACTTCTAATGCTAATAAGGGCAAGAAGGGAAAACGCCACCACCATCAGCGAGACCCCTTGAGGGAGGCCTCCTCTGGCTCACAAGCAAAAAAATCTAAGTCGAGTACTTCCCAGGAACCACCTATGTCCAGGGATGAACAGAGGAGGCACAAGGCCATAGAGAAAGCATGCAATAAGGCAGCTTCCTCCTCCAGAACGACTACGCAGGATCCTTCAAACCCAGAATCTCTTCAGGCTCCTGCTAGGGAGGAGGCCTTAGCAATACCCTCTCCTATTCCTCCTCTCTCTCCTGATATCTCAGTTACAGGGGATTCCTGTGTACCTGACACAGCCTCAGTTTTTCCAACTGCCACTCCTGTGGTAGCTCCCGCCCAAGGGGATCACATCTCTAGAGCTGTCTCTACTGAGTTGGAACATCCGGAGCTACAGGCCCCCTCAGAGCAGAGACTGGATGTCACCCCGGCCTTAGCTCGCTTAATTGCGGATTCCATAAGACAGGGCATTGCCCAGGGATTGCAAGAGAAAGCATCTTCGAAAGTTTCAGAATACCTAAGCCGCCATACACCTTCGGTTACTTCTCAGCCCCTGCTATCTTCTTCTCAGGCTCCGGCTAGGGCAGCTTCTCCTTCTGGGAACAGCCAGAGCTCTCTTTCTGGGGAAGAAGACCAGGCAATCATAGACAATGACTTGTCGGAGGATGAGGGCTTAGCGCCTGACCAGCCTGCCTTTGTCGGTTTGTTCCGGCCCCAGATGTTCAGGTCCCTCTTGCACAAAGCCCAGATAACCACTGGGCTGGGTCTTCCTGCAGCCTCAGACCAACCTCAACCGGGGACTTCAACAGCTTCTTCTTCCTTATTTGACGTGCCCACGGTGCAAACCGAGATAGTCCCGGCTCCTAAATTATTTACAGAGGTTTTACAAAGACAATGGAAGAATCCGAGTACAGGGCCTATCCCTAACAGCCTAGATAGGCGCTTATTTAACTTGGCGGCGGAGTATGCCTCTCTTTTGCAGGTTCCCCCTGTGGACGCACCGGTGGTGGCCTTATCATCTCCTTCTCCTGCTTCGGGTCCCTCTGAGGAATCCCTGCGTCCGGAGGAGAGGAAGACGGAACGTACTCTCATCAAGGGCCACCAGGCGGCTGCCTGGTCCGCCCAAGCGGCATCCTCTGCATCATTTTTTAATCGGGCTTCGATCCTGTGGCTGAAGCAGTTGCAGGAAAGGATTCCAGCCTCTGAGGTGAGAACACACCATGACATTAACAAGATTCTGGCCGCAGTAGAGTATTCTGCGGATGCCACTTTGTCTGCAGCCAGATTCTCCGCCAAGGCCATTGGTGCCGCGGTCACGTCTAGAAGGCTGCTTTGGCTGAAATATTGGCAAGCCGACGCTCGTAGTAAATGGCGCCTGGCTTCAGCCCCATATTCATGTGACAAGCTCTTTGGCCCTGCCTTGGAGCCTCTTTTGATCGAGACCCGGGATCACCGGAAGATCTTACCGGCCATGTCGCGGAGATCGGACGGTCGTTCGTCGAACTCCTTTCGTGCGCAGTCCTTTCGAGCTTCAGACGGCGGCTATTTCCAGCAGAGGTCCCATCGTGCCTTCCTACAACGTGGAAACTTCCAAGACTCTCAGGTCAGGCAAGGCCCCAGATACCCCCCCAAGAGAGGTCAGAGAGGCGGTAGGGGCCGGCCCTTTCGACGGTCTCGTTAGAAGCTCTTCACGAGAGGAGCTTGGGGGTCGCCTGGCCCTTTTCTTCCAGGCCTGGGAGGATACGGTCTCTGACACATGGGTAAAGAATACCATTAAATTCGGCCTTTCCCTAGAATTTCGATCCAGCCCACCTAATAGATTTATTCGTTGCCCAGTGTCTCTTGATAGTGCCAAGGGGCCCCTGGTCTCCGCGGCAATCCATCACTTGTTAACCATAAAAGCAATCGAACCAGTGCCTCCCTCCGATTTAGGCTTAGGGTTTTACTCCAGGTTATTTTTAGTTCCAAAGTCCTCGGGGGGCTGGCGGCCTATCCTAGACTTGAAAGCCTTGAACCGGCACATAACTTACCGCCGGTTCAAAATGCACTCCTTGCAGTCTATCTTGATGGGCATTCAGGAAGGGGATTTTTTATGTTCAGTGGATTTAACTGAGGCCTATCTCCACGTCCCTATCCTTCCCGAACACCGTAAATTCCTCAGATTTTGTTTCAACAATAAACATTACCAATATAGGGCATTGCCCTTCGGGTTGTCCTCGGCCCCAAGAACTTTTACAAAAATTATGGCGGCCCTTATGGGTTATGTGGCCACGCTTCCAATTAGAGTGTCCTTTTATCTGGACGATGTTTTGATCTTATCCAGGTCTTTCCAGCAAGCACACTCGGACCTATCTAGGACCCTTCAGATCCTCCAGTCTCATGGCTTTTCTGTTAATGTCGCTAAGAGCCATTTATCCCCTTCCACCCGGATCCTTCACCTGGGGGCGGTGATTGATACTAGGTCCTCGGAGGTGTTTCTATCCCCCGACCGGGTTGACAGCCTTAGAGGGTTAGCTGGCAGGGTCCAGAGCCAAGGGTCTTCCTCTATCTTAATCTTATCCCGTCTTCTTGGTAAGATGGTCTCCTCCTTTGGGATAGTCCCTTGGGCCCGTTTGCACAGTAGGGACTTACAATGGGCCCTACTGCCCTTCCAACGCTCCCACAGGGACTCCTCAGCCACGATTCTGGTACTTCCACCCTCGGTGATACGGTCTCTATCCTGGTGGACTTCAGCAGCACTACTGAAAGGGGCAAAGTTCCGAGAACCGAACCGTCTTCAGATTACGACAGACGCCAGCTTGTCCGGGTGGGGAGCCCACCTGGGTCCCCACCTAGCGCAAGGCCAATGGTCACCTTACGAGCAGAGGATGAACATCAATGTGCTCGAACTGCGGGCCATCTTCATGGCTCTAAAGGCCTTCGAAACCCATGTGCTAGGTCGGGACATCTTGATCTTAACCGACAATGTAACAGCCAAGGCGCATGTGAACCGTCTTGGGGGCACCCGCTCCAGGGTTCTAATGAAGGAGGCTCGGAGGTTAGGCCTCTGGGCGGAGGACCACTTAGCGTCAATACAAGCGGCCCATATCTCCGGCGTTCTGAATCGCACAGCCGACTCTCTCAGTCGGGCACCAGTCGACCACTCAGAATGGTCCATTTCTCCTCGACTGTTTCAAGAAGTGACTCTTCGCTTCGGACTCCCAACGGTGGATCTATTCGCCAGTGCCACCAACCACCGGCTGCCTCGGTTCTTCACCAGGTTCCCCTGTCCCGGGGCAGAGGCGGTGGATGCCCTTCGGAGTCCGTGGCCAGCCAATCAACTTCTTTATGCCTTTCCGCCAATCAACCTGCTTTCCAAGGTGGTACGGAAGTTGATACAGGAACGCGCGGAACTGATTCTCATCGCTCCTTCTTGGAACCGTCGCCCCTGGTTCGCAGATCTCAGATCTCTGTCAGTGGCGCCTCCTTGGCGGATACCAGACGATCTGTTGGTTCTCAAACAGGGACAGCTGGAACATCCAGATCCGCTCTGGTACCATCTCACCGCGTGGCGATTGAGCGGGAGCTTATGACCAAGCTTCCCCTGTCGGCAGGTGCTATTGCAACCATCCAGGCAGCACGACGAGCTTCAACCACCCGCATTTATGAAGCTACCTGGCGGGCTTTCTCCCTGTGGTGTGGAAGGCAGCTCGTATCTCCTACTTCAGCATCAATTCCCTGCGTCATCGAGTTCCTGCAGGAAGGCTTAGTCTCTGGTCTTTCTCCTAATACGCTTCGACGACAGGTAGCAGCACTTTCCACGGTCTTATCCGGCTCCTCGTCTGAACCACTGTCACGGGACCCTCTGATTCGCCAGTTTCTCCGGGGCGCTACCAACATCCGCCCTCCGGCAATCCACCGCTACCCATCTTGGGATTTACCCAAAGTCCTCCGGGCTCTTACGGGCCCTCCATTCGAGCCTCTAAGAGACGTTTCTTTGAAATACCTTTCTTTCAAGGTCGCCTTCCTCGTGGCAGTCACCTCCGCACGCAGGATTTCTGAGATGGCAGCTCTATCCATTCGTAAGGAGCTCTGTATCTTCCACCAGGATCGAGTGGTCCTGAGATTGGATCCATCTTTCATCCCCAAAGTAAATTCTGTTTTCCATCGAGCACAAGAGGTGGTTCTCCCGAATTTCTGCCCTAACCCGCGACATCCTCTCGAGAAGCGATGGCATACCCTTGACGTTCGTCGCGCATTAAAAGTGTATGTTTCCCGTACGGCGACTTTCCGGCGATCGGACGCCCTCTTCGTATCTTTCTTACCAGCTTCCTTGGGATTGAAGATTTCCTCTACCACCTTGGGACGATGGATTCGGGCGTGTATTTCGGCGGCGTATGAAGCCTCGGATCTTCCGGTGCCCCGCAGAATAACGGCACACTCGACGAGGAGCGCAGCCACTTCAGCAGCATGGTCTACTAGAGCCTCCATTGAAGAGATTTGTCGGGCGGCTGCCTGGACGTCTCCTTCCCCCTTTGTGCGCCATTATCGCTTGGATACGTTTGCATCGGCGGATGCTGCCTTCGGACGTAGAGTCCTTCAAGGGGTCCATTCAACCTCCTAACCGAGGACCGGCCTCCTCCCTCCCGTCTGGACACATGGCTTTGGTATGTCCCATCCTGACTGCCGTGCCCGACTGGAGGAGAATGGGCGTTGGTTCTCACCTGATACGCCTCTTCTCGGACTGTCGGGCACGGCAGTCAGCCCCACCCACGTGGGGAGTCAGGTCCCGGCACTGTCTCCTCCGGGAGGGGGTTGGGGCTTCTAATGTTGTTTGTTTCTCTCCCTAGACACGTCTTACCTTTTTACTCCCTCGTCTCAAAACTGTCAGTCAGCAGGCAGGAGGAGGGACTTCCGACCTTCAAGATAACCCGGTCCAATAAGCAACTCTGCCAAGTCACCACCCATCCTGACTGCCGTGCCCGACAGTCCGAGAAGAGGCGTATCAGGTGAGAACCAACGCCCATTCTCCTGGCACCAAAAAGGCTTGATTTTTAAAAAGTTGAAGCAACACCATTTTTAGACATGGAATTTCATCCTTAATCTCATCCTGGTGTCCGTTTTTGCATTTGGTTTCAAAAAAAACATTTGGCTTCAAAAAACATTTTGGTTCCTGGGCAGGATTTTTCCTGACCGTGGAGTATAGCCTTTTCTTCTCCTGGCACCAAAAAGGCTTGATTTTTAAAAAGTTGAAGCAACACCATTTTTAGACATGGAATTTCATCCTGAAACTCATCCTGGTGTCCGTTTTTGCATTTGGTTTCAAAAAAAAAATTTGGCTTCAAAAAACATTTTGGTTCCTGGGCAGGATTTTTCCTGACCGTGGAGTAAAGCCTTTTCTTCTCCTGGCACCAAAAAGGCTTGATTTTTAAAAAGTTGAAGCAACACCATTTTTAGACATGGAATTTCATCCTTAATCTCATCCTGGTGTCCGTTTTTGCATTTGGTTTCAAAAAAAACATTTGGCTTCAAAAAACATTTTGGTTCCTGGGCAGGATTTTTCCTGACCGTGGAGTAAAGCCTTTTCTTCTCCTGGCACCAAAAAGGCTTGATTTTTAAAAAGTTGAAGCAACACCATTTTTAGACATGGAATTTCATCAGGAAACTCATCCTGGTGTCCGTTTTTGCATTTGGTTTCAAAAAAAAAATTTGGCTTCAAAAAACATTTTGGTTCCTGGGCAGGATTTTTCCTGACCGTGGAGTAAAGCCTTTTCTTCTCCTGGCACCAAAAAGGCTTGATTTTTAAAAAGTTGAAGCAACACCATTTTTAGACATGGAATTTCATCCTTAATCTCATCCTGGTGTCCGTTTTTGCATTTGGTTTCAAAAAAAAAATTTGGCTTCAAAAAACATTTTGGTTCCTGGGCAGGATTTTTCCTGACCGTGGAGTAAAGCCTTTTCTTCTCCTGGCACCAAAAAGGCTTGATTTTTAAAAAGTTGAAGCAACACCATTTTTAGACATGGAATTTCATCCTTAATCTCATCCTGGTGTCCGTTTTTGCATTTGGTTTCAAAAAAAAATTTGGCTTCAAAAAACATTTTGGTTCCTGGGCAGGATTTTTCCTGACCGTGGAGTAAAGCCTTTTCTTCTCCTGGCACCAAAAAGGCTTGATTTTTAAAAAGTTGAAGCAACACCATTTTTAGACATGGAATTTCATCCTGAAACTCATCCTGGTGTCCGTTTTTGCATTTGGTTTCAAAAAAAAAATTTGGCTTCAAAAAACATTTTGGTTCCTGGGCAGGATTTTTCCTGACCGTGGAGTATAGCCTTTTCTTCTCCTGGCACCAAAAAGGCTTGATTTTTAAAAAGTTGAAGCAACACCATTTTTAGACATGGAATTTCATCCTTAATCTCATCCTGGTGTCCGTTTTTGCATTTGGTTTCAAAAAAAAATTTGGCTTCAAAAAACATTTTGGTTCCTGGGCAGGATTTTTCCTGACCGTGGAGTATAGCCTTTTCTTCTCCTGGCACCAAAAAGGCTTGATTTTTAAAAAGTTGAAGCAACACCATTTTTAGACATGGAATTTCATCCTGAAACTCATCCTGGTGTCCGTTTTTGCATTTGGTTTCAAAAAAAAAATTTGGCTTCAAAAAACATTTTGGTTCCTGGGCAGGATTTTTCCTGACCGTGGAGAGCCTTTTCTTCTCCTGGCACCAAAAAGGCTTGATTTTTAAAAAGTTGAAGCAACACCATTTTTAGACATGGAATTTCATCCTTAAACTCATCCTGGTGTCCGTTTTTGCATTTGGTTTCAAAAAAAAAATTTGGCTTCAAAAAACATTTTGGTTCCTGGGCAGGATTTTTCCTGACCGTGGAGTAAAGCCTTTTCTTCTCCTGGCACCAAAAAGGCTTGATTTTTAAAAAGTTGAAGCAACACCATTTTTAGACATGGAATTTCATCCTTAATCTCATCCTGGTGTCCGTTTTTGCATTTGGTTTCAAAAAAAAAATTTGGCTTCAAAAAACATTTTGGTTCCTGGGCAGGATTTTTCCTGACCGTGGAGTAAAGCCTTTTCTTCTCCTGGCACCAAAAAGGCTTGATTTTTAAAAAGTTGAAGCAACACCATTTTTAGACATGGAATTTCATCCTGAAACTCATCCTGGTGTCCGTTTTTGCATTTGGTTTCAAAAAAAAAATTTGGCTTCAAAAAACATTTTGGTTCCTGGGCAGGATTTTTCCTGACCGTGGAGTAAAGCCTTTTCTTCTCCTGGCACCAAAAAGGCTTGATTTTTAAAAAGTTGAAGCAACACCATTTTTAGACATGGAATTTCATCCTTAATCTCATCCTGGTGTCCGTTTTTGCATTTGGTTTCAAAAAAAAAATTTGGCTTCAAAAAACATTTTGGTTCCTGGGCAGGATTTTTCCTGACCGTGGAGTAAAGCCTTTTCTTCTCCTGGCACCAAAAAGGCTTGATTTTTAAAAAGTTGAAGCAACACCATTTTTAGACATGGAATTTCATCCTGAAACTCATCCTGGTGTCCGTTTTTGCATTTGGTTTCAAAAAAAAAATTTGGCTTCAAAAAACATTTTGGTTCCTGGGCAGGATTTTTCCTGACCGTGGAGTAAAGCCTTTTCTTCTCCTGGCACCAAAAAGGCTTGATTTTTAAAAAGTTGAAGCAACACCATTTTTAGACATGGAATTTCATCCTTAATCTCATCCTGGTGTCCGTTTTTGCATTTGGTTTCAAAAAAAAAATTTGGCTTCAAAAAACATTTTGGTTCCTGGGCAGGATTTTTCCTGACCGTGGAGTAAAGCCTTTTCTTCTCCTGGCACCAAAAAGGCTTGATTTTTAAAAAGTTGAAGCAACACCATTTTTAGACATGGAATTTCATCCTTAATCTCATCCTGGTGTCCGTTTTTGCATTTGGTTTCAAAAAAAAAATTTGGCTTCAAAAAACATTTTGGTTCCTGGGCAGGATTTTTCCTGACCGTGGAGTAAAGCCTTTTCTTCTCCTGGCACCAAAAAGGCTTGATTTTTAAAAAGTTGAAGCAACACCATTTTTAGACATGGAATTTCATCCTTAAACTCATCCTGGTGTCCGTTTTTGCATTTGGTTTCAAAAAAAAAATTTGGCTTCAAAAAACATTTTGGTTCCTGGGCAGGATTTTTCCTGACCGTGGAGTAAAGCCTTTTCTTCTCCTGGCACCAAAAAGGCTTGATTTTTAAAAAGTTGAAGCAACACCATTTTTAGACATGGAATTTCATCCTTAATCTCATCCTGGTGTCCGTTTTTGCATTTGGTTTCAAAAAAAAAATTTGGCTTCAAAAAACATTTTGGTTCCTGGGCAGGATTTTTCCTGACCGTGGAGTAAAGCCTTTTCTTCTCCTGGCACCAAAAAGGCTTGATTTTTAAAAAGTTGAAGCAACACCATTTTTAGACATGGAATTTCATCCTTAATCTCATCCTGGTGTCCGTTTTTGCATTTGGTTTCAAAAAAAAAATTTGGCTTCAAAAAACATTTTGGTTCCTGGGCAGGATTTTTCCTGACCGTGGAGTAAAGCCTTTTCTTCTCCTGGCACCAAAAAGGCTTGATTTTTAAAAAGTTGAAGCAACACCATTTTTAGACATGGAATTTCATCCTGAAACTCATCCTGGTGTCCGTTTTTGCATTTGGTTTCAAAAAAAAAATTTGGCTTCAAAAAACATTTTGGTTCCTGGGCAGGATTTTTCCTGACCGTGGAGTAAAGCCTTTTCTTCTCCTGGCACCAAAAAGGCTTGATTTTTAAAAAGTTGAAGCAACACCATTTTTAGACATGGAATTTCATCCTGAAACTCATCCTGGTGTCCGTTTTTGCATTTGGTTTCAAAAAAAAAATTTGGCTTCAAAAAACATTTTGGTTCCTGGGCAGGATTTTTCCTGACCGTGGAGTAAAGCCTTTTCTTCTCCTGGCACCAAAAAGGCTTGATTTTTAAAAAGTTGAAGCAACACCATTTTTAGACATGGAATTTCATCCTGAAACTCATCCTGGTGTCCGTTTTTGCATTTGGTTTCAAAAAAAAAATTTGGCTTCAAAAAACATTTTGGTTCCTGGGCAGGATTTTTCCTGACCGTGGAGTAAAGCCTTTTCTTCTCCTGGCACCAAAAAGGCTTGATTTTTAAAAAGTTGAAGCAACACCATTTTTAGACATGGAATTTCATCCTGAAACTCATCCTGGTGTCCGTTTTTGCATTTGGTTTCAAAAAAAAAATTTGGCTTCAAAAAACATTTTGGTTCCTGGGCAGGATTTTTCCTGACCGTGGAGTAAAGCCTTTTCTTCTCCTGGCACCAAAAAGGCTTGATTTTTAAAAAGTTGAAGCAACACCATTTTTAGACATGGAATTTCATCCTGAAACTCATCCTGGTGTCCGTTTTTGCATTTGGTTTCAAAAAAAAAATTTGGCTTCAAAAAACATTTTGGTTCCTGGGCAGGATTTTTCCTGACCGTGGAGTAAAGCCTTTTCTTCTCCTGGCACCAAAAAGGCTTGATTTTTAAAAAGTTGAAGCAACACCATTTTTAGACATGGAATTTCATCAGGAAACTCATCCTGGTGTCCGTTTTTGCATTTGGTTTCAAAAAAAAAATTTGGCTTCAAAAAACATTTTGGTTCCTGGGCAGGATTTTTCCTGACCGTGGAGTAAAGCCTTTTCTTCTCCTGGCACCAAAAAGGCTTGATTTTTAAAAAGTTGAAGCAACACCATTTTTAGACATGGAATTTCATCCTTAATCTCATCCTGGTGTCCGTTTTTGCATTTGGTTTCAAAAAAAAAATTTGGCTTCAAAAAACATTTTGGTTCCTGGGCAGGATTTTTCCTGACCGTGGAGTAAAGCCTTTTCTTCTCCTGGCACCAAAAAGGCTTGATTTTTAAAAAGTTGAAGCAACACCATTTTTAGACATGGAATTTCATCCTGAAACTCATCCTGGTGTCCGTTTTTGCATTTGGTTTCAAAAAAAAAATTTGGCTTCAAAAAACATTTTGGTTCCTGGGCAGGATTTTTCCTGACCGTGGAGTAAAGCCTTTTCTTCTCCTGGCACCAAAAAGGCTTGATTTTTAAAAAGTTGAAGCAACACCATTTTTAGACATGGAATTTCATCCTTAATCTCATCCTGGTGTCCGTTTTTGCATTTGGTTTCAAAAAAAAAATTTGGCTTCAAAAAACATTTTGGTTCCTGGGCAGGATTTTTCCTGACCGTGGAGTATAGCCTTTTCTTCTCCTGGCACCAAAAAGGCTTGATTTTTAAAAAGTTGAAGCAACACCATTTTTAGACATGGAATTTCATCCTGAAACTCATCCTGGTGTCCGTTTTTGCATTTGGTTTCAAAAAAAAAATTTGGCTTCAAAAAACATTTTGGTTCCTGGGCAGGATTTTTCCTGACCGTGGAGTAAAGCCTTTTCTTCTCCTGGCACCAAAAAGGCTTGATTTTTAAAAAGTTGAAGCAACACCATTTTTAGACATGGAATTTCATCCTTAATCTCATCCTGGTGTCCGTTTTTGCATTTGGTTTCAAAAAAAAAATTTGGCTTCAAAAAACATTTTGGTTCCTGGGCAGGATTTTTCCTGACCGTGGAGTAAAGCCTTTTCTTCTCCTGGCACCAAAAAGGCTTGATTTTTAAAAAGTTGAAGCAACACCATTTTTAGACATGGAATTTCATCCTGAATCTCATCCTGGTGTCCGTTTTTGCATTTGGTTTCAAAAAAAAAATTTGGCTTCAAAAAACATTTTGGTTCCTGGGCAGGATTTTTCCTGACCGTGGAGTAAAGCCTTTTCTTCTCCTGGCACCAAAAAGGCTTGATTTTTAAAAAGTTGAAGCAACACCATTTTTAGACATGGAATTTCATCCTTAATCTCATCCTGGTGTCCGTTTTTGCATTTGGTTTCAAAAAAAAAATTTGGCTTCAAAAAACATTTTGGTTCCTGGGCAGGATTTTTCCTGACCGTGGAGTAAAGCCTTTTCTTCTCCTGGCACCAAAAAGGCTTGATTTTTAAAAAGTTGAAGCAACACCATTTTTAGACATGGAATTTCATCCTGAAACTCATCCTGGTGTCCGTTTTTGCATTTGGTTTCAAAAAAAAAATTTGGCTTCAAAAAACATTTTGGTTCCTGGGCAGGATTTTTCCTGACCGTGGAGTAAAGCCTTTTCTTCTCCTGGCACCAAAAAGGCTTGATTTTTAAAAAGTTGAAGCAACACCATTTTTAGACATGGAATTTCATCCTGAAACTCATCCTGGTGTCCGTTTTTGCATTTGGTTTCAAAAAAAAAATTTGGCTTCAAAAAACATTTTGGTTCCTGGGCAGGATTTTTCCTGACCGTGGAGTAAAGCCTTTTCTTCTCCTGGCACCAAAAAGGCTTGATTTTTAAAAAGTTGAAGCAACACCATTTTTAGACATGGAATTTCATCCTTAAACTCATCCTGGTGTCCGTTTTTGCATTTGGTTTCAAAAAAAACATTTGGCTTCAAAAAACATTTTGGTTCCTGGGCAGGATTTTTCCTGACCGTGGAGTAAAGCCTTTTCTTCTCCTGGCACCAAAAAGGCTTGATTTTTAAAAAGTTGAAGCAACACCATTTTTAGACATGGAATTTCATCCTGAAACTCATCCTGGTGTCCGTTTTTGCATTTGGTTTCAAAAAAAAAATTTGGCTTCAAAAAACATTTTGGTTCCTGGGCAGGATTTTTCCTGACCGTGGAGTAAAGCCTTTTCTTCTCCTGGCACCAAAAAGGCTTGATTTTTAAAAAGTTGAAGCAACACCATTTTTAGACATGGAATTTCATCCTTGAATCTCATCCTGGTGTCCGTTTTTGCATTTGGTTTCAAAAAAAAAATTTGGCTTCAAAAAACATTTTGGTTCCTGGGCAGGATTTTTCCTGACCGTGGAGTAAAGCCTTTTCTTCTCCTGGCACCAAAAAGGCTTGATTTTTAAAAAGTTGAAGCAACACCATTTTTAGACATGGAATTTCATCCTGAAACTCATCCTGGTGTCCGTTTTTGCATTTGGTTTCAAAAAAAAAATTTGGCTTCAAAAAACATTTTGGTTCCTGGGCAGGATTTTTCCTGACCGTGGAGTAAAGCCTTTTCTTCTCCTGGCACCAAAAAGGCTTGATTTTTAAAAAGTTGAAGCAACACCATTTTTAGACATGGAATTTCATCCTTAATCTCATCCTGGTGTCCGTTTTTGCATTTGGTTTCAAAAAAAAAATTTGGCTTCAAAAAACATTTTGGTTCCTGGGCAGGATTTTTCCTGACCGTGGAGTAAAGCCTTTTCTTCTCCTGGCACCAAAAAGGCTTGATTTTTAAAAAGTTGAAGCAACACCATTTTTAGACATGGAATTTCATCCTTAATCTCATCCTGGTGTCCGTTTTTGCATTTGGTTTCAAAAAAAAATTTGGCTTCAAAAAACATTTTGGTTCCTGGGCAGGATTTTTCCTGACCGTGGAGTAAAGCCTTTTCTTCTCCTGGCACCAAAAAGGCTTGATTTTTAAAAAGTTGAAGCAACACCATTTTTAGACATGGAATTTCATCCTTAATCTCATCCTGGTGTCCGTTTTTGCATTTGGTTTCAAAAAAAAAATTTGGCTTCAAAAAACATTTTGGTTCCTGGGCAGGATTTTTCCTGACCGTGGAGTAAAGCCTTTTCTTCTCCTGGCACCAAAAAGGCTTGATTTTTAAAAAGTTGAAGCAACACCATTTTTAGACATGGAATTTCATCCTTAATCTCATCCTGGTGTCCGTTTTTGCATTTGGTTTCAAAAAAAAAATTTGGCTTCAAAAAACATTTTGGTTCCTGGGCAGGATTTTTCCTGACCGTGGAGTAAAGCCTTTTCTTCTCCTGGCACCAAAAAGGCTTGATTTTTAAAAAGTTGAAGCAACACCATTTTTAGACATGGAATTTCATCCTTAATCTCATCCTGGTGTCCGTTTTTGCATTTGGTTTCAAAAAAAAAATTTGGCTTCAAAAAACATTTTGGTTCCTGGGCAGGATTTTTCCTGACCGTGGAGTATAGCCTTTTCTTCTCCTGGCACCAAAAAGGCTTGATTTTTAAAAAGTTGAAGCAACACCATTTTTAGACATGGAATTTCATCCTGAAACTCATCCTGGTGTCCGTTTTTGCATTTGGTTTCAAAAAAAAAATTTGGCTTCAAAAAACATTTTGGTTCCTGGGCAGGATTTTTCCTGACCGTGGAGTAAAGCCTTTTCTTCTCCTGGCACCAAAAAGGCTTGATTTTTAAAAAGTTGAAGCAACACCATTTTTAGACATGGAATTTCATCCTGAAACTCATCCTGGTGTCCGTTTTTGCATTTGGTTTCAAAAAAAAAATTTGGCTTCAAAAAACATTTTGGTTCCTGGGCAGGATTTTTCCTGACCGTGGAGTAAAGCCTTTTCTTCTCCTGGCACCAAAAAGGCTTGATTTTTAAAAAGTTGAAGCAACACCATTTTTAGACATGGAATTTCATCCTGAAACTCATCCTGGTGTCCGTTTTTGCATTTGGTTTCAAAAAAAAAATTTGGCTTCAAAAAACATTTTGGTTCCTGGGCAGGATTTTTCCTGACCGTGGAGTAAAGCCTTTTCTTCTCCTGGCACCAAAAAGGCTTGATTTTTAAAAAGTTGAAGCAACACCATTTTTAGACATGGAATTTCATCCTGAAACTCATCCTGGTGTCCGTTTTTGCATTTGGTTTCAAAAAAAAAATTTGGCTTCAAAAAACATTTTGGTTCCTGGGCAGGATTTTTCCTGACCGTGGAGTAAAGCCTTTTCTTCTCCTGGCACCAAAAAGGCTTGATTTTTAAAAAGTTGAAGCAACACCATTTTTAGACATGGAATTTCATCCTTAATCTCATCCTGGTGTCCGTTTTTGCATTTGGTTTCAAAAAAAAAATTTGGCTTCAAAAAACATTTTGGTTCCTGGGCAGGATTTTTCCTGACCGTGGAGTAAAGCCTTTTCTTCTCCTGGCACCAAAAAGGCTTGATTTTTAAAAAGTTGAAGCAACACCATTTTTAGACATGGAATTTCATCCTGAAACTCATCCTGGTGTCCGTTTTTGCATTTGGTTTCAAAAAAAAAATTTGGCTTCAAAAAACATTTTGGTTCCTGGGCAGGATTTTTCCTGACCGTGGAGTAAAGCCTTTTCTTCTCCTGGCACCAAAAAGGCTTGATTTTTAAAAAGTTGAAGCAACACCATTTTTAGACATGGAATTTCATCCTTAATCTCATCCTGGTGTCCGTTTTTGCATTTGGTTTCAAAAAAAAAATTTGGCTTCAAAAAACATTTTGGTTCCTGGGCAGGATTTTTCCTGACCGTGGAGTAAAGCCTTTTCTTCTCCTGGCACCAAAAAGGCTTGATTTTTAAAAAGTTGAAGCAACACCATTTTTAGACATGGAATTTCATCCTTAAACTCATCCTGGTGTCCGTTTTTGCATTTGGTTTCAAAAAAAAAATTTGGCTTCAAAAAACATTTTGGTTCCTGGGCAGGATTTTTCCTGACCGTGGAGTAAAGCCTTTTCTTCTCCTGGCACCAAAAAGGCTTGATTTTTAAAAAGTTGAAGCAACACCATTTTTAGACATGGAATTTCATCCTTAATCTCATCCTGGTGTCCGTTTTTGCATTTGGTTTCAAAAAAAAAATTTGGCTTCAAAAAACATTTTGGTTCCTGGGCAGGATTTTTCCTGACCGTGGAGTAAAGCCTTTTCTTCTCCTGGCACCAAAAAGGCTTGATTTTTAAAAAGTTGAAGCAACACCATTTTTAGACATGGAATTTCATCCTGAATCTCATCCTGGTGTCCGTTTTTGCATTTGGTTTCAAAAAAAAAATTTGGCTTCAAAAAACATTTTGGTTCCTGGGCAGGATTTTTCCTGACCGTGGAGTAAAGCCTTTTCTTCTCCTGGCACCAAAAAGGCTTGATTTTTAAAAAGTTGAAGCAACACCATTTTTAGACATGGAATTTCATCCTTAACTCATCCTGGTGTCCGTTTTTGCATTTGGTTTCAAAAAAAAAATTTGGCTTCAAAAAACATTTTGGTTCCTGGGCAGGATTTTTCCTGACCGTGGAGTAAAGCCTTTTCTTCTCCTGGCACCAAAAAGGCTTGATTTTTAAAAAGTTGAAGCAACACCATTTTTAGACATGGAATTTCATCCTTAATCTCATCCTGGTGTCCGTTTTTGCATTTGGTTTCAAAAAAAAAATTTGGCTTCAAAAAACATTTTGGTTCCTGGGCAGGATTTTTCCTGACCGTGGAGTAAAGCCTTTTCTTCTCCTGGCACCAAAAAGGCTTGATTTTTAAAAAGTTGAAGCAACACCATTTTTAGACATGGAATTTCATCCTTAATCTCATCCTGGTGTCCGTTTTTGCATTTGGTTTCAAAAAAAAAATTTGGCTTCAAAAAACATTTTGGTTCCTGGGCAGGATTTTTCCTGACCGTGGAGTAAAGCCTTTTCTTCTCCTGGCACCAAAAAGGCTTGATTTTTAAAAAGTTGAAGCAACACCATTTTTAGACATGGAATTTCATCCTGAAACTCATCCTGGTGTCCGTTTTTGCATTTGGTTTCAAAAAAAAAATTTGGCTTCAAAAAACATTTTGGTTCCTGGGCAGGATTTTTCCTGACCGTGGAGTAAAGCCTTTTCTTCTCCTGGCACCAAAAAGGCTTGATTTTTAAAAAGTTGAAGCAACACCATTTTTAGACATGGAATTTCATCCTTAAACTCATCCTGGTGTCCGTTTTTGCATTTGGTTTCAAAAAAAAAATTTGGCTTCAAAAAACATTTTGGTTCCTGGGCAGGATTTTTCCTGACCGTGGAGTATAGCCTTTTCTTCTCCTGGCACCAAAAAGGCTTGATTTTTAAAAAGTTGAAGCAACACCATTTTTAGACATGGAATTTCATCCTTAATCTCATCCTGGTGTCCGTTTTTGCATTTGGTTTCAAAAAAAAAATTTGGCTTCAAAAAACATTTTGGTTCCTGGGCAGGATTTTTCCTGACCGTGGAGTAAAGCCTTTTCTTCTCCTGGCACCAAAAAGGCTTGATTTTTAAAAAGTTGAAGCAACACCATTTTTAGACATGGAATTTCATCCTTAATCTCATCCTGGTGTCCGTTTTTGCATTTGGTTTCAAAAAAAAATTTGGCTTCAAAAAACATTTTGGTTCCTGGGCAGGATTTTTCCTGACCGTGGAGTAAAGCCTTTTCTTCTCCTGGCACCAAAAAGGCTTGATTTTTAAAAAGTTGAAGCAACACCATTTTTAGACATGGAATTTCATCCTGAAACTCATCCTGGTGTCCGTTTTTGCATTTGGTTTCAAAAAAAAATTTGGCTTCAAAAAACATTTTGGTTCCTGGGCAGGATTTTTCCTGACCGTGGAGTAAAGCCTTTTCTTCTCCTGGCACCAAAAAGGCTTGATTTTTAAAAAGTTGAAGCAACACCATTTTTAGACATGGAATTTCATCCTGAATCTCATCCTGGTGTCCGTTTTTGCATTTGGTTTCAAAAAAAAAATTTGGCTTCAAAAAACATTTTGGTTCCTGGGCAGGATTTTTCCTGACCGTGGAGTAAAGCCTTTTCTTCTCCTGGCACCAAAAAGGCTTGATTTTTAAAAAGTTGAAGCAACACCATTTTTAGACATGGAATTTCATCCTTAAACTCATCCTGGTGTCCGTTTTTGCATTTGGTTTCAAAAAAAAAATTTGGCTTCAAAAAACATTTTGGTTCCTGGGCAGGATTTTTCCTGACCGTGGAGTAAAGCCTTTTCTTCTCCTGGCACCAAAAAGGCTTGATTTTTAAAAAGTTGAAGCAACACCATTTTTAGACATGGAATTTCATCCTGAAACTCATCCTGGTGTCCGTTTTTGCATTTGGTTTCAAAAAAAAAATTTGGCTTCAAAAAACATTTTGGTTCCTGGGCAGGATTTTTCCTGACCGTGGAGTAAAGCCTTTTCTTCTCCTGGCACCAAAAAGGCTTGATTTTTAAAAAGTTGAAGCAACACCATTTTTAGACATGGAATTTCATCCTGAAACTCATCCTGGTGTCCGTTTTTGCATTTGGTTTCAAAAAAAAAATTTGGCTTCAAAAAACATTTTGGTTCCTGGGCAGGATTTTTCCTGACCGTGGAGTAAAGCCTTTTCTTCTCCTGGCACCAAAAAGGCTTGATTTTTAAAAAGTTGAAGCAACACCATTTTTAGACATGGAATTTCATCCTGAAACTCATCTGGTGTCCGTTTTTGCATTTGGTTTCAAAAAAAAAATTTGGCTTCAAAAAACATTTTGGTTCCTGGGCAGGATTTTTCCTGACCGTGGAGTAAAGCCTTTTCTTCTCCTGGCACCAAAAAGGCTTGATTTTTAAAAAGTTGAAGCAACACCATTTTTAGACATGGAATTTCATCCTGAAACTCATCCTGGTGTCCGTTTTTGCATTTGGTTTCAAAAAAAAAATTTGGCTTCAAAAAACATTTTGGTTCCTGGGCAGGATTTTTCCTGACCGTGGAGTAAAGCCTTTTCTTCTCCTGGCACCAAAAAGGCTTGATTTTTAAAAAGTTGAAGCAACACCATTTTTAGACATGGAATTTCATCCTGAAACTCATCCTGGTGTCCGTTTTTGCATTTGGTTTCAAAAAAAAAATTTGGCTTCAAAAAACATTTTGGTTCCTGGGCAGGATTTTTCTGACCGTGGAGTAAAGCCTTTTCTTCTCCTGGCACCAAAAAGGCTTGATTTTTAAAAAGTTGAAGCAACACCATTTTTAGACATGGAATTTCATCCTGAAACTCATCCTGGTGTCCGTTTTTGCATTTGGTTTCAAAAAAAAAATTTGGCTTCAAAAAACATTTTGGTTCCTGGGCAGGATTTTTCCTGACCGTGGAGTAAAGCCTTTTCTTCTCCTGGCACCAAAAAGGCTTGATTTTTAAAAAGTTGAAGCAACACCATTTTTAGACATGGAATTTCATCCTTAAACTCATCCTGGTGTCCGTTTTTGCATTTGGTTTCAAAAAAAACATTTGGCTTCAAAAAACATTTTGGTTCCTGGGCAGGATTTTTCCTGACCGTGGAGTAAAGCCTTTTCTTCTCCTGGCACCAAAAAGGCTTGATTTTTAAAAAGTTGAAGCAACACCATTTTTAGACATGGAATTTCATCCTTATCTCATCATCCTGGTGTCCGTTTTTGCATTTGGTTTCAAAAAAAAATTTGGCTTCAAAAAACATTTTGGTTCCTGGGCAGGATTTTTCCTGACCGTGGAGTAAAGCCTTTTCTTCTCCTGGCACCAAAAAGGCTTGATTTTTAAAAAGTTGAAGCAACACCATTTTTAGACATGGAATTTCATCCTGAAACTCATCCTGGTGTCCGTTTTTGCATTTGGTTTCAAAAAAAAAATTTGGCTTCAAAAAACATTTTGGTTCCTGGGCAGGATTTTTCCTGACCGTGGAGTAAAGCCTTTTCTTCTCCTGGCACCAAAAAGGCTTGATTTTTAAAAAGTTGAAGCAACACCATTTTTAGACATGGAATTTCATCCTTAATCTCATCCTGGTGTCCGTTTTTGCATTTGGTTTCAAAAAAAAAATTTGGCTTCAAAAAACATTTTGGTTCCTGGGCAGGATTTTTCCTGACCGTGGAGTAAAGCCTTTTCTTCTCCTGGCACCAAAAAGGCTTGATTTTTAAAAAGTTGAAGCAACACCATTTTTAGACATGGAATTTCATCCTGAAACTCATCCTGGTGTCCGTTTTTGCATTTGGTTTCAAAAAAAAAATTTGGCTTCAAAAAACATTTTGGTTCCTGGGCAGGATTTTTCCTGACCGTGGAGTAAAGCCTTTTCTTCTCCTGGCACCAAAAAGGCTTGATTTTTAAAAAGTTGAAGCAACACCATTTTTAGACATGGAATTTCATCCTTAATCTCATCCTGGTGTCCGTTTTTGCATTTGGTTTCAAAAAAAAAAATTTGGCTTCAAAAAACATTTTGGTTCCTGGGCAGGATTTTTCCTGACCGTGGAGTAAAGCCTTTTCTTCTCCTGGCACCAAAAAGGCTTGATTTTTAAAAAGTTGAAGCAACACCATTTTTAGACATGGAATTTCATCCTGAATCTCATCCTGGTGTCCGTTTTTGCATTTGGTTTCAAAAAAAAAATTGGCTTCAAAAAACATTTTGGTTCCTGGGCAGGATTTTTCCTGACCGTGGAGTAAAGCCTTTTCTTCTCCTGGCACCAAAAAGGCTTGATTTTTAAAAAGTTGAAGCAACACCATTTTTAGACATGGAATTTCATCCTGAAACTCATCCTGGTGTCCGTTTTTGCATTTGGTTTCAAAAAAAAAATTTGGCTTCAAAAAACATTTTGGTTCCTGGGCAGGATTTTTCCTGACCGTGGAGTAAAGCCTTTTCTTCTCCTGGCACCAAAAAGGCTTGATTTTTAAAAAGTTGAAGCAACACCATTTTTAGACATGGAATTTCATCCTTAAACTCATCCTGGTGTCCGTTTTTGCATTTGGTTTCAAAAAAAAATTTGGCTTCAAAAAACATTTTGGTTCCTGGGCAGGATTTTTCCTGACCGTGGAGTAAAGCCTTTTCTTCTCCTGGCACCAAAAAGGCTTGATTTTTAAAAAGTTGAAGCAACACCATTTTTAGACATGGAATTTCATCCTGAAACTCATCCTGGTGTCCGTTTTTGCATTTGGTTTCAAAAAAAAATTTGGCTTCAAAAAACATTTTGGTTCCTGGGCAGGATTTTTCCTGACCGTGGAGTAAAGCCTTTTCTTCTCCTGGCACCAAAAAGGCTTGATTTTTAAAAAGTTGAAGCAACACCATTTTTAGACATGGAATTTCATCCTTAAACTCATCCTGGTGTCCGTTTTTGCATTTGGTTTCAAAAAAAAAATTTGGCTTCAAAAAACATTTTGGTTCCTGGGCAGGATTTTTCCTGACCGTGGAGTAAAGCCTTTTCTTCTCCTGGCACCAAAAAGGCTTGATTTTTAAAAAGTTGAAGCAACACCATTTTTAGACATGGAATTTCATCCTTAAACTCATCCTGGTGTCCGTTTTTGCATTTGGTTTCAAAAAAAAAAATTTGGCTTCAAAAAAACATTTTGGTTCCTGGGCAGGATTTTTCCTGACCGTGGAGTAAAGCCTTTTCTTCTCCTGGCACCAAAAAGGCTTGATTTTTAAAAAGTTGAAGCAACACCATTTTTAGACATGGAATTTCATCCTGAAACTCATCCTGGTGTCCGTTTTTGCATTTGGTTTCAAAAAAAAAATTTGGCTTCAAAAAACATTTTGGTTCCTGGGCAGGATTTTTCCTGACCGTGGAGTAAAGCCTTTTCTTCTCCTGGCACCAAAAAGGCTTGATTTTTAAAAAGTTGAAGCAACACCATTTTTAGACATGGAATTTCATCCTGAAACTCATCCTGGTGTCCGTTTTTGCATTTGGTTTCAAAAAAAAAATTTGGCTTCAAAAAACATTTTGGTTCCTGGGCAGGATTTTTCCTGACCGTGGAGTAAAGCCTTTTCTTCTCCTGGCACCAAAAAGGCTTGATTTTTAAAAAGTTGAAGCAACACCATTTTTAGACATGGAATTTCATCCTGAAACTCATCCTGGTGTCCGTTTTTGCATTTGGTTTCAAAAAAAAAATTTGGCTTCAAAAAACATTTTGGTTCCTGGGCAGGATTTTTCCTGACCGTGGAGTAAAGCCTTTTCTTCTCCTGGCACCAAAAAGGCTTGATTTTTAAAAAGTTGAAGCAACACCATTTTTAGACATGGAATTTCATCCTGAAACTCATCCTGGTGTCCGTTTTTGCATTTGGTTTCAAAAAAAAATTTGGCTTCAAAAAACATTTTGGTTCCTGGGCAGGATTTTTCCTGACCGTGGAGTAAAGCCTTTTCTTCTCCTGGCACCAAAAAGGCTTGATTTTTAAAAAGTTGAAGCAACACCATTTTTAGACATGGAATTTCATCCTGAAAACTCATCCTGGTGTCCGTTTTTGCATTTGGTTTCAAAAAAAAAATTGGCTTCAAAAAACATTTTGGTTCCTGGGCAGGATTTTTCCTGACCGTGGAGTAAAGCCTTTTCTTCTCCTGGCACCAAAAAGGCTTGATTTTTAAAAAGTTGAAGCAACACCATTTTTAGACATGGAATTTCATCCTGAAACTCATCCTGGTGTCCGTTTTTGCATTTGGTTTCAAAAAAAAAATTGGCTTCAAAAAACATTTTGGTTCCTGGGCAGGATTTTTCCTGACCGTGGAGTAAAGCCTTTTCTTCTCCTGGCACCAAAAAGGCTTGATTTTTAAAAAGTTGAAGCAACACCATTTTTAGACATGGAATTTCATCCTGAATCTCATCCTGGTGTCCGTTTTTGCATTTGGTTTCAAAAAAAAATTTGGCTTCAAAAAACATTTTGGTTCCTGGGCAGGATTTTTCCTGACCGTGGAGTAAAGCCTTTTCTTCTCCTGGCACCAAAAAGGCTTGATTTTTAAAAAGTTGAAGCAACACCATTTTTAGACATGGAATTTCATCCTGAAACTCATCCTGGTGTCCGTTTTTGCATTTGGTTTCAAAAAAAAAATTGGCTTCAAAAAACATTTTGGTTCCTGGGCAGGATTTTTCCTGACCGTGGAGTAAAGCCTTTTCTTCTCCTGGCACCAAAAAGGCTTGATTTTTAAAAAGTTGAAGCAACACCATTTTTAGACATGGAATTTCATCCTGAAACTCATCCTGGTGTCCGTTTTTGCATTTGGTTTCAAAAAAAAAATTTGGCTTCAAAAAACATTTTGGTTCCTGGGCAGGATTTTTCCTGACCGTGGAGTAAAGCCTTTTCTTCTCCTGGCACCAAAAAGGCTTGATTTTTAAAAAGTTGAAGCAACACCATTTTTAGACATGGAATTTCATCCTGAAACTCATCCTGGTGTCCGTTTTTGCATTTGGTTTCAAAAAAAAAATTTGGCTTCAAAAAACATTTTGGTTCCTGGGCAGGATTTTTCCTGACCGTGGAGTAAAGCCTTTTCTTCTCCTGGCACCAAAAAGGCTTGATTTTTAAAAAGTTGAAGCAACACCATTTTTAGACATGGAATTTCATCCTGAAACTCATCCTGGTGTCCGTTTTTGCATTTGGTTTCAAAAAAAATTTGGCTTCAAAAAACATTTTGGTTCCTGGGCAGGATTTTTCCTGACCGTGGAGTAAAGCCTTTTCTTCTCCTGGCACCAAAAAGGCTTGATTTTTAAAAAGTTGAAGCAAACACCATTTTTAGACATGGAATTTCATCCTGAAACTCATCCTGGTGTCCGTTTTTGCATTTGGTTTCAAAAAAAAAATTTGGCTTCAAAAAACATTTTGGTTCCTGGGCAGGATTTTTCCTGACCGTGGAGTAAAGCCTTTTCTTCTCCTGGCACCAAAAAGGCTTGATTTTTAAAAAGTTGAAGCAACACCATTTTTAGACATGGAATTTCATCCTGAAACTCATCCTGGTGTCCGTTTTTGCATTTGGTTTCAAAAAAAAAATTTGGCTTCAAAAACATTTTGGTTCCTGGGCAGGATTTTTCCTGACCGTGGAGTAAAGCCTTTTCTTCTCCTGGCACCAAAAAGGCTTGATTTTTAAAAAGTTGAAGCAACACCATTTTTAGACATGGAATTTCATCCTGAAACTCATCCTGGTGTCCGTTTTTGCATTTGGTTTCAAAAAAAAAATTTGGCTTCAAAAAACATTTTGGTTCCTGGCAGGATTTTTCCTGACCGTGGAGTAAAGCCTTTTCTTCTCCTGGCACCAAAAAGGCTTGATTTTTAAAAAGTTGAAGCAACACCATTTTTAGACATGGAATTTCATCCTGAAACTCATCCTGGTGTCCGTTTTTGCATTTGGTTTCAAAAAAAAAATTTGGCTTCAAAAAACATTTTGGTTCCTGGGCAGGATTTTTCCTGACCGTGGAGTAAAGCCTTTTCTTCTCCTGGCACCAAAAAGGCTTGATTTTTAAAAAGTTGAAGCAACACCATTTTTAGACATGGAATTTCATCCTGAAACTCATCCTGGTGTCCGTTTTTGCATTTGGTTTCAAAAAAAAAAATTTGGCTTCAAAAAACATTTTGGTTCCTGGGCAGGATTTTTCCTGACCGTGGAGTAAAGCCTTTTCTTCTCCTGGCACCAAAAAGGCTTGATTTTTAAAAAGTTGAAGCAACACCATTTTTAGACATGGAATTTCATCCTGAAACTCATCCTGGTGTCCGTTTTTGCATTTGGTTTCAAAAAAAAAATTTGGCTTCAAAAACATTTTGGTTCCTGGGCAGGATTTTTCCTGACCGTGGAGTAAAGCCTTTTTTCTCCTGGCACCAAAAAGGCTTGATTTTTAAAAAGTTGAAGCAACACCATTTTTAGACATGGAATTTCATCCTAAACTCATCCTGGTGTCCGTTTTTGCATTTGGTTTCAAAAAAAAATTTGGCTTCAAAAAACATTTTGGTTCCTGGGCAGGATTTTTCCTGACCGTGGAGTAAAGCCTTTTCTTCTCCTGGCACCAAAAAGGCTTGATTTTTAAAAGTTGAAGCAACACCATTTTTAGACATGGAATTTCATCCTGAAACTCATCCTGGTGTCCGTTTTTGCATTTGGTTTCAAAAAAAAATTTTGGCTTCAAAAAACATTTTGGTTCCTGGGCAGGATTTTTCCTGACCGTGGAGTAAAGCCTTTTCTTCTCCTGGCACCAAAAAGGCTTGATTTTTAAAAAGTTGAAGCAACACCATTTTTAGACATGGAATTTCATCCTGAAACTCATCCTGGTGTCCGTTTTTGCATTTGGTTTCAAAAAAAAAATTTGGCTTCAAAAAACATTTTGGTTCCTGGGCAGGATTTTTCCTGACCGTGGAGTAAAGCCTTTTCTTCTCCTGGCACCAAAAAGGCTTGATTTTTAAAAAGTTGAAGCAACACCATTTTTAGACATGGAATTTCATCCTGAAACTCATCCTGGTGTCCGTTTTTGCATTTGGTTTCAAAAAAAATTGGCTTCAAAAAACATTTTGGTTCCTGGGCAGGATTTTTCCTGACGTGGAGTAAAGCCTTTTCTTCTCCTGGCACCAAAAAGGCTTGATTTTTAAAAGTTGAAGCAACACCATTTTTAGACATGGAATTTCCATGTCTAAAAATGGTGTTGCTTCACTTTTTAAAAATCAAGCCTTTTTGGTGCCAGGAGAAGAAAAGGCTTTACTCCACGGTCAGGAAAAATCCTGCCCAGGAACCAAAATGTTTTTTGAAGCCAAATTTTTTTTTTGAAACCAAATGCAAAAACGGACACCAGGATGAGATTAAGGATGAAATTCCATGTCTAAAAATGGTGTTGCTTCAACTTTTTAAAAATCAAGCCTTTTTGGTGCCAGGAGAAGAAAAGGCTTTACTCCACGGTCAGGAAAAATCCTGCCCAGGAACCAAAATGTTTTTTGAAGCCAATTTTTTTTTTGAAACCAAATGCAAAAACGGACACCAGGATGAGTTTAAGGATGAAATTCCATGTCTAAAAATGGTGTTGCTTCAACTTTTTAAAAATCAAGCCTTTTTGGTGCCAGGAGAAGAAAAGGCTTTACTCCACGGTCAGGAAAAATCCTGCCCAGGAACCAAAATGTTTTTTGAAGCCAAATTTTTTTTTTGAAACCAAATGCAAAAACGGACACCAGGATGAGTTTCAGGATGAAATTCCATGTCTAAAAATGGTGTTGCTTCAACTTTTTAAAAATCAAGCCTTTTTGGTGCCAGGAGAAGAAAAGGCTTTACTCCACGGTCAGGAAAAATCCTGCCCAGGAACCAAAATGTTTTTTGAAGCCAAATTTTTTTTTTGAAACCAAATGCAAAAACGGACACCAGGATGAGATTAAGGATGAAATTCCATGTCTAAAAATGGTGTTGCTTCAACTTTTTAAAAATCAAGCCTTTTTGGTGCCAGGAGAAGAAAAGGCTTTACTCACGGTCAGGAAAAATCCTGCCCAGGAACCAAAATGTTTTTTGAAGCCAATTTTTTTTTTGAAACCAAATGCAAAAACGGACACCAGGATGAGATTAAGGATGAAATTCCATGTCTAAAAATGGTGTTGCTTCAACTTTTTAAAAATCAAGCCTTTTTGGTGCCAGGAGAAGAAAAGGCTTTACTCCACGGTCAGGAAAAATCCTGCCCAGGAACCAAAATGTTTTTTGAAGCCAAATTTTTTTTTGAAACCAAATGCAAAAACGGACACCAGGATGAGTTTAAGGATGAAATTCCATGTCTAAAAATGGTGTTGCTTCAACTTTTTAAAAATCAAGCCTTTTTGGTGCCAGGAGAAGAAAAGGCTTTACTCCACGGTCAGGAAAAATCCTGCCCAGGAACCAAAATGTTTTTTGAAGCCAAATTTTTTTTTTGAAACCAAATGCAAAAACGGACACCAGGATGAGTTTCAGGATGAAATTCCATGTCTAAAAATGGTGTTGCTTCAACTTTTTAAAAATCAAGCCTTTTTGGTGCCAGGAGAAGAAAAGGCTTTACTCCACGGTCAGGAAAAATCCTGCCCAGGAACCAAAATGTTTTTTGAAGCCAAATTTTTTTTTGAAACCAAATGCAAAAACGGACACCAGGATGAGTTTCAGGATGAAATTCCATGTCTAAAAATGGTGTTGCTTCAACTTTTTAAAAATCAAGCCTTTTTGGTGCCAGGAGAAGAAAAGGCTTTACTCCACGGTCAGGAAAAATCCTGCCCAGGAACCAAATGTTTTTTGAAGCCAAATTTTTTTTTTGAAACCAAATGCAAAAACGGACACCAGGATGAGATTAAGGATGAAATTCCATGTCTAAAAATGGTGTTGCTTCAACTTTTTAAATCAAGCCTTTTTGGTGCCAGGAGAAGAAAAGGCTTTACTCCACGGTCAGGAAAAATCCTGCCCAGGAACCAAAATGTTTTTTGAAGCCAAATTTTTTTTTTGAAACCAAATGCAAAAACGGACACCAGGATGAGTTTCAGGATGAAATTCCATGTCTAAAAATGGTGTTGCTTCAACTTTTTAAAAATCAAGCCTTTTTGGTGCCAGGAGAAGAAAAGGCTTTACTCCACGGTCAGGAAAAATCCTGCCCAGGAACCAAAATGTTTTTTGAAGCCAAATTTTTTTTGAAACCAAATGCAAAAACGGACACCAGGATGAGATTAAGGATGAAATTCCATGTCTAAAAATGGTGTTGCTTCAACTTTTTAAAAATCAAGCCTTTTTGGTGCCAGGAGAAGAAAAGGCTTTACTCCACGGTCAGGAAAAATCCTGCCCAGGAACCAAAATGTTTTTTGAAGCCAAATTTTTTTTTTGAAACCAAATGCAAAAACGGACACCAGGATGAGTTTAAGGATGAAATTCCATGTCTAAAAATGGTGTTGCTTCAACTTTTTAAAAATCAAGCCTTTTTGGTGCCAGGAGAAGAAAAGGCTTTACTCCACGGTCAGGAAAAATCCTGCCCAGGAACCAAAATGTTTTTTGAAGCCAAATTTTTTTTTTGAAACCAAATGCAAAAACGGACACCAGGATGAGTTTCAGGATGAAATTCCATGTCTAAAAATGGTGTTGCTTCAACTTTTTAAAAATCAAGCCTTTTTGGTGCCAGGAGAAGAAAAGGCTTTACTCCACGGTCAGGAAAAATCCTGCCCAGGAACCAAAATGTTTTTTGAAGCCAAATTTTTTTTTTGAAACCAAATGCAAAAACGGACACCAGGATGAGATTAAGGATGAAATTCCATGTCTAAAAATTGTGTTGCTTCAACTTTTTAAAAATCAAGCCTTTTTGGTGCCAGGAGAAGAAAAGGCTTTACTCCACGGTCAGGAAAAATCCTGCCCAGGAACCAAAATGTTTTTTGAAGCCAAATTTTTTTTTTGAAACCAAATGCAAAAACGGACACCAGGATGAGATTCAGGATGAAATTCCATGTCTAAAAATGGTGTTGCTTCAACTTTTTAAAAATCAAGCCTTTTTGGTGCCAGGAGAAGAAAAGGCTTTACTCCACGGTCAGGAAAAATCCTGCCCAGGAACCAAAATGTTTTTTGAAGCCAAATTTTTTTTTTGAAACCAAATGCAAAAACGGACACCAGGATGAGATTAAGGATGAAATTCCATGTCTAAAAATGGTGTTGCTTCAACTTTTTAAAAATCAAGCCTTTTTGGTGCCAGGAGAAGAAAAGGCTTTACTCCACGGTCAGGAAAAATCCTGCCCAGGAACCAAAATGTTTTTTGAAGCCAAATTTTTTTTTTGAAACCAAATGCAAAAACGGACACCAGGATGAGTTTCAGGATGAAATTCCATGTCTAAAAATGGTGTTGCTTCAACTTTTTAAAAATCAAGCCTTTTTGGTGCCAGGAGAAGAAAAGGCTTTACTCCACGGTCAGGAAAAATCCTGCCCAGGAACCAAAATGTTTTTTGAAGCCAAATTTTTTTTTTGAAACCAAATGCAAAAACGGACACCAGGATGAGTTAAGGATGAAATTCCATGTCTAAAAATGGTGTTGCTTCAACTTTTTAAAAATCAAGCCTTTTTGGTGCCAGGAGAAGAAAAGGCTTTACTCCACGGTCAGGAAAAATCCTGCCCAGGAACCAAAATGTTTTTTGAAGCCAAATTTTTTTTTTGAAACCAAATGCAAAAACGGACACCAGGATGAGTTTCAGGATGAAATTCCATGTCTAAAAATGGTGTTGCTTCAACTTTTTAAAAATCAAGCCTTTTTGGTGCCAGGAGAAGAAAAGGCTTTACTCCACGGTCAGGAAAAATCCTGCCCAGGAACCAAAATGTTTTTTGAAGCCAAATTTTTTTTTTGAAACCAAATGCAAAAACGGACACCAGGATGAGATTAAGGATGAAATTCCATGTCTAAAAATGGTGTTGCTTCAACTTTTTAAAAATCAAGCCTTTTTGGTGCCAGGAGAAGAAAAGGCTTTACTCCACGGTCAGGAAAAATCCTGCCCAGGAACCAAAATGTTTTTTGAAGCCAAATTTTTTTTTTGAAACCAAATGCAAAAACGGACACCAGGATGAGATTAAGGATGAAATTCCATGTCTAAAAATGGTGTTGCTTCAACTTTTTAAAAATCAAGCCTTTTTGGTGCCAGGAGAAGAAAAGGCTTTACTCCACGGTCAGGAAAAATCCTGCCCAGGAACCAAAATGTTTTTTGAAGCCAAATTTTTTTTTTGAAACCAAATGCAAAAACGGACACCAGGATGAGTTTCAGGATGAAATTCCATGTCTAAAAATGGTGTTGCTTCAACTTTTTAAAAATCAAGCCTTTTTGGTGCCAGGAGAAGAAAAGGCTTTACTCCACGGTCAGGAAAAATCCTGCCCAGGAACCAAAATGTTTTTTGAAGCCAAATTTTTTTTTTGAAACCAAATGCAAAAACGGACACCAGGATGAGTTTCAGGATGAAATTCCATGTCTAAAAATGGTGTTGCTTCAACTTTTTAAAAATCAAGCCTTTTTGGTGCCAGGAGAAGAAAAAGGCTTTACTCCACGGTCAGGAAAAATCCTGCCCAGGAACCAAAATGTTTTTTGAAGCCAAATTTTTTTTTGAAACCAAATGCAAAAACGGACACCAGGATGAGTTTCAGGATGAAATTCCATGTCTAAAAATGGTGTTGCTTCAACTTTTTAAAAATCAAGCCTTTTTGGTGCCAGGAGAAGAAAAGGCTTTACTCCACGGTCAGGAAAAATCCTGCCCAGGAACCAAAATGTTTTTTGAAGCCAAATTTTTTTTTTGAAACCAAATGCAAAAACGGACACCAGGATGAGTTTCAGGATGAAATTCCATGTCTAAAAATGTGTGTTGCTTCAACTTTTTAAAAATCAAGCCTTTTTGGTGCCAGGAGAAGAAAAGGCTTTACTCCACGGTCAGGAAAAATCCTGCCCAGGAACCAAAATGTTTTTTGAAGCCAAATTTTTTTTTTGAAACCAAATGCAAAAACGGACACCAGGATGAGATTAAGGATGAAATTCCATGTCTAAAAATGGTGTTGCTTCAACTTTTTAAAAATCAAGCCTTTTTGGTGCCAGGAGAAGAAAAGGCTTTACTCCACGGTCAGGAAAAATCCTGCCCAGGAACCAAAATGTTTTTTGAAGCCAAATTTTTTTTTTGAAACCAAATGCAAAAACGGACACCAGGATGAGATTAAGGATGAAATTCCATGTCTAAAAATGGTGTTGCTTCAACTTTTTAAAAATCAAGCCTTTTTGGTGCCAGGAGAAGAAAAGGCTTTACTCCACGGTCAGGAAAAATCCTGCCCAGGAACCAAAATGTTTTTTGAAGCCAAATTTTTTTTTTGAAACCAAATGCAAAAACGGACACCAGGATGAGTTTCAGGATGAAATTCCATGTCTAAAAATGGTGTTGCTTCAACTTTTTAAAAATCAAGCCTTTTTGGTGCCAGGAGAAGAAAAGGCTTTACTCCACGGTCAGGAAAAATCCTGCCCAGGAACCAAAATGTTTTTTGAAGCCAAATTTTTTTTTTGAAACCAAATGCAAAAACGGACACCAGGATGAGTTTAAGGATGAAATTCCATGTCTAAAAATGGTGTTGCTTCAACTTTTTAAAAATCAAGCCTTTTTGGTGCCAGGAGAAGAAAAGGCTTTACTCCACGGTCAGGAAAAATCCTGCCCAGGAACCAAAATGTTTTTTGAAGCCAAATTTTTTTTTTGAAACCAAATGCAAAAACGGACACCAGGATGAGATTAAGGATGAAATTCCATGTCTAAAAATGGTGTTGCTTCAACTTTTTAAAAATCAAGCCTTTTTGGTGCCAGGAGAAGAAAAGGCTTTACTCCACGGTCAGGAAAAATCCTGCCCAGGAACCAAAATGTTTTTTGAAGCCAAATTTTTTTTTTGAAACCAAATGCAAAAACGGACACCAGGATGAGATTAAGGATGAAATTCCATGTCTAAAAATGGTGTTGCTTCAACTTTTTAAAAATCAAGCCTTTTTGGTGCCAGGAGAAGAAAAGGCTTTACTCCACGGTCAGGAAAAATCCTGCCCAGGAACCAAAATGTTTTTTGAAGCCAAATTTTTTTTTTGAAACCAAATGCAAAAACGGACACCAGGATGAGTTTCAGGATGAAATTCCATGTCTAAAAATGGTGTTGCTTCAACTTTTTAAAAATCAAGCCTTTTTGGTGCCAGGAGAAGAAAAGGCTTTACTCCACGGTCAGGAAAAATCCTGCCCAGGAACCAAAATGTTTTTTGAAGCCAAATTTTTTTTTTGAAACCAAATGCAAAAACGGACACCAGGATGAGTTTCAGGATGAAATTCCATGTCTAAAAATGGTGTTGCTTCAACTTTTTAAAAATCAAGCCTTTTTGGTGCCAGGAGAAGAAAAGGCTTTACTCCACGGTCAGGAAAAATCCTGCCCAGGAACCAAAATGTTTTTTGAAGCCAAATTTTTTTTTTGAAACCAAATGCAAAAACGGACACCAGGATGAGATTAAGGATGAAATTCCATGTCTAAAAATGGTGTTGCTTCAACTTTTTAAAAATCAAGCCTTTTTGGTGCCAGGAGAAGAAAAGGCTTTACTCCACGGTCAGGAAAAATCCTGCCCAGGAACCAAAATGTTTTTTGAAGCCAAATTTTTTTTTTGAAACCAAATGCAAAAACGGACACCAGGATGAGATTAGGATGAAATTCCATGTCTAAAAATGGTGTTGCTTCAACTTTTTAAAAATCAAGCCTTTTTGGTGCCAGGAGAAGAAAAGGCTTTACTCCACGGTCAGGAAAAATCCTGCCCAGGAACCAAAATGTTTTTTGAAGCCAAATTTTTTTTTTGAAACCAAATGCAAAAACGGACACCAGGATGAGTTTCAGGATGAAATTCCATGTCTAAAAATGGTGTTGCTTCAACTTTTTAAAAATCAAGCCTTTTTGGTGCCAGGAGAAGAAAAGGCTTTACTCCACGGTCAGGAAAAATCCTGCCCAGGAACCAAAATGTTTTTTGAAGCCAAATTTTTTTTTTGAAACCAAATGCAAAAACGGACACCAGGATGAGATTAAGGATGAAATTCCATGTCTAAAAATGGTGTTGCTTCAACTTTTTAAAAATCAAGCCTTTTTGGTGCCAGGAGAAGAAAAGGCTTTACTCCACGGTCAGGAAAAATCCTGCCCAGGAACCAAAATGTTTTTTGAAGCCAATTTTTTTTTTGAAACCAAATGCAAAAACGGACACCAGGATGAGATTAAGGATGAAATTCCATGTCTAAAAATGGTGTTGCTTCAACTTTTTAAAAATCAAGCCTTTTTGGTGCCAGGAGAAGAAAAGGCTTTACTCCACGGTCAGGAAAAATCCTGCCCAGGAACCAAAATGTTTTTTGAAGCCAAATTTTTTTTTTGAAACCAAATGCAAAAACGGACACCAGGATGAGTTAAGGATGAAATTCCATGTCTAAAAATGGTGTTGCTTCAACTTTTTAAAAATCAAGCCTTTTTGGTGCCAGGAGAAGAAAAGGCTTTACTCCACGGTCAGGAAAAATCCTGCCCAGGAACCAAAATGTTTTTTGAAGCCAAATTTTTTTTTGAAACCAAATGCAAAAACGGACACCAGGATGAGTTAAGGATGAAATTCCATGTCTAAAAATGGTGTTGCTTCAACTTTTTAAAAATCAAGCCTTTTTGGTGCCAGGAGAAGAAAAGGCTTTACTCCACGGTCAGGAAAAATCCTGCCCAGGAACCAAAATGTTTTTTGAAGCCAAATTTTTTTTTTGAAACCAAATGCAAAAACGGACACCAGGATGAGATTAAGGATGAAATTCCATGTCTAAAAATGGTGTTGCTTCAACTTTTTAAAAATCAAGCCTTTTTGGTGCCAGGAGAAGAAAAGGCTTTACTCCACGGTCAGGAAAAATCCTGCCCAGGAACCAAAATGTTTTTGAAGCCAAATTTTTTTTTTGAAACCAAATGCAAAAACGGACACCAGGATGAGTTTCAGGATGAAATTCCATGTCTAAAAATGGTGTTGCTTCAACTTTTTAAAAATCAAGCCTTTTTGGTGCCAGGAGAAGAAAAGGCTTTACTCCACGGTCAGGAAAAATCCTGCCCAGGAACCAAAATGTTTTTTGAAGCCAAATTTTTTTTTTGAAACCAAATGCAAAAACGGACACCAGGATGAGATTAAGGATGAAATTCCATGTCTAAAAATGGTGTTGCTTCAACTTTTTAAAAATCAAGCCTTTTTGGTGCCAGGAGAAGAAAAGGCTTTACTCCACGGTCAGGAAAAATCCTGCCCAGGAACCAAAATGTTTTTTGAAGCCAAATTTTTTTTTGAAACCAAATGCAAAAACGGACACCAGGATGAGATTAAGGATGAAATTCCATGTCTAAAAATGGTGTTGCTTCAACTTTTTAAAAATCAAGCCTTTTTGGTGCCAGGAGAAGAAAAGGCTTTACTCCACGGTCAGGAAAAATCCTGCCCAGGAACCAAAATGTTTTTTGAAGCCAAATTTTTTTTTTGAAACCAAATGCAAAAACGGACACCAGGATGAGATTAAGGATGAAATTCCATGTCTAAAAATGGTGTTGCTTCAACTTTTTAAAAATCAAGCCTTTTTGGTGCCAGGAGAAGAAAAGGCTTTACTCCACGGTCAGGAAAAATCCTGCCCAGGAACCAAAATGTTTTTTGAAGCCAAATTTTTTTTTGAAACCAAATGCAAAAACGGACACCAGGATGAGTTTAAGGATGAAATTCCATGTCTAAAAATGGTGTTGCTTCAACTTTTTAAAAATCAAGCCTTTTTGGTGCCAGGAGAAGAAAAGGCTTTACTCCACGGTCAGGAAAAATCCTGCCCAGGAACCAAAATGTTTTTTGAAGCCAAATTTTTTTTTTGAAACCAAATGCAAAAACGGACACCAGGATGAGTTTAAGGATGAAATTCCATGTCTAAAAATGGTGTTGCTTCAACTTTTTAAAAATCAAGCCTTTTTGGTGCCAGGAGAAGAAAAGGCTTTACTCCACGGTCAGGAAAAATCCTGCCCAGGAACCAAAATGTTTTTTGAAGCCAAATTTTTTTTTTGAAACCAAATGCAAAAACGGACACCAGGATGAGATTAAGGATGAAATTCCATGTCTAAAAATGGTGTTGCTTCAACTTTTTAAAAATCAAGCCTTTTTGGTGCCAGGAGAAGAAAAGGCTTTACTCCACGGTCAGGAAAAATCCTGCCCAGGAACCAAAATGTTTTTTGAAGCCAAATTTTTTTTTGAAACCAAATGCAAAAACGGACACCAGGATGAGATTAAGGATGAAATTCCATGTCTAAAAATGGTGTTGCTTCAACTTTTTAAAAATCAAGCCTTTTTGGTGCCAGGAGAAGAAAAGGCTTTACTCCACGGTCAGGAAAAATCCTGCCCAGGAACCAAAATGTTTTTTGAAGCCAAATTTTTTTTTTGAAACCAAATGCAAAAACGGACACCAGGATGAGATTAAGGATGAAATTCCATGTCTAAAAATGGTGTTGCTTCAACTTTTTAAAAATCAAGCCTTTTTGGTGCCAGGAGAAGAAAAGGCTTTACTCCACGGTCAGGAAAAATCCTGCCCAGGAACCAAAATGTTTTTTGAAGCCAAATTTTTTTTTGAAACCAAATGCAAAAACGGACACCAGGATGAGTTTCAGGATGAAATTCCATGTCTAAAAATGGTGTTGCTTCAACTTTTTAAAAATCAAGCCTTTTTGGTGCCAGGAGAAGAAAAGGCTTTACTCCACGGTCAGGAAAAATCCTGCCCAGGAACCAAAATGTTTTTTGAAGCCAAATTTTTTTTTTGAAACCAAATGCAAAAACGGACACCAGGATGAGTTTCAGGATGAAATTCCATGTCTAAAAATGGTGTTGCTTCAACTTTTTAAAAATCAAGCCTTTTTGGTGCCAGGAGAAGAAAAGGCTTTACTCCACGGTCAGGAAAAATCCTGCCCAGGAACCAAAATGTTTTTTGAAGCCAAATTTTTTTTTTGAAACCAAATGCAAAAACGGACACCAGGATGAGATTAAGGATGAAATTCCATGTCTAAAAATGGTGTTGCTTCAACTTTTTAAAAATCAAGCCTTTTTGGTGCCAGGAGAAGAAAAGGCTTTACTCCACGGTCAGGAAAAATCCTGCCCAGGAACCAAAATGTTTTTTGAAGCCAAATTTTTTTTTTGAAACCAAATGCAAAAACGGACACCAGGATGAGTTTCAGGATGAAATTCCATGTCTAAAAATGGTGTTGCTTCAACTTTTTAAAAATCAAGCCTTTTTGGTGCCAGGAGAAGAAAAGGCTTTACTCCACGGTCAGGAAAAATCCTGCCCAGGAACCAAAATGTTTTTTGAAGCCAAATTTTTTTTTTGAAACCAAATGCAAAAACGGACACCAGGATGAGATTAAGGATGAAATTCCATGTCTAAAAATGGTGTTGCTTCAACTTTTTAAAAATCAAGCCTTTTTGGTGCCAGGAGAAGAAAAGGCTTTACTCCACGGTCAGGAAAAATCCTGCCAGGAACCAAAATGTTTTTTGAAGCCAAATTTTTTTTTTGAAACCAAATGCAAAAACGGACACCAGGATGAGATTAAGGATGAAATTCCATGTCTAAAAATGGTGTTGCTTCAACTTTTTAAAAATCAAGCCTTTTTGGTGCCAGGAGAAGAAAAGGCTTTACTCCACGGTCAGGAAAAATCCTGCCCAGGAACCAAAATGTTTTTTGAAGCCAAATTTTTTTTTTGAAACCAAATGCAAAAACGGACACCAGGATGAGATTAAGGATGAAATTCCATGTCTAAAAATGGTGTTGCTTCAACTTTTTAAAAATCAAGCCTTTTTGGTGCCAGGAGAAGAAAAGGCTTTACTCCACGGTCAGGAAAAATCCTGCCCAGGAACCAAAATGTTTTTTGAAGCCAAATTTTTTTTTTGAAACCAAATGCAAAAACGGACACCAGGATGAGATTAAGGATGAAATTCCATGTCTAAAAATGGTGTTGCTTCAACTTTTTAAAAATCAAGCCTTTTTGGTGCCAGGAGAAGAAAAGGCTTTACTCCACGGTCAGGAAAAATCCTGCCCAGGAACCAAAATGTTTTTTGAAGCCAATTTTTTTTTTGAAACCAAATGCAAAAACGGACACCAGGATGAGATTAAGGATGAAATTCCATGTCTAAAAATGGTGTTGCTTCAACTTTTTAAAAATCAAGCCTTTTTGGTGCCAGGAGAAGAAAAGGCTTTACTCCACGGTCAGGAAAAATCCTGCCCAGGAACCAAAATGTTTTTTGAAGCCAAATTTTTTTTTGAAACCAAATGCAAAAACGGACACCAGGATGAGTTTAAGGATGAAATTCCATGTCTAAAAATGGTGTTGCTTCAACTTTTTAAAAATCAAGCCTTTTTGGTGCCAGGAGAAGAAAAGGCTTTACTCCACGGTCAGGAAAAATCCTGCCCAGGAACCAAAATGTTTTTTGAAGCCAAATTTTTTTTTTGAAACCAAATGCAAAAACGGACACCAGGATGAGATTAAGGATGAAATTCCATGTCTAAAAATGGTGTTGCTTCAACTTTTTAAAAATCAAGCCTTTTTGGTGCCAGGAGAAGAAAAGGCTTTACTCCACGGTCAGGAAAATCCTGCCCAGGAACCAAAATGTTTTTTGAAGCCAAATGTTTTTTTTGAAACCAAATGCAAAAACGGACACCAGGATGAGATTAAGGATGAAATTCCATGTCTAAAAATGGTGTTGCTTCAACTTTTTAAAAATCAAGCCTTTTTGGTGCCAGGAGAAGAAAAGGCTTTACTCCACGGTCAGGAAAAATCCTGCCCAGGAACCAAAATGTTTTTTGAAGCCAAATTTTTTTTTGAAACCAAATGCAAAAACGGACACCAGGATGAGTTTAAGGATGAAATTCCATGTCTAAAAATGGTGTTGCTTCAACTTTTTAAAAATCAAGCCTTTTTGGTGCCAGGAGAAGAAAAGGCTTTACTCCACGGTCAGGAAAAATCCTGCCCAGGAACCAAAATGTTTTTTGAAGCCAAATTTTTTTTTTGAAACCAAATGCAAAAACGGACACCAGGATGAGATTAAGGATGAAATTCCATGTCTAAAAATGGTGTTGCTTCAACTTTTTAAAAATCAAGCCTTTTTGGTGCCAGGAGAAGAAAAGGCTTTACTCCACGGTCAGGAAAAATCCTGCCCAGGAACCAAAATGTTTTTTGAAGCCAAATTTTTTTTTTGAAACCAAATGCAAAAAACGGACACCAGGATGAGATTAAGGATGAAATTCCATGTCTAAAAATGGTGTTGCTTCAACTTTTTAAAAATCAAGCCTTTTTGGTGCCAGGAGAAGAAAAGGCTTTACTCCACGGTCAGGAAAAATCCTGCCCAGGAACCAAAATGTTTTTTGAAGCCAAAATTTTTTTTGAAACCAAATGCAAAAACGGACACCAGGATGAGATTAAGGATGAAATTCCATGTCTAAAAATGGTGTTGCTTCAACTTTTTAAAAATCAAGCCTTTTTGGTGCCAGGAGAAGAAAAGGCTTTACTCCACGGTCAGGAAAAATCCTGCCCAGGAACCAAAATGTTTTTTGAAGCCAATTTTTTTTTTTGAAACCAAATGCAAAAACGGACACCAGGATGAGTTTCAGGATGAAATTCCATGTCTAAAAATGGTGTTGCTTCAACTTTTTAAAAATCAAGCCTTTTTGGTGCCAGGAGAAGAAAAGGCTTTACTCCACGGTCAGGAAAAATCCTGCCCAGGAACCAAAATGTTTTTTGAAGCCAAATTTTTTTTTTGAAACCAAATGCAAAAACGGACACCAGGATGAGATTAAGGATGAAATTCCATGTCTAAAAATGGTGTTGCTTCAACTTTTTAAAAATCAAGCCTTTTTGGTGCCAGGAGAAGAAAAGGCTTTACTCCACGGTCAGGAAAAATCCTGCCCAGGAACCAAAATGTTTTTTGAAGCCAAATTTTTTTTTGAAACCAAATGCAAAAACGGACACCAGGATGAGTTTAAGGATGAAATTCCATGTCTAAAAATGGTGTTGCTTCAACTTTTTAAAAATCAAGCCTTTTTGGTGCCAGGAGAAGAAAAGGCTTTACTCCACGGTCAGGAAAAATCCTGCCCAGGAACCAAAATGTTTTTTGAAGCCAAATTTTTTTTTTGAAACCAAATGCAAAAACGGACACCAGGATGAGATTAAGGATGAAATTCCATGTCTAAAAATGGTGTTGCTTCAACTTTTTAAAAATCAAGCCTTTTTGGTGCCAGGAGAAGAAAAGGCTTTACTCCACGGTCAGGAAAAATCCTGCCCAGGAACCAAAATGTTTTTTGAAGCCAAATTTTTTTTTTGAAACAAATGCAAAAACGGACACCAGGATGAGATTAAGGATGAAATTCCATGTCTAAAAATGGTGTTGCTTCAACTTTTTAAAAATCAAGCCTTTTTGGTGCCGCAGGAGAAGAAAAGGCTTTACTCCACGGTCAGGAAAAATCCTGCCCAGGAACCAAAATGTTTTTTGAAGCCAAATTTTTTTTTTGAAACCAAATGCAAAAACGGACACCAGGATGAGATTAAGGATGAAATTCCATGTCTAAAAATGGTGTTGCTTCAACTTTTTAAAAATCAAGCCTTTTTGGTGCCAGGAGAAGAAAAGGCTTTACTCCACGGTCAGGAAAAATCCTGCCCAGGAACCAAAATGTTTTTTGAAGCCAAATTTTTTTTTGAAACCAAATGCAAAAACGGACACCAGGATGAGATTAAGGATGAAATTCCATGTCTAAAAATGGTGTTGCTTCAACTTTTTAAAAATCAAGCCTTTTTGGTGCCAGGAGAAGAAAAGGCTTTACTCCACGGTCAGGAAAAATCCTGCCCAGGAACCAAAATGTTTTTTGAAGCCAAATTTTTTTTTTGAAACCAAATGCAAAAACGGACACCAGGATGAGTTTCAGGATGAAATTCCATGTCTAAAAATGGTGTTGCTTCAACTTTTTAAAAATCAAGCCTTTTTGGTGCCAGGAGAAGAAAAGGCTTTACTCCACGGTCAGGAAAAATCCTGCCCAGGAACCAAAATGTTTTTTGAAGCCAAATTTTTTTTTTGAAACCAAATGCAAAAACGGACACCAGGATGAGATTAAGGATGAAATTCCATGTCTAAAAATGGTGTTGCTTCAACTTTTTAAAAATCAAGCCTTTTTGGTGCCAGGAGAAGAAAAGGCTTTACTCCACGGTCAGGAAAAATCCTGCCCAGGAACCAAAATGTTTTTTGAAGCCAAATTTTTTTTTTGAAACCAAATGCAAAAACGGACACCAGGATGAGATTAAGGATGAAATTCCATGTCTAAAAATGGTGTTGCTTCAACTTTTTAAAAATCAAGCCTTTTTGGTGCCAGGAGAAGAAAAGGCTTTACTCCACGGTCAGGAAAAATCCTGCCCAGGAACCAAAATGTTTTTTGAAGCCAAATTTTTTTTTTGAAACCAAATGCAAAAACGGACACCAGGATGAGATTAAGGATGAAATTCCATGTCTAAAAATGGTGTTGCTTCAACTTTTTAAAAATCAAGCCTTTTTGGTGCCAGGAGAAGAAAAGGCTTTACTCCACGGTCAGGAAAAATCCTGCCCAGGAACCAAAATGTTTTTTGAAGCCAAATTTTTTTTTGAAACCAAATGCAAAAACGGACACCAGGATGAGATTAAGGATGAAATTCCATGTCTAAAAATGGTGTTGCTTCAACTTTTTAAAAATCAAGCCTTTTTGGTGCCAGGAGAAGAAAAGGCTTTACTCCACGGTCAGGAAAAATCCTGCCCAGGAACCAAAATGTTTTTTGAAGCCAAATTTTTTTTTGAAACCAAATGCAAAAACGGACACCAGGATGAGATTAAGGATGAAATTCCATGTCTAAAAATGGTGTTGCTTCAACTTTTTAAAAATCAAGCCTTTTTGGTGCCAGGAGAAGAAAAGGCTTTACTCCACGGTCAGGAAAAATCCTGCCCAGGAACCAAAATGTTTTTTGAAGCCAAATTTTTTTTTTGAAACCAAATGCAAAAACGGACACCAGGATGAGATTAAGGATGAAATTCCATGTCTAAAAATGGTGTTGCTTCAACTTTTTAAAAATCAAGCCTTTTTGGTGCCAGGAGAAGAAAAGGCTTTACTCCACGGTCAGGAAAAATCCTGCCCAGGAACCAAAATGTTTTTTGAAGCCAAATTTTTTTTTGAAACCAAATGCAAAAACGGACACCAGGATGAGTTTCAGGATGAAATTCCATGTCTAAAAATGGTGTTGCTTCAACTTTTTAAAAATCAAGCCTTTTTGGTGCCAGGAGAAGAAAAGGCTTTACTCCACGGTCAGGAAAAATCCTGCCAGGAACCAAAATGTTTTTTGAAGCCAAATTTTTTTTTTGAAACCAAATGCAAAAACGGACACCAGGATGAGATTAAGGATGAAATTCCATGTCTAAAAATGGTGTTGCTTCAACTTTTTAAAAATCAAGCCTTTTTGGTGCCAGGAGAAGAAAAGGCTTTACTCCACGGTCAGGAAAAATCCTGCCCAGGAACCAAAATGTTTTTTGAAGCCAAATTTTTTTTTTGAAACCAAATGCAAAAACGGACACCAGGATGAGTTTAAGGATGAAATTCCATGTCTAAAAATGGTGTTGCTTCAACTTTTTAAAAATCAAGCCTTTTTGGTGCCAGGAGAAGAAAAGGCTTTACTCCACGGTCAGGAAAAATCCTGCCCAGGAACCAAAATGTTTTTTGAAGCCAAATTTTTTTTTTGAAACCAAATGCAAAAACGGACACCAGGATGAGATTAAGGATGAAATTCCATGTCTAAAAATGGTGTGTTGCTTCAACTTTTTAAAAATCAAGCCTTTTTGGTGCCAGGAGAAGAAAAGGCTTTACTCCACGGTCAGGAAAAATCCTGCCCAGGAACCAAAATGTTTTTTGAAGCCAAATTTTTTTTTTGAAACCAAATGCAAAAACGGACACCAGGATGAGTTTCAGGATGAAATTCCATGTCTAAAAATGGTGTTGCTTCAACTTTTTAAAAATCAAGCCTTTTTGGTGCCAGGAGAAGAAAAGGCTTTACTCCACGGTCAGGAAAAATCCTGCCCAGGAACCAAAATGTTTTTTGAAGCCAAATTTTTTTTTTGAAACCAAATGCAAAAACGGACACCAGGATGAGATTTAAGGATGAAATTCCATGTCTAAAAATGGTGTTGCTTCAACTTTTTAAAAATCAAGCCTTTTTGGTGCCAGGAGAAGAAAAGGCTTTACTCCACGGTCAGGAAAAATCCTGCCCAGGAACCAAAATGTTTTTTGAAGCCAAATTTTTTTTTTGAAACCAAATGCAAAAACGGACACCAGGATGAGATTAAGGATGAAATTCCATGTCTAAAAATGGTGTTGCTTCAACTTTTTAAAAATCAAGCCTTTTTGGTGCCAGGAGAAGAAAAGGCTTTACTCCACGGTCAGGAAAAATCCTGCCCAGGAACCAAAATGTTTTTTGAAGCCAAATTTTTTTTTGAAACCAAATGCAAAAACGGACACCAGGATGAGTTTAAGGATGAAATTCCATGTCTAAAAATGGGTGTTGCTTCAACTTTTTAAAAATCAAGCCTTTTTGGTGCCAGGAGAAGAAAAGGCTTTACTCCACGGTCAGGAAAAATCCTGCCCAGGAACCAAAATGTTTTTTGAAGCCAAATTTTTTTTTTGAAACCAAATGCAAAAACGGACACCAGGATGAGATTAAGGATGAAATTCCATGTCTAAAAATGGTGTTGCTTCAACTTTTTAAAAATCAAGCCTTTTTGGTGCCAGGAGAAGAAAAGGCTTTACTCCACGGTCAGGAAAAATCCTGCCCAGGAACCAAAATGTTTTTTGAAGCCAAATTTTTTTTTTGAAACCAAATGCAAAAACGGACACCAGGATGAGATTAAGGATGAAATTCCATGTCTAAAAATGGTGTTGCTTCAACTTTTTAAAAATCAAGCCTTTTTGGTGCCAGGAGAAGAAAAGGCTTTACTCCACGGTCAGGAAAAATCCTGCCCAGGAACCAAAATGTTTTTTGAAGCCAAATTTTTTTTTTGAAACCAAATGCAAAAACGGACACCAGGATGAGATTAAGGATGAAATTCCATGTCTAAAAATGGTGTTGCTTCAACTTTTTAAAAATCAAGCCTTTTTGGTGCCAGGAGAAGAAAAGGCTTTACTCCACGGTCAGGAAAAATCCTGCCCAGGAACCAAAATGTTTTTTGAAGCCAAATTTTTTTTTGAAACCAAATGCAAAAACGGACACCAGGATGAGTTTCAGGATGAAATTCCATGTCTAAAAATGGTGTTGCTTCAACTTTTTAAAAATCAAGCCTTTTTGGTGCCAGGAGAAGAAAAGGCTTTATTCTCCGGTCAGGAAAAATCCTGCCCAGGAACCAAAATGTTTTTTGAAGCCAAATTTTTTTTTTGAAACCAAATGCAAAAACGGACACCAGGATGAGATTAAGGATGAAATTCCATGTCTAAAAATGGTGTTGCTTCAACTTTTTAAAAATCAAGCCTTTTTGGTGCCAGGAGAAGAAAAGGCTTTACTCCACGGTCAGGAAAAATCCTGCCCAGGAACCAAAATGTTTTTTGAAGCCAAATTTTTTTTTGAAACCAAATGCAAAAACGGACACCAGGATGAGATTAAGGATGAAATTCCATGTCTAAAAATGGTGTTGCTTCAACTTTTTAAAAATCAAGCCTTTTTGGTGCCAGGAGAAGAAAAGGCTTTACTCCACGGTCAGGAAAAATCCTGCCCAGGAACCAAAATGTTTTTTGAAGCCAAATTTTTTTTTTGAAACCAAATGCAAAAACGGACACCAGGATGAGTTTCAGGATGAAATTCCATGTCTAAAAATGGTGTTGCTTCAACTTTTTAAAAATCAAGCCTTTTTGGTGCCAGGAGAAGAAAAGGCTTTACTCCACGGTCAGGAAAAATCCTGCCCAGGAACCAAAATGTTTTTTGAAGCCAAATTTTTTTTTTGAAACCAAATGCAAAAACGGACACCAGGATGAGATTAAGGATGAAATTCCATGTCTAAAAATGGTGTTGCTTCAACTTTTTAAAAATCAAGCCTTTTTGGTGCCAGGAGAAGAAAAGGCTTTACTCCACGGTCAGGAAAAATCCTGCCCAGGAACCAAAATGTTTTTTGAAGCCAAATTTTTTTTTTGAAACCAAATGCAAAAACGGACACCAGGATGAGATTAAGGATGAAATTCCATGTCTAAAAATGGTGTTGCTTCAACTTTTTAAAAATCAAGCCTTTTTGGTGCCAGGAGAAGAAAAGGCTTTACTCCACGGTCAGGAAAAATCCTGCCCAGGAACCAAAATGTTTTTTGAAGCCAAATTTTTTTTTTGAAACCAAATGCAAAAACGGACACCAGGATGAGATTTAAGGATGAAATTCCATGTCTAAAAATGGTGTTGCTTCAACTTTTTAAAAATCAAGCCTTTTTGGTGCCAGGAGAAGAAAAGGCTTTACTCCACGGTCAGGAAAAATCCTGCCCAGGAACCAAAATGTTTTTTGAAGCCAATTTTTTTTTTTGAAACCAAATGCAAAAACGGACACCAGGATGAGTTTAAGGATGAAATTCCATGTCTAAAAATGGTGTTGCTTCAACTTTTTAAAAATCAAGCCTTTTTGGTGCCAGGAGAAGAAAAGGCTTTACTCCACGGTCAGGAAAAATCCTGCCCAGGAACCAAAATGTTTTTTGAAGCCAAATTTTTTTTTTGAAACCAAATGCAAAAACGGACACCAGGATGAGATTAAGGATGAAATTCCATGTCTAAAAATGGTGTTGCTTCAACTTTTTAAAAATCAAGCCTTTTTGGTGCCAGGAGAAGAAAAGGCTTTACTCCACGGTCAGGAAAAATCCTGCCCAGGAACCAAATGTTTTTTGAAGCCAAATTTTTTTTTTGAAACCAAATGCAAAAACGGACACCAGGATGAGATTAAGGATGAAATTCCATGTCTAAAAATGGTGTTGCTTCAACTTTTTAAAAATCAAGCCTTTTTGGTGCCAGGAGAAGAAAAGGCTTTACTCCACGGTCAGGAAAAATCCTGCCCAGGAACCAAAATGTTTTTTGAAGCCAAATTTTTTTTTGAAACCAAATGCAAAAACGGACACCAGGATGAGATTAAGGATGAAATTCCATGTCTAAAAATGGTGTTGCTTCAACTTTTTAAAAATCAAGCCTTTTTGGTGCCAGGAGAAGAAAAGGCTTTACTCCACGGTCAGGAAAAATCCTGCCCAGGAACCAAAATGTTTTTTGAAGCCAAATTTTTTTTTTGAAACCAAATGCAAAAACGGACACCAGGATGAGATTAAGGATGAAATTCCATGTCTAAAAATGGTGTTGCTTCAA
>NW_026844117.1:0-185000 GCF_029531705.1 Pantherophis guttatus
CCCCCATACCTGGCTATTTCCCCCACCTCCCCCAATAGTGAAATCCAATTTTTTTTTACTACCGGTTCTGTGGGCGTGGCTTGGTGGCATGGCAGGAAGGATACTGCAAAATCTCCATTCCCTCCCCACTCCAGAGGAAGGATACTGCAAAATCCCCATTCCCTCCCCACTACTGGGGGAAGGATACTGCAAAATCCCCATTCTTAAAAATTCTTTTTAAGGGTTTTTTAATTGTTCTGTTTTGTTTATCGTTTTAATTAATGGGGCCAAATCTATATATATATATTTAACTGTATTTTAATATTTGTATTTGATGTTTTTATTTGGCTGTTCACCGCCCTGAGTCCTCAGGTGGAAGGGCGGTATACAAATTCAAAAATAATAATAATAATAATAATAATAATAATTCCCTCCCCACTCCAGAGGAAGGATACTGCAAAATCCTCATTCCCTCCACATTCCTGGGCAAGGATACTGCAAAATCCCCATTCCCTCCACATTCCTGGGAAAGGATACTGCAAAATCTCCATTCCCTCCCCACTCCTGGTGGCTCTTCTCTGCACTCTTTCTAGAGTCTCTATATCTTTTTTTTTTTTTTTTACAATGTTTCTGGATCGTACAGTGGTTGAGAAACTTTGCTTCTCTTACCTCCAGAGCTTGATCCAGATTTCCTTGCTGGAGATACAGGCAGCCAATGTTGAAATCTATCTTGGAAGGAGGATTCTTGATGCCACGAAAAATTTCCAAGGCAGTGTCAAGATTGCCTTTCTCAAGGGCTACGACGCCTTTGTCCCAGTCTCTTACTAGCTGTTGATAAGCCATCAGTCTTGGTTTCTAAGAGCCAGTGATCTGACAACAATCTTGAGTTGGTCGTTGGAGAGTTGATCTCCGGTCTTTGTTCTGCTAGATTCGGCTTTTAGAATGAAGTAAACCAGGAAGTTGAATATCTTTTTTTGCTCAAGGAAGGAAATGCAGTTGGTGGAGGAAGGCGAGTCCTCCAAGATAATAACCTTATCATCATAAGACAATCTATCAAGGACTTTTGGGTGTCGCTATGATTCCAGAGAGGCACTAGGTGGCGTCAGAGAGACACAGAAACCTCTTTGTCGCCATCTGGTGACTGTCTTGAGTTTTTTTTCCAACCAGTTCGGGTTGATTTAGGTGTGTGTGGAGTTAATTCTGAAAGAAACTTCTAAGTTTAATAAGCCCCAGGCTCAGCTAGTTATTTTTATTTCTATCTTGCTATTATTATTATTATTATTATTATTATTATTATTATTATTATTATTATTATTATAAAAAAAATAACTCAAAGCAGGGAACATATCCAACACGCTTTCCTCGCCCTGTTTCTCCATAACAAACCCCCTGCGAGGTGGGCTGAGAGAGCGGGACAGGTCCAAAGTCACCCAGCTGGGTTTCAAAGCTAAGGTGGGACTTGAACTCATGGTTTCTTCTGTTTGCAGAGTCGGTCCATCTGAGTGTGCCCAGTTGCCAAATCCATTCGTTTAACCGGTTCACGCATTACCATTTGCAAACCTGTTAGACAGTCAGTGCAATTCTCCCTGCTGTGCCCCAAATCATTCTAATGAAAAATTGTGCGTATGCATGCAGTGGAGTTTGCAATTCAATTTTTTTTTCTACCAGTTCTGTGGGCATGGCCAGGTTGTCATGTGACTGGGCGGGCGGGCCACGTGGCCAATTTAGCAGTTCCATTTTGCCAGGGAGCAAGGGGCTGGACTAGATGATCTCGGAGGTCCTTTCCAGCCCTGGATTGCTGAGCTGATCGGGAGGGAATGGGGATTTTGCAGTATCCTTCCCCTAGAGTGGGGAGGGAATGGGGATTTTGCAGTATCCTTCGCCTGGAGTGGGGTGGGAATGGGGATTTTGTAGTATCCTTCCCCTGGAGTGGGGAGGGAATGGAGATTTTGCAATATCCTTCCCCTGGAGTGGGGTGGGAATGGAGATTTTGCAGTATCCTTCCCCTGGCGTGGGGAGGGAATGGAGATTTTGTAGTATCCTTCCCCTGGAGTGGAGAGGGAATGGGGATTTTGCAGTATCCTTTCCCTGGAGTGGGGAGGGAATGGAGATTTTGTAGTATCCTTCCCCTGGAGTGGGGAGGGAATGGGGATTTTGCAATATCCTTCCCCTGGAGTGGGGTGGGAATGGAGATTTTGCAGTATCCTTCCCCTGGCGTGGGGAGGGAATGGAGATTTTGTAGTATCCTTCCCCTGGAGTGGGGTGGGAATGGGGATTTTGCAGTATCCTTCCCCCTGGAGTGGGGAGGGAATGGGGATTTTGCAGTATCCTTCCCCCCTGGAGTGGGGAGAGAATGGGGATTTTGCAGTATCCTTCCCCCTGGAGTGGGGAGGGAATGGAGATTTTGCAGTATCCTTTCCCTGCCACGCCCACCAAGCCATGCCACACCCACCAAGCCACGCCCACAGAACCGGTAGTAAAAAAAATTTGAAATTCACCACTGGTATGTATTGTATAGGCATGTATGTACAGTATGTATGTATCCTCGTGAAAAATGGATTTATCAGTGAGCGATACCCAAGCTAATGTAGCTAAAGGAACTGCGTGCAAAAACGACAAAAAAAAAAAGATAGAAGCCACAGGCAGGCTGAGAAAAACCCAACAGACTTTTATTTGTCATTCGTCAATGTATAAAAATGGTCATCCGAATATAGGACAGTGTCCCCTTAAAGCAACAGTGTGATTACAGAGGAATTCCTGCTTAAATTCATATATTATACTATGTACACATCTGAATGCCGTTTCTAAATACAAAATATACAGGGCCGAAGAGCCGAAATAGATTTAAACAAACCCCCGGAGGTTTAGCAAAACTAGAATAGAAAAGGAAGGGAAGGGGGGTGGAAGTTTCTATTTTTTTCAGGGAATCCTATGTGCTTTGCGACAAAAGTGGTTATTCATCCACAGTTTCAAACTTCAAGTAAACTCAAAAGGAAGAGGAAATAGTCAAAGGAAAAGTGGGGGAGGCATCATTATTGCTTTTAGTTAGGCGTGTGGATGGCTTGATTGTTGCGAAGAGATGCACCGGAAAGGTTTTAGAAGCAGCTAATTATCATCATTATTATTTTTTAAAAATAATTTTTATTTTGTGTCTTTTGTATATATATTTTTTTAAAAAAAATCAATGCCATGCAGCAAAACGTGTAGTTAGGACACTCTTTCTTGCCTTCGTCTGCTTTTGAAGACACAGGAACAAAGAGTTAGCAAATATTGACTCGATTTCGCTCCGAAAGCATGCTGGGGAATGTTTGCTAACTATCAAGGAAAAGGTGAAAAGCCAGATCAGTTTTTCTGGAGTTATGGGAGCATGGGTTATTGTAGCCAAAAGGTAACGAGACCAAGATGCTTGTGAGGGCGATGGGAAGGAAAATATCCCATGCATAGGACAGTTCTTGGAATGATCTGTAGACCATTCCAGATATTTAATGCACCAAGGTCAAAGGCCATGAAGAGGCCCCCCCCCTTAAACATTGGGTGTACACCAAGTCTCCTTCCAGATGTTCTAAATTACAATCCTCAGCTGCCCTTGTGAGAGCAACGACGGTGAGGAAAACTGGGACTTCTTCTTCTGCAGCAGTATCTGGAGAAGGAAGCTCTCCTTTCCTGCTGGAACCAACTCTGATGGCCAATGCATGAGTTTGGACAGATGGGTTGAGGGTTCATTCAGACAGAGCTTGTCAGGAGAACCCTACAATTGTGTTCTGATGACCCAGGTTCCATGGATAGCTTGAAGCTATCAATGATTGGATTCATTGAGCCCACCTGAAATTCTCAACCAGCTTGGCCTTCCCTATGAGACATCCCTTTCTCCATTCTCTGAATTCCAGTTATCTCCAAATTCCCGGCTCCCTGAATATACCATACAATTTGGTGTTGCCATCAACACCACCCTCCCGAAGGAGACGTCGTCTCCGTAAATGCCACAGTTTCTGAGATCCATCTCTTTCCAATCACGGAGATGTATCCTCAGCAAAATACAGCAAGATTAGCTGTTGGTCAACACAACTGATGCCATGGAGATGCTCCTTCTATTGTGTAGGGAGGAAGTTGCTGTGTTACTTCTTTCACTGACAGATGCCAGTCTATGATATCTGCTGGCCATGTCTACCATTTGAGGTAGTCTTCAGGAAAATGGGGTGCATGGGACCGATAAGACCAGGCAGTTGGGTCTACAGAAGAGAGACCCAACTGTTCCTTCTTCCCCGGTATCAAGTTCCTCAAGCTAATTTGCATCTCCGTGGTATTAAGGCAGAAGATAAAGTCTTCTTTATTATCAAGTTCCCCAAACTAATTTGCATTTCCTTGATATTAATTTAAAAAAAAAGAGAGAGAGAACAAGAACCTAATGATTTGAATAAGGCACCTGGCTTAGCGCTTCAATAAAAACCTTTTCAGTCAAGTTTGCTCCTTGTTTCACAGGTAGTTTGTCTCATTCAAAGTACACCAGGTGGTTTCCAAATATGTTTACCTTTTTCCGGATCAGCTAGGATAAAAAGGGTTGACGGGTTGAACTGTTCAAAGGGTCATTTCCCCGAAACTGAAAAATTGTAATTCTGGAAGAGAATGTTTACAAAAGTTCTCCTATTTAAAAAAATTGTCGTCCTCTTCCTCGAAAATCAGTCCAGTTGCCTTTTCAAAAATAAAACTTTTGATATGTCTCCAGCAATGAATTCTCCTGGCATGGGAAAATGGAATTATTTACCAAACTGCTTTTTGCCCTAGATTTGCTCAGATATTGTTTTGTGCAAATTAACAATAACCTTAAGCACCATACAAAAAAAAAATAAAAAAAATAAACAAGGTTGTAACGATGATCAAACTTCCTACACATTAATTTGAAATCATGGGCTGGTTGAAAAGTTGGCAGTTTGCAAGATAGACCTCTTACTCCCAAATTGGGCCAAGTGTGATTTTTCTACAAATTTGGAGCCTTTCTCGGGGGGACGCAGAGGGAAATATTCAGGGCGTTAATGGTTTTCTTTTTCTTCGGTCAAATCTGTCTTCTCCGAGTGTTTCTCAAGTTTTTTTCCCGCCCACAAAACTCCAAATTTTCAAGCTTAAATCCCGATGGGCTAGAAACCCAGTTGGCTAATTTTTTTAAACTGTTTTAAAACCTAGAAATTAAAGCAACGGGTGTTTAAGGGATTGAAAATAAAGAAGGAAAGGAAGGGTGGGTGGGTGAAAAATGAAATTGAGATGTTCTAAAGGTGAGCTCGATGACTTCTTTGGCATCTTCACAACTTTCAATATAGCACGATTTGAATATCAGTCCTTTCGGGCTGCCAAAGATCCATTTCATCTTGATATTAATCACAGTGTCGGGTAAGCCTTCCTATGATAATGCCACCCCACCCACCCCCCACGGCCCCCAAAGTAAATCCTTTCCATTTGTTGAGATCTAGAAGGCCTTCCTATCAATCTTGACATTCATTTTGGTTTTGCTCTTCACAAAAGTAGTTAAATCCAGTGTGGGAAACTTCACAGGTCTCTCCTTTTGGTGAATGGGCAGTCACAAGTATCCATCGGCTCCCCAAATTTGATTGAAAGATAGAAAAGGATAGTAGTCGGTGGTCCGACAGAAAACAGGAGCTTGAGGTCCCACAGGATGCACCAAACATAGTTTTCAGGGAAGGTGGGCAGATATCCAAGAAGCTGACTCTTCCAAAGAGGTGGAACATAATTTCTCTCCCATTCTGGAGACAGCGAATTCTGCTGAGAGCTAAAGAAGGAGGGACAAAACAGAGGCGAAAGATCTTCTCCATATTTCAAGGAAAGAAGGCAAAAATATTCCATGAGATGTTAAGTTTCTCAGCCCTCTGGAACTCTGAATCGTGGCTGAGAAAAGCAGCAGCTTCCAAGATGCCCCCATGGAGAGGGCAATACAGAACATGGATCCTTCTCGCCAAGGTGATGTGGCCACCTCCACTTGGGGCCATGCTTCTTCTCAGGATGACCACCAGCCACATGACAAAGAGGCCCCGTCATGCCATCTCTTGAAGAAATCTCAAGAAGAACACCTTCAACGGTTACTCTGGTGGGTCGTCTGACTTCACCTGGTCTTGTCCACAGGAAAGAGGGAGTCAAACAGACTCTTGAGAACCTTTGGCCCAACTGCAGTGGTCTTTCAACAGTCTCACGTTCTCATATAGGTCCGATACTTCCATCCATCTGTTCGATGAGAAACAGATGGATTGCTTCAAAGGTGGGACGATCTTTGATATCCCGGCTCCAGCATTTCATCATCAAGGAAAACACAGGATTTGAACATAGAGGCGGCTGAGACAAGTAAGCCTGTAGACCAGAAGAGCAGAAGGATGTCACAGAGGGATTTTGGAATTATTCAACGTCCATTTTTCTTTTCATATAGATACTGTACAATCCCCATTCCCTCCCCACTCCTGGGGGAAGGATACTGTAAAATCTCCATTCCCTCCCCACTTCAGGGGAAGGATACTGCAAAATCCCCATTCCCTCCCCACTCCAAGGGAAGCATACTGTAAAATCCCCATTTCTCCCAATCATCTGGGACTCGGGAGGCAGAGAATCGATGGGGGACGGGGCCAGTCAGAGGTGGTATTTACCGGTTCTCCGAACTACTCAACCTTTCCGCTACCGGTTCTCCAGAACTGGTCAGAACCTGCTGAAATCCACCTCTGAAGAAGACCCAACATAATTAATTGATTTGAGGTATCCTACCTGTCGGCCTTGATCTCGGAAGAATTCCCCCGTATTCTCAATCACCTGTTCGTCAGACAGCCAACTGTACGGCTGCTCTTTGCATAAGGTGTACATCTCCCACAACGTCACACCAAAGGCCCACACATCACTGGCGGTGGTGAACTTTCCCTAAAGAAATGAAAACAGTCGCTGGTGACTGAAGGTTCTCTACCAGTTCAGGATCACGTCCGTTCCTGTTTGAGGAGCTGCTAGGAGGTCCTTTCTTAATCTTCACCATCCTGAATGTTCTCCAAGTAGCTGGATTTCAGGCATCTAATCCAATGTGATTTTTGCTAAGATTTCTTTTTTTTTTTCTTAATTCTTTTTTTATCAAGCATATTTCAACCTTTGCATGTCATTTCCACTTTTTACAACATTCCAGTATTGGTAACACTCGCATTTACATAGTTTCCAATTTTATATATTCCCAGGCCATTCCAGCAGTGGAATAGGATTATCTTGAAACTCCAAAATAAAAGTGGTGTTATTAGCCATCAAACCTCAAAAATACACTTTTCCCAAAAGGTATCCACAATTTTGGTAGAAAGGGGAGTAGAAGAAGAGACGATGATAATGATGAAGAAGGAGAAAGGAAGGAGAAGGAGGAGATGGTTGTTGTGGATGATGATGGAGGAGGAGGAGGAGGAAAAGAAAGGAGAAGGAGAGAGGAGGAGAAGGAGAAAGGAAGATAAGAAGATGGAGGCAGGATGATTATGTCTGATGGAAAAGGAAAAGCAAGAAGGAGAAGGAAAAGAATGAGAAAGATGAGGAGGAGGAGGGGAAGGAGGAGGAGAAGGAGATAGAGACAGGCGGATGATGATGATTGATGGAGATGATTGAGAAGAAAAGTGAGGAGGAGAAGGATGAAGAGAAGGAGAAGGAGAAGAAGGAGAAGGAGAAGAAGAAGAAGAAGAAGAAGAAGGTAGAGAAGGAGATTGAAATGAGTTGATAATGACTGATGAAGAAAAGAAAGAAAGGAAAAGGAGAAGAACACAATTTTAGTTGGCCTACGATTCCATCTTCTTACCAACAGAATGCTCTCCCAGGCCATCCAGCGGATCGGTAACACAGCCCTACCCTGTATCCGGTAATAATCGCCACTGTACAGATTCCTGCTCATGCCAAAATCAGCAATCTTGATGGTGTAGTTATTTCCAACCAAGCAATTGCGTGTGGCCAAATCCCGGTGGACGAAGTTGAGGGACGCCAAGTATTTCATGCCGGAAGCAATCTGAGTTGCCATGAGCAAGAGATGGAGATTGCTGAGGAAAGAAGAGCCAACACAAAGAATCAAGCAAGGAATCTCGGAGGTCTCGCTGACGTCTGTCATTAATGCTATAGATCCATGATGGCGAAGCTATGGGACGGGTGGCACACGTAGCTATATCGATAAGCATGTGAGCTCAGCTCTGGCACAGATGTGCATGCCAGCCAACTGGTTTTCAGGCCTTCTGAGCCCACTGAAAGTAGGGAGAGAGAGAGGGAGGGAAAGAGAGAGGCAGGGAGGGAAAGAGAGAGAGAGAGAGAGAGAAGAGAGAGGGAGGGAGGGAAAGAGAGAGGGAAGGAAAAAGGGAGAGGGAGAGAAAGAGAGAGAAAGAGAGAGAGGGAGGGAAAGAGAGAGAGAAACAGAGAAAGTGGGAGGGAAAGAGAGAGAAAGAATGAGAGAAAGAGAGAGGGAGGGAGGGAAAGAGAGAGGGAAGGAAAAAGGGAGAGGGAGGGAAAGAGAGAAAGAGAGAGAGGGAGGGAAAGAGAGAGAGAGAAACAGAGAGAGGGGGAGGGAAAGAGAGAGAAAGAAACAGAGAGAGTGGGGAGGGAAAGAGAGAGGAGGGAGGGAAAGAGAGAAATGATATTACAAAAGTTTTTCTTTTTTATTGTCGCTAAAACGTAATATTTCAAAAGCAGGGGGGAAATGAACGGGCATAAAAGGGTATTTATCACGTTTTTCTCAGAACAATTAGCTGAACTCTGCATTGTTTATCGTTATTTTAGGTAGTAAAACCTCATCATTCAGGTTAAATTGCCGTGTTGGCCCTTTGCGATAAATAAGTGGGTTTTGAGTTGCCGTTTGGGGGGAGGGCCACTCAGTCTCCAAAAGGTTCGCCATCGCTGATATATAGAGCATGCATTTTAATGCCTATTCACTCATTTACTTATTTAGTTTTATCCCACCTTTATTGTTCTCAGTTCTAGTTTGGGCCAACTCTTTCCCTTCCCTTCCGTCACCTGACACAAGGAACGTTGCTGGAATGTGTGAAAGTGCTTCGACTCCGTCTTTGCAGGAGGAACTGGTGAAGGTCCCCGTTTTCCATGTATTCGGTGATCATGCAAAGAGGATCGTCCTTCACGCACACACCCAACAACCGGATGATGTTCGGGTCATTCAGCCGGGACATGATCTTGATCTCTTTTAGGAAATCGTTCCTAGGAAGGGTCAAAGAAGAAGGATAGAAGGCCGAACGTTCTGTGTAGAAAAGCCGATAGACATCATCGTTGTTCCAACTTTATGGGGGAAGGACCATATTTCTGATCAAGGGTCAAGGATTGTATTGTTGTCTACAGAGCAGAGCTGGCAGCAGATTCGGACAGTGAGGAGGTTGGGGAGGTCCTGGAATCTGGGGAAGGCTCTGATGAGGGCTCTGCGTCAGAGGCAGAGAGGGGGCCAGGGCCGTCTGACAGTTATCAGCTGCCTTCGGAGTCAGACATCAGTGAGGCAGACGAACAGCTGGAGCCTGTTCCCAGTGTGAGAGTTGCCAGACGAAGGGAACAGCTAAAGAACAAGGGTCGACTCAGGAGTAAAGCCACAGGTGGACAATGAATGACCCCTCCCAGAGGGAATAAAAGAGGAGCGAAAAGGGAGTGGAGTTTGCAGGAGACAATTAGTTCGATTAATTGGTTCATGACTCTCCGAGATTCCTTGCCAAGTTTTGAAGATATCGGCCTGGCAGTTCTCCAAGACAGATAAGGTCTGTGACTGTTAATTCACCCTTGAAAGACTTTGCTGGATGTGAATGAGAAGAATTCACAGTAACTTAATAAAAAGGGATTTTTGTCGGGACAAGGCGTCTGCTTCATGCTCTTGGGAAGCCTAGGTCAGAACAGATTGATGCCGCATGCTTTGGGATCTCATGCAAGTAATTAATTAATCTAATTAAACTATCACAATTAATGCAATCACAACAGAGGGCTATCTGGACTCCAGGGAGGAGGAGCTGTCACACCTGGGGGTTGTTGGTTTCTCTGTCCAACTGTAAGGGAAGTTGGACAACTAACCAGAATCTCCCCACTTATGACGTAGGGCCATCTCTACATGTCCATACCGTAGGATGATAGACAACAACGCACAAAAGACTGAAATGAGATCTCATCAGATCTTTGAGAACTTTACTGATGCTGTCACTGAAGCTTACCTGGCTGTCTTGGTGACATCAGCTCTCAACATTTTCACAGCCACCAAAATTGCCCGGCTAGAACTTTCTGGAGAAGCACGGCCCAAGAATTCCGGAAGACCGACAGCTTCACAAAGGTGGACCTGAAGGGCCAACCCACGATTAGGCAACCCAACAATTAGGCAAAGCTACAAAATATCTGCAGACTTCAACCTAACCGAATGGTGGACCTACCAATGAAGTGTCCTACCTCTCCTTGATCTCTGACTGGGAAATATGATCAACTCACTTCCCCGCTTTGCCCTTCTCAATGTACTCACCTCCCCAAATTGTCCTTCTCCCAACTTCTCCTTGAGCTGCAGCTGGTGCCGGGGAAACTCAGCGATGGAGATGTCCTTCTTGGTCAACGAGTCAACGGTGATGGCTGGCACGGCGTATGTATTGTTTCCTGTCACCCCTTGCAAGTTGACGATGTCTGTCTCGGCGTAATGGGGAACGTTATTCTGGAATCCCTGGTGAGGGGTGCACTTGGTGAGGTCGGGCTCCGCATAATCACCACTGCAGGCTGAAAGACCAAGGGAGACAAAATTGGTTTGGACCAACATCATGTTCAGAATTCCATACAACATATTTGGGATGCTCATTTCTGAAGAACACTGAAGGCACTTCCTATCTGATACTTCCTTTTTGAAAGTCTCAAACTTTTCTAGTTAATATATGCACAACAATGGAAAAATGATGAGATCCCATCTGAGGAGGATATAATTAAGAAAATACTAGAATGTGCAGAAATGGATAGATTAACGCTTACTATTAAGGATAAAGAAGAAACTGAATACTTTTTGATATGGGACGTATTTTATCCATGGCTAGACAATAGAAGTTAAAAAGGAGGAGCTATAAAAGGAGGAAATGCCAAAGTGGAGAGTTGTTAAAGAATGATGTTAAGTAATATTGTTATTATATTATTATGTTATCAATATTACAGTGATGAATCCCACAATAAATATGTGCGTTATGATTGTTTAAAAATAACTGTACCCAGACCACACACTGTTTGATGAAAACTGAATGTTGTATAAATAAAACAAATAAAAAAGAAAGTCTCAAACTTTCTGGACGCATGAAAGACGAAACTTTCTGAGTCTGCTATCAAATGATCTTATTTAGATGTTTTGACTGCAGACCTATCTCCCGATGAGCCTTCCTGGCCATTCAGAGTAGGCTTTTATCAACAATTGATGAATGTTAATAAAGCCTTTCCCTTTCCTTTAGTTGGGAATAAACTGGCACAGAACATAGAACTTCTTATCTATCAAGGAAGATGACTGACAGAGATTTGCAAACTCCATTGTCTAGGACACAGGTCAGCAACCTGCGGCTCTGGAGCCGCATGTGGCTCTTTCATCCCTCTGCTGCGGCTCCCTGTCGCCAGTCGGCTCCACAATTGATAGGGCTTTCGGTTAGGATAAGTAGAGGAAAAAGGATGCTGTGCTAGGAGGAGGCTCTATGGTGGGGGAACCACACATCCGGTCACCAGAGAAAAAAGGACACCATGCTAGGAGGAGACTCTATGGTGGTGGTGGGGAACCGGACTTCCAGTCGGCAGAGGAAAAAGGATGCTGCGCTAGGAGGAGTCTCTATGGTGAGGGAACCGGACTTCCGGTTGGCACCAGAATTGAACGGGGGGTGGGGGGCTTCTGGTTAGGGCATTTGTGGCTCTTTGAGGGTTTAAAGTTGCCAACCCCGGTCAAGGAAAAGGGGCTAAAACGTGTTTAATGGAAATTTCAAGATTCTGTTATTACAGCCCATGTCAATAAAGGTAATTCCAGTCTTCCTGAGAGGTTGATTTCATGGTTTTGGTCTATCTTTGAGGAAACAAAGAAGCAAACAAACAAAAAAAGATCTATCAAGATTCACTCCACTGCAAAAACCCAGAGAACAAGCTCATCCGATCACCCGGGTTGCAAATTGATCTGGTCACCAACTAACTGAAGAGAAACCGGGCAGCTTGGAAAGCAGAAAAAAAAGAAAGAAAGAAAGAAAGGAGAGAGTCTGAAAAGAAAAGTCGCAATGAATGGAGAAGAAGAAAAAAAAAAGGAGGAGCAGGAGAGAAGGAAGTGAGGGAAAGAGAGATCCCCATCCATTACCCTCTCCAGACCTATTCATTAGTGGTGACTGTGGCCTCGCCCTGTGCAAATTACTCAAAGGAAAAGCTTGTAAGAAAAACCGTTCTCCACGTGCAGCTTTCAATTAGAGCAAGATCTTGCAAGGAGTGAGTGTTTTCCTCATCCCATCTACTCTTAGTCCACTCTTGGGAAGGATGCCAAGTGGCCAAAGCAAGTCGAACCATGCTCTGGAACCCACAATCATCATCCAAGTCATGGACACGCTCTTCACTTAAACCTCAACTCAAAGGGAATGTGTTGTTTGAACTCAACCCAGAGTAGAAGCCTTCCCTACCCGAGTCTTCGGCGCTTTGAGATAACTCTGGCAATTTCTGGAGGAGGGTGAGAGGCTGGTGATATTCCAGGTCCAAGGGGAAGACTCTCTCGTAGGTGGGATTGGTCTGGTGGATCTGTGTCTGGCCATTGACAATTCTGGAGCTGTAGAAGGAGAGACGCACCGTGGCATCTTCTTCCAGGATTCGACGGGGAGCCTATGGAGATCATTTGAGAGATCTTGTGAACAACAGCCAACCACAGTGGGAATTGTTCTTTCTCCGAAGCTTGAGAAAGTTCTAGGTAGCTCAACGAGAGGGTGCATGGTACCGTCTCCAGACGCTTCTGAGCGTACTGTCTCCACAGGATGGCGATGATAACCACCAAAAGGAGGAGAATGATGGCCACAAGACAGCCGATCAGACTGGAAGAGTTGGAGTCCTCTGCCTTCTGCTCGACCCTGGGGCTGATGGAAGCTAGGACGGTGTACCCTGCAAAGAATGTTACACGGTTGATCAGTCCAAATCGATCTAGTAGGAAAGGGTTAAAATAGCTCTGGAGGTTTCCCCCCCCATCTACCACTCCCTCTCCTCAGAGGAGATCTAAATCATTTGTCTCTCTGGCTTCTTACCCAAAGTCCCCTGTGTAGCATTTGGTCGCTCTGATGATGGATATGACTCTGTGGTGGGACTCCATGCAGAAGTAACCAGAATTGGATCAGGAGCATCCATATTGACTAAAGAATTGAAAGGGAGAAAGGCATTATCTCAATTCTAGCCTGAGGAATCTGTATATTTTTCTTTCTCTCTCTCTCTCACTTGCTCCTTCTCTCCCTCCCTCCATGTCTCCTCTCTCTCTCTCTCTTTCCATATCCATCCGTCCATCCATCCATCCATCCATCCATCCATCCATCCATCATATATATATATCCACCCATCTCATAAGAGATTACTCTGGTCACTGTACAACATTTCTTATACATATACCCGTGTTTTCCCGAAAATAAGACCCTGTCTTACATTTTTTTTGAACCCTGAAATAAGTGCTTGGCCTTATTTTCAGGGAGGTCTTATTATTTTGGGGCGCATGGAGCAAGATGGAGCTCCTCTTGCCGTCTTACCTGTTTTCCAGCTCTGCGTTTAAATATTTTTGGGGAGGGCTTATTTTCAGGGGGAGGTTCATTTTAGTGCATGCGCTCAAACGCCCGATTGGGCTTATTATCAGGGGATGTCTTATTTTCAGGGAAACAAGGTATATAAAACAGTCAAAAAAATTTTTAAAATCACTACATGCTTTGTAGAGGGAAAGGCTTGGGAAATCTGGGTGCATGGAGGGTCTGAGCTCCAGGGAGGATCAGTAGAATAAAATAGATAATAATTAATCTAATTATTATCCCACCGAAGTGGTACCGATTTATCTACTCACATTTACATGCTTTCGAACTGCTAGGCTGGCAGGAGCTGGAGCAAGGAACGGGAATCACCCCATCGTGTGGTGCTCGGGTCTCGAACCTGGGCTGCCGGCTTTCCAGCCGACAATCCCAGCCTCTTAACCGTTGGGTCACCCTGCCACCCTGCAAATCAAGGACCCTTGGGTTCTCACCTGATTGAAAAGAGACCTCGCTGATCATCATCCAGGTATCGGCGAAGTAGAAACGGCAAAGAATGGCTTTGCCAATATGGTGGTTCAAGGGAACGGTCACAAATCGCGCGCTGGGATTCTTGTCATCCAAAACGGTGTCCAAACCCACAGGTTGCGGGTCCCACTCGGCGATCCGCTGTGGTTTGAAGAAACATTCCACCCTCTCGAAGATCTTCACTCCTTTGGAAAACATGTTGTTGCAATGGACCTGCAATTGGGCAGTGGCAGGGAAAGAAAAATGGCAGCCATCAGATAACCGTGCTGGCTTTCGGTTGCAGGAAGTGGCACGTCCCTCTGAAATATCGACGGGCTGAACGTAAACCTGGGGAGGCCGCTTAGTCAACCTGGCTTTGCAGAAATGCAGGCATCAAAGATCTTTCACCAGGAGAAGGTTCTACCTTCATGGAGGTGAAATTCCTCTGGTGGTCAAACTGGAACTCCATCTCCACGGCGCCGTTCCGGAAGCTGTCGTTCCTCCAACCGATGTAATCGTAGCCTGGCCATACACGGTATTGGTGGCTCTTGGTGAAATCATCCAGTCCCAGAACACCGTCCGTAAGCTGGCCCAGCCCACCGTGGAGGAGCCTGAGACGAGAGCATTTCCCAGTCAGAAGAATTTTTGGAGATGCTATCTAGGCGATAGATAAACTACGTGGGACTTTATGGTTTTGTCCAATTTCCTCTCATGATAGTCATTTATATTCTAGTCAAAAGGTAGCTATGGGCTCAGAAATAGATAATCAACATTAATTCACTTGTGGAATTCAGTCCCGTTGCTTTTCAGTCCCCCATTCAGATCTAGGGATGCCACAAAGAAGAGGGCAGCCAACCTCTTCTCCAAAGCACCTGAAGGTAGGACAAGAAGCAATGGGTGGATACAAATCAAGGAGAGATCCAATCTAGAACTAAGGAGAAATTTCCCAACAGTGAGAACAATTAATCAGTGGAACAACTTGCCTCCAGAAGTTGTGAATGCTCCAACACTGGAAATTTTAAAGAAAATGTTGGATAACCATTTGTCTGAAGTGGTGTAGGGTTTCCTGCCTGGGCAGGGGGTTGGACTAGAAGACCTCCAAGGTCCCTTCCAACTCTGTTATTCTATTCTGAGGCAAGGGAGATGCTGCTCCTTCTTACTTTCGTTCCTGGTGACCGTCGTAGATCGAGTCATTTAGATAAACGATAGGATTGCCAGGGTCCATTATGGTTTCTCCTTCGGGCATGCTGTAGGACTCCAAGCCATCTAGGAAAGGAGATGGTTGAGCATCAGAAGAATCCGATCACTTACGTGTCTTACCAGCATTCCTCTTTCCTTTCCTTCCATTCTCTTCTGAGCCCACCCCAGAATCTCATCTGAGACGTTCAAACGTCTATGGGAGTTGACGGCTTTTCAGTCTACATCTTAGACTGAAGGGTCAACCGTGGTAGAGCAGCAGAATTTACAGAACCCGTTGAGGTCTGCTAACTTCCATTGAGAAATGGCACCTTACTATCTACCGGCCTATAGCATAATGGAGAATCCGATGGCCATTATCTCTTCCACCGTCAAGACAATCTCTTTTAGAATGGTGGAAAGCAACTTTTTTGTTGGCGCAACTGATAAGATTTGGGAATCTTGGGAGGTTGTAGTGAGCGCTCTCACAAAATGGTACCATGCAGGAATGGCCTAGATCAGTGATGGCCAACCTTTTGGCCATTGCGTGCCAAAAGTGGGGGTTGCGTGCGGGGGTGCCCACACCCATAATTCTATGCGCCCCGCTGCCGCGCATGCGCACGCAATTTCCCTGTGCTCCCCCCGCTTTTGGCACTTGATGGACTGGTGGGCCCGGTAGGCCTGTTTTTTGTCCTCCCCAGGCTCCAGAGGCTTTTTAGGAGCCTGGGGAGGGCGAAAACGGCCTCCCCCCACTCCCCGGAGGCCCTCTGGAGGCAGGAAACAGCCTGTTTCCCTACTTCCGGTGGGCCCAGAAGGCCCTAAAACCAGCTGGCTGGTACGTGCATCCATGCTGGAACTGAGCTCGCGTGCCCACCGATATGGCTACGCATGCCATGCCATAGATTTGCCATCATGGGCCTAGATAGCTCCTGACGGAAAGAACCAATCACAAAGGCTGTAGGAAGAAGTCCCAGGTGCCTTCTTGAAAATTGAGACGATGCTAGTTCAAACTTTCCTAAATTAAAAGAATGTTTGTAACCCAACGGATGGACCATGAGTAGGTAGACATCAAAGAAGATGTCCATTGGCACCAGGGGTGAAATCCAGCAGGTTCTCACAGGTTCTGGAGAACCGGTAGCAGAAATTTTGAGTAGTTCGGAGAACCGAAAAATACCACCTCTGCCTGGCCCCAGAGTGGGGTGGGAATGGAGATTTTGCAGTATCCTTCCCCCAGGAGTGGGGTAGGAATGGGGATTTTGCAGTATCCTTCCCCTGCCACTCCCACCAAGCCACACCACGCCCACCAAGCCACGCCCACAGAACTGGTAGTAAAAAAATTGGATTTCACCATTGGTATGGAACCTTCTTGGAATTGCTCATCCAAGAAGCTACTTCAGTCCTGAAGAACGTTTTCAACAGGGGGAGGGGGGGCAAGAAAGTCCTGTTGCCTTTTTGGAAAAGCACCTTTGGGACAACCAGGACCTGGATGATTGAGACTCTCCATCAACATGTAAGTCCTTACCAGACCAGACACAACCGTAGAGTTCTATTCTCATGCAGACAGTCATGGGCTGCTCCGTCACTGGGATCACACGGATGTAGCGAGCGATGATAGGTGGGCGAAGATCTTTCAACACAACCTCGTAGGTGTCTGTGTTGCCTTGGATCACCTGGAAGGGATTTGGCCATCTTAGAGGCACTGGACCTGGAGAATTGTGAGTCTTGAGAAGGAGAAGCCCATGTGGGTAGCTTTGAGTCTACCTGGTTGGGGCAGCCTAGCTGGAAACATCTGGGAAGGTTGGAGAAGGCTACTGCGAAGATCTCAAGCAAAGACCGGGCCACCTGAGAACTTGATCATGAATGTCTGAAGACGTTCTCCGTGGTCATGTGGCTGGCATGACTCAACGCCAAAGGCGCACGGAACGCTGTTCCCTTCCCACCAAAGGTGGTCCCTATTTTTCTACTTGCATTTTTTTACGTGCTTTCGAACTGCTAGGTTGGCAGAAGCTGGGACAAGGTACGGGAGCTCACCCCGTTACGCGGCACCAGGGATTCGAACCGCCGAACTGCCGACCTTTCGATCGACAAGCTCAGCGTCTTAGCCGCTGAGCCACCGCATCCCATAAATAGGCTTAGAAACGCTTAAAACAGGCTTTTAAAATGAAGCAAACCACACTGTAGCTCAAAGCAGCGGCTGCAAGAGCTTTTACTCATTCGCTTCCCTCAAATCTATTAAGTTATTCTTGCTCCTGTTTTCCTGACTGCCTATGCAACGGACATTCATAACAGCTACTAGGTCTGCTGCACCAAGAGCTGGTCCTTTACAAACTGTTGAGAATAACGTTAAAGGAAAGCAGCAAAGGATTTGTGGGCAGGGAGGCAGAGGAGGTATTCATCCGGTTCGGACCAGTTCGCTCGAACCGGTTGCGGAAATCACAGGTGGCAGCCGACCCCGGCTCTATGCCAACCTATTTAGGCACATTTTTGAGGCTGGGAGAATGCGCTGAAGGGGCATATGGCAGCAAAGCACATGTGCGGAAGGCCGGGTCCATGCGTAGACAGGGCAGGTGTGCTCACATTTGCGAACCGGTAGGGAAAGTAAGTGAATATCATCCTTGGCAGGAGGTAAGTAAGTTTGGAACTCATCTGGATGAGTAATAAATTAAGATGTATTCCATACACACACCCTCTTATTTTGTTTTTTTGAAAATGAGGTCTAACAGCTTTCGGTAAGCCGTATCTTCAGGGCTCAATTTCTTTGCAGCTGTTTCATCTCTCACCTACCTGCCTGTTCTGACGGTCTTTCCAAGAGAGCCACCGTTCGCCGTTACGGCTGTAATTGATCCGATAAGCCCGGGCGAACTCCTTCCCGGTGGCCCGGGCGTGGCGCCCTTGTGTCCCCACCAGGGTGATGAAGTAGAGTTTGTGAAGGTCAATCTGAAGAAACTGCACGTCTTCCGGTTGCAAGAGTCCGGCCGGACACCACGCGCCGTCGCCCTCTTCTCTGAGCAATCTGAACACGCGTGGGGCAGAAGGAGAGGGAGAACCCATAACTCAAAAGACCACTTTAGAAACTTGAATGACGATGGAGATTCTCCATCGTCCAGTTGTCTCAAAGATGCTTTTCCGAAGGTCAATTGGACTTCCTTGGTTTTTCTTCAGAACTGAAGAAGTTTCTTGGATGAGAAGTGAAATGTTTTCAAAGATTAAAAATAACAACAACAAGAAAGTCCAGGTGCCTTCTGGAAAAGCATCTTTGGGATAACTTGAATGAGGAACCCTGTGGAGCAAAAACTAGCTTCATAATTGCCATTATATATTGTAATGCAGGGGTGGGCAACTGTGGCCCTTTTACAACCTGTGGACTCCAACTCCCAGAATTGCTGAGCCAGGAATTCTGGGAGTTGAAGTCCACAGGTTGTAAAAGGGCCACAGTTGCCCACCCCTGTTATAATGTAAAGGATACTGCAAAATCTCCATTCCCTCCCCACTCCTGGGGGAAGGATATTTCAAAATCCCCATTCCCTCCCCATTCCTGGGGAAAGGATATTGCAAAATCCCCATTCCCACCCCACTCTGAGCCAGCCAGAGATGGTATTTGCCGGTTCTCCGAACTACTCAAAATTTCCGCTACCGGTTTGCCAGAACCTGCTGAATAGCACCCCTGTATTTGTACCAAGGCCAACTTTGGAAGGAATTCCACGCACCGGGCATATTGTGGTCCAGTTGAATCGTACCACTGGCTCGAAGCAGTAATGTCCTCGTCTCGGATGGTCCCTTCATACATCCCCAAAGGATACCGGCATATTGCTGGGAAAGGGGAGAGAGGGTGAAGGGCACAAGGTTTGAAGTGAAAAAAAAAAGGCGAAGACCTCCTTCATCTGTGAAAAACGATCATAAGTAATTTTGGGGGGAACAGTCACTAAGTCTATTAATGTGGGAGTTACATCATTCAAGTGTGTTATTCACCCCTAACGCTAACAAAACATGCTATTTGTAAATAAAAATGTACTTAAGGACTACAGTGTTGTGAAAACATATTGCCCTACAGGATCGAACTCACAGTGGCAGTCGGATATTCTGTCAAGCCATATGCTAATCCCGTCTTATCACATGAGGACTGCCTTAGATAACACAAGTTCTCACACGTTCTTTTAATGCTATTTCAGGTCATTCCAGTTTTGGGGTTCTTGCCAAGTACAATATATCAATATGTAATCCTGTCTTGGCAAGAAGCAGGAGGCTATTTGGGGACAATATGCATTATCTAGAAAAGCAGAGGAAGATAAATCCAGAATTGGTATTTGAAACTGACCGGATAAGCTTTGGTGAAATTGACGCTCCTGGATTACCTACTAAGAAATTACATCTCTTGTGAAATTAATTAGAAAGAACTAAAGAATTCAAAGATAGCTTAGAACCGTAATGGCGAACCAATGGCACGTGTGCCACAGGTGGCACGTGGAGCCATATCTGTGGGCGCACGAGTGTTGCCCTAGTTTAGCTCCAGTGCGCATGCGCGCACCGGCCATCTGATTTTCAGGCCTTCCAGTCCCACCGGAAGTCGGGAAACAGGCCGTTTCTGGCCTCTGGAGGGCCTCCAGGGAGGTGGGGAAGGCTGTTTTTGCCCTCCCCAGGCGCCAAGAAAGCATCTGGAGCCTGGGGAGGGAGAAAAACAGGCCTACCGGACCCACTGTGCCATCGCGTGCCAAAAGCAAGGGGAGCAGGGGGGAGAGGCGCATTGAATTATGGGTGTGGGCACCCGCACATGCAACCCCCATGCTCCCCCCACTTTTGGTATGCGACGGCAAAAAGGTTAGCCATCACTGACTTAGAATAAGGAGCTATTTTCTACCTTGGCTTTTAATGGACAACAAAATATGGCTTTTGTTGTTCTTTTTCTATATTTACATCCCCTGACCAGAAGGAAGGAAAAAAAATATTTATCTATTCCCATCTGGAGACAAGAAATCGGATTCAATAAACAGACATGACGATTGGCTGGGTATTAATCCCCGAATTCTGGTGTCTCTTCTACGCGTCTTAAATTTATGGGACCAGTGCATCATCAACATTGCAGAAATGGCGGCTTGAAATAACGGTCCATCAAAGATATGGCTGTTTTCGTGGAGACTTAAAAGTGTTCCCGATGGACTAGGCAGAAATGGAACGGGAGATATTTAAGGCTGGGAAAGCAAGGGATGTTTCCATTTAGTTATGAGGTTCATACCTGGATTGACTTCAGACCCCGAACTTGTTGAAAATCCAGCCAAGAGCAGAAGAGATAAGCAGAACATCCTTAGTGAAGGTAACCTTGGAATGGGTACCCTCCGTTGGTCAGTTTGACGGGGTCCTCAGTCACTGCCATTCATGATTCTGAGGGAACGGAGAAGGAAGAACTTGATTAGAACTAGATGGTCAGATTCTAGATCAGCTGTCAAGCGCCAGGGGAATCAGGAGATCCAGGCAATTCAAATGGGTATAAAGATTTATTGTAAGCTTAGGGTCTCTACATGAATCTGAACTACTAACAGTCAAAGCAAGTTGGCGGGAGATAAGGAATTCACAATGGGCTGGACTTAGGTCTCTTGAGGGCGCGAAGGGACTCATAGGCAGTTCAAATGGGTATAAAGATTTATTGTAAGCTTAGGGTCTCTACATGAATCTGAACTACTAACAGTCAAAGCAAGTTGGCGGGAGATAAGGAATTCACAGTAGGCTGGACTTAGGTCTATTGAGGGCATGAAGGGATTCATAGGCAGTTCAAATGGGTATAAAGCAGGGGTGAAATGCTCCCGGATCGGACCAGATCACTTGATCCGGTAGCGATTTTTCCCTGTGGTTCGGCGATCCGGTAGCGATCGCCGCCCGGATGTCATTATTTCCTGGTTTTAACCAGGAAGTAATTTTTTTTACAGTCACTGAAGCAGTCGGCGTGAGCTTAAATGGACTCCAGAGGATGGTAGCGGACAGGAAGGCCTGGAGGAACGTGGTCCATGGGGTTTCGATGGGTCGGACACAACTTCACAACTAACAACAACAACGCTTTCTTTGATCAGAGAGAAGGAAGAAGGAAAGCCATAAAGCCTCCTGCAAATCATATCCTGAAGGAAATTAACTTTCCACGTCCTTCCCCCTCGTTGCTTCGAAACACAATGGAATTCCTTTTGCTTGGGCCGTCTCCTGGGCATGCAGAGACCTTGCTCCAAACTTCCGTCCCAACCGAGCTTGCAAGGTGCAAGCAAAGAGTCCAATTTCCTCTCCAGCTTTCTGATAGCCAAGCAGGGGAAAAAAAAAAGCGTTAAAATTCTCCTTTGCACGGGGGGCCCAGGGCGGTTTTTGCCGCTAATTGCTAACAGCTGCGGGAACTGTATATTTTTAAAAAATCATATTACAGAAGAACGGGGATGATAGCAGAAGGCGAGGTAGGAGGATTTGGCCAAGGTCACACACACACACACACACACACACACACACACACACACACACAAAATCACAAGTGCTCTGAGCTGGAGACAATCTCAACCCCCTTCCTTAGCAAGGGTAGAGAAGGCCCACCTGTTCTTCTCACCTTCTCCTCTCCCTGGCACAGGTTTCCAGCTCTGATCTGCCCCGCGTGTGCCACGTTCCCTTCGTCTGTTTTGCACACGCGTCGCGCCTCCCTCCCTCCCGGCTCAAGTCCTACTCGGAGAAGTATCTCTGGAAGGAAGCAGCATCCCACCATCTGCCTGCCTTCTGCTTCCCTCTTCAGGCCTTTGTGGACTCTAACGAGATCCATGCCCATGTGCGCTTCTCTGCGCCCCAACTTTGAGGAAAGGGCTTGGAGGCTTGCAGTCCCCTTCCCCTTGGATTTCCCCTGCTTCTTTCTTTCTTTCTTTCTTTCTTTCTTTCTTTCTTTCTTTCTTTCTTTCTTTCTTTCTTTCTTTCCTTCCTTCCTTCCTTCCTTCCTTCCTTCCTTCCTTCCTTCCTTCCCTTCTTTCTTCTAAAATATCAGCTTCTCCCAACGAGGAACTTTCAGCTGGCTCTGCCTTAAAGAACGACAGAGTTGGAAGGGGCCTTGGAGGTCTTCTAGTCCAACCTCCTCGAGCAGGAGACCTTCAAGACAAAAGGTTGCCCAAATCCTTTCTTAAATCCTCCAGTGTTGGAGAATTCACAACTTCTGAAGGCAACTTTTGTTCCACCGATTGGGTTGTTCTCACCGTCAGGAAATTCCTCCTTAGTTCTAGATTGCTTCTTTCCTTGACTAGTTTCCATCCACCTGTTGCTTCTTGTCCTGCCCTCGGGTGCTTTGGAGAATAGCTTGACTCCCTCTTCTTTGGGGCAGCCCCTGAGATATTGGAAGACTGCTATCATGTCCCTCCTAGTCCTTCTTTTCATTAAACTGGACATACCCAATTCCTGCAACCGTTCCTCGTATGTTTTAGCTTTCAGTTCCCTAATCATCTTTGTCACTCTTCTACACTATAGCTGCACTCTATTTAGCTGTGATGGCGAACCTATAGCACGCGTGCCCGAAATAGCACATGGAGCCATGTCACCTGGCACGCACGGCATCACCCGTTCCTCTTCCGAGGACGATCAGCTAGCCTTTTTGCATGCAGCAGTACTGGAAACTGCAACAGCTGGTCTTCTGTTTTCCTGCGTGAGCTTGCGTGCCGACCAGCTGATTGTCGCGCGCACACGCACGCCAGGGGTGGGTTCTACTTACCTTCACTACCGGTTCGCATCGTTCCCGCGCACTTCTGCGCATGCGTAGATCAACTGTGATGACGCCCGGGTCAGTGCAGAGCCTCCCACCAGTTTTACTACCGGTTCTTGCGAACCGGTCTGAACCAGGGGCAACCCACCACTGATGCATGCCGGAAACCCAGAAGAGTACCTCGCTGAAACCGGAAGTTCAGTAGCTGAAACCGGAAGTTCATTTTCAGGCGTGCACATGCACCCTGGGAAGCTCCTCTTCCGGGTTGCGGCCCAGTCGCACACACGCGCGCTCCCTTTTCGGCACCTGGTGCCGAAAAGGTTATGCCGTCACTGCTATATAGGGAGATATGCTTTCCCCTTCCATGCCTACAATTGTGAAAGCAGTCTCATCTTGTGATCTTGGATGACCCCACACCTGGATCAAGAAGATAAAATGGGGTGTGTGATGATGATGATGATGATGATGATGATGATGATGATGATGATGATGACAACTTTATCTGGGCCTCATGAACCGGGCATTAGTTTCTCAACCCTTGTGAGCCTTCACCGAATGGTGCAATAGTCTCACAAAACCTGCGCATTTCAGCCAAACGTAACACAGCCGCAGCCTCCTGTGGCCTATGACACACAGATGTGTGGGGTTGTGATTGCCCTTAGCTTAGAAGGCCACAAGGGAGCTGTAGCCCTATCTACAGGATCTATGCGTGGGTGGGATCGTGTAATTGGGAAAGTTGATGCTGTTCTTTCTCTTTCTTGTGAGTTTTCAGCCTTTTTCAATTTCATGGGGTATTGCGCTCTGCTCTCATTCTCTCGTATATGTGAGAATCTATCTGTCTGTCTGTCCGTCCGTCCATCTGTCTATCCATTCAACCATCCATGCATGTATCACTTCTATCCATTCTGCCTACCTATCTCTCTGTCTCTCCGTCTTTCCATCTCTCTACCGCGTTTCCCCGAAAATAAGACCCTGTCTTATATTTCTTTTTAAACCCCAAAATAAGCACTTGGCCTTATTTTTGGGGAGGTCTTATTATTTTGGGGGCACGTGGAGCAAGATGGGGCTCCTCTTGCCGTCTTACCTGATTTCCTGCTCTGCATTTAAATATTTTCAGGGAGGGCTTATTTTTGGGGGGAGGCTTATTTTAGCGCATGTGCTCAAAAACCCAAATGGGCTTATTATCAGGGGATGTCTTATTTTCGGGGAAACAGGGTATCTCTCTATGAATTGTCAGGCAACTCTGCCTACTGCTGAAGGAAGGGCACTCTTTGGTCTTTCAAAATTTAAAAAAACAAAACGAAACAGATACTCCGTCCCTCTTCCAGGATCGAACTGAGCCAAGAGAAAAGCAGTCCCTCTTCCTTCCTCTAAGCCAGAAGCAAAAGAAAGGCAGCTGTGTACCCTTCCAGCTACCCTGGGCCATGCCCTCTGCCTTCCCCTACGATGCCCCAGGGCAAAGATGTCAAAAACATGGTTTCCAAATTCCCCCTTTCTAGCTTTGCCTTCCTTTCCCTTTGGAGGGAAGGGTGGGCAGGCCTCAAGTCCCCGGAAGAGGAGTGAGTTGCTGAATTCAACAAAGCCAAGGAAAAAGTCTGTTAGGGAGTTGGAGAGTGAAGAGAAAGAGGAGAGGAGGGAAGAGAAGAGAAGAGAAGAGAAGAGAAGAGAAGAGAAGAGAAGAGAAGGAGGGAGGGAGGGAGGAGGGAGGAAGGAGGAAGAAGAAGGAATATGAGAAAAAGAAGGAAAACAAGACAGAAAAAGAGGGAGGGAGGGAAGGAGGGTAGGAGGGAGAGAGAGAAAAAAAGAAAAGGAAGAAGGAAGAAGGAAGGAAGAAGAGAAAGGGAGAGAGAGAGAAAGGAAGAAAGAAAGAAAGAAAGAAAGAGGAAAGAAGGAAGGAAGGAAGACAAGGAAGAAAGGAAAGAAAGAAAGAAAGAGGAAGGAAGATAGGAAGGAAGGAAGGAAGAAAAAGAAGGAAGGAAAGAAAGAAAAAGGAAGGAAGGAAGAGAAAGAAAGAAAGAAAAAGAAAGAAAGAGGAAGGAAGGTAGGAAGGAAGAGAAAGAAGAGAAAGAAGTAAGGAAGGAAGGAAAGAAAGAAAGAAAGAGAAAAAGAAAGAAAGAAAGAAAAAGAAAAAGAGGAAGAAAGTGCGCAAGAGAGAGAGAGAGAGAGAAAGAAAGAAAGAAAGAAAGACAGACAGACAGACAGACAGACAGAAAGAAAGAAAGAAAGAAAGAAAGAAAGAAAGAAAGAAAGAAAGAGAGGAGGGAAGCTCACACACCCCGCACAACAGGCCTTACCTCCCTGGCTGCCTTATCCGTCCTGCCACCCCCGCCATGGTGGGGTGAGAGAGCCTAGGCGCTTGAGCTCCACGGATCCAGCCGGGCTCCCTTTCCCACCATCCCTTCTCGGGCCCAGCAACTTTGCCAGGGGTGCTGAAAGTGGTTGCCGAGGGAGAGGAGGCTGCTCCTGACTGCTCCGTCCCTCTGCCACGGGCCCAGGAGGCTCTTCTCCCTCTTCTCCTTCTCCTTCTTCTCTTTCCTCTTCTATGTCACTCCGGTTTCTATGGCAACCCCCTGACGGAGGCTACGGAAAAGAGCAGATGTGTGTGTGTGTCTGTTGGTGTGTTGGTGTGTGTCGGTGTGTGCAAAGCCTTCGGCGCTCTCCCCTCCTCCTCCTTCCTCTCTCTCATCCCCTCCTACTTCAAGCTGCTCCCACAGTTGTTCAGCCCACAGCTGGACCCTCTCCAAACTTTGCATGCAAAGAAGGGGAAGCCACAATGGCCAGAAAACAAGGGGAGCCAAGGCAGGAAGAGGGAGGGGGGGAGCGGTGGTTGTGGGGCAGGGGGCGGAGGGAGGTAATCCCCCCACTCACCCACCCACCCACCCTTCTCCCTTCCCAGCCTGCTGACCCTACAGAAATGGGAAGCTGCACCACAGGCGCCAACGGGGGGCTCGGCGAGTTTGCAGCGAGGAAATTGAACTTTTGCTCTCCTGCTCGATAGAAGGCAAAGCAGTTCCTAGAAGAAGCGTGGGGCAGGGATGTGTGGGGCAGCCACCGCTCTGGGACAGGAAGGCCATCCATCAAAATGTGTTATCTTTGCAAGTCCTTCTTTGAGGAAGAGTGCTGTCCTTTGAAAAGCTCTTTTCTTTGTTTGGTTCTTGGTTTCCATCCCATCAAGGGTTCGGTGACGGCTACAGTTATCTTGGGAATACTATTTTGCGGCGGGTGTGGGGGTAGAATGAATGCCGGTGACTCTCATCCTTTACGATAAGTCATAAACGGAGTAACAGAGTTGCTAATAAAGGGGAATATTTGTAGCTCAGGGTTGAAAGGAGGGGTCCTTGGGGCTCTCTGAGCTTGGGTGATTTTCTTACAGACGTTTCATGACCCAACTAGGGAACATCCTCAGTGCTAGAAGAGAGTGGGGTGTAAGGAGGAGGAGGAAGAGGAGGAAGAGGAGGAGGAGAAGGAGGAGAAGGAGAAGGAGAAGGAGAGGGAGAAGGAGAAGGAGAAGGAGAAGGAGAAGGAGAAGGAGAAGAAGGAGAAGGAGAAGGAGAAGGAGAAGGAGAAGATTGTGGGGTCCTTGGGGCTCTCTGAGCTTGGGTGGTTTTCTTGCAGATGTTTCATGACCCAACTAGGGAACATCCTCAGTGCTAGAAGAGAGTGGGGTGTAAGGAGGAGGAGGAAGAGGAGAAGGAGGAGAAGGAGAAGGAGAAGGAGAAGGAGAAGGAGAAGGAGAAGGAGAAGGAGAAGGAGAAGGAGAAGGAGAAGGAGAAGGAGAAGGAGAAGATTGTGGGGTCCTTGGGGCTCTCTGAACTTGGGTGATTTTCTTACAGACGTTTCATGACCCAACTAGGGAACAACCTCAGTGCCAGTGAGTGTGGCTTGCTCCCTGTTTATATACAGTAGCTCTGAGCTTCATTGTTTGCTTGCAGACGTCTCATGACCCAAACAAGGCAACATCATCAGTGCTAGTGCATTGCCGCTAGCGCTGATGATATTACCTAGTTGGGTCATCGAACGTCTGCAAGAAAACCACCCAAGCTCAGATCTTCTGTATAAAAACAGAGAGAAAATCACACTCACTAGCACTGATGAAGTTACCTAGTTGGGTCATGAAATGTCTGCAAGAAAATCACCCAAGCTTAGAGAGCCCCAAGGACCACACAGTTAGATAAGTAGATAGATAGATAGATAGATAGATAGATAGATAGATAGACAGACAGACAGACAGACAGACAGACAGACAGACAGACAGACAGACAGACAGACACCAGTAGGGAGGTAGATAGATATGATAGATGGATAGATAGATTAGATGAATGAATAGATAGACAGACAGACAGACCAATTAAAACTCGGACCACACGTCTTCTGAATAGTTTTTATCCCAGAGCTATAATTGCACTCAACAAATGAACTAAAGGGCCACCATTGGTGAGATGTTGGACAGCATGACTTGGTCTGTTGTGTGGATGTTTGGGTGGTTTTAGGGGTGGGGAATTTGTGGTGGGTGGGAGTGTTTTTGGGGATTGTTCTGTGTGTTGGACCTGGTCTTTGGGTGTTAAGTGAATTTCGTTGTATGGGTATACTGTGTATTCACGTACAATGACAATAAAGTTATTATTATTATTATTATTAAAAGACCCCTCTGCATCCAGGAGCTATCACACTCTCCAAAGCCTTAGAGATGACAATTTGATTGCATCCATTGACCTTCTCTTACTCCTCCTTTTTTTTCCCCCCTAATTCTGGCTAGCAGCTAAACTGAAGATGCCAGATTCTCCTATAAACTTCTATAAACAAGGCAAGGAGGTCAAAAGCAGAGAACTTAAAGCTAAAGGTCCCACTCTTTCTCCATGAACAAAGAACATTCTGGGAGGGGTACCAGGACGAGGGGAGGGTTTTGCTGACTCTGGCTTTTATGGTGTCCCTCAAGACTAGTCCGTGACCTTAGAAACCACAAGACAAGCTAAGGAAAGAAAATTATCCTCCGAAGGGTGTTGGAACGGGCCAAACTCACAGACTGTTGTTTTCTCATATCTCTCCGTGCTTACAAGTGCGAGGCAGACTGTCTAGGAGTTATGGGGCTCGTCGTATTTCTTCTGTGGCTATTAAGGGGGAGAATTTTTATCCGCGGGCCTCCAATTAGGATTATTACGCGGTGAAGTGGGAGGCAGAAATAGCTCTAGCTATTTAGAGAGAACACCTGGGAAACGAAGAAGGAGGAGGAGGAGGAGGGTTGCGTGCAAAAGGAGCCCTCGCCTACTGGAATAGGCCGCCTCTAATTTCTCCTGTGCAAGTTTGTAAGATGTCAAACCATGTGCCCCAGGGTGTTATGGGGCCCGTTTTTAGCACGGGCCCCAGATGAAAATAGAGCGCGCTTGTAAGTCTTGTCCCAATGTGATTGCCCGGGCTGGACTTAGATTTATTTAGAAAATTTATACGGCCATCCAACTCATTTAAGGTGACTCCGGGCTGTTTACAGCATCAACTGGTGGTCCGGGCAAGAAAATTTTGGTGGTTCGCAGAAAAATTATTTGCATTTTTTTTATCTTGCACTAAATCAGGGGTCCTCAAACTACGGCCCCTGGGCCAGATACGTGCAATGAAGTGGTCTTCCAGGTGCGCTTTAAGGTGTTGGTTCTCATCTTTAAAGCGCTCCATGGCTTAGGGCCAGGATATTTGCGAGACTGATAACCTCCCACCGGCCAATACGCTCTCACAGAGAGGGCCGCCTCAGGGTGCCGTCGGTCAGGCAATGTCGGCTGGCGGCCCCCAGGGGGAGAGCCTTCTCTGTGGGGGCACCCGCCCTGTGGAACGAGCTGCCTCCTGGAATACGATTGATCCCGGACCTCCGGACCTTCCGTAAAGCCCTGAAGACGTTTTTATTCCACCAAACCGGCCTAGCCTAAATGGTTTTTAATTGGGATTTTAAATTTTAAGGATTTGGGGGTTTTAAATTGGGAAGCTCATGATTTAATTCTTTTTTAATTATCTTAACTTTTGTATTTGTATGTTTTTTTAATTTTGGCTGTTCACCGCCCTGAGTCCCTTCTGGGAGAAGGGCGGTATACAAATTAAATAAATAAATAAATAAACGTTTGTGTTCCTGCAGAGAGTCTCCCCCTTTGGGGTCTTTTTGTGCAGGTTGGAGGGGGACAGAAATTCCGACTCGGGATCTGCTTCAGCCTCCTGGTGCGGGGTTTCGGACGAAGGCTGGAGGGAAGCACCGCCGGTGGCGAAGAGCCGGAAGGCCTCGTTCCGGTGGGACTGCCTCATGGCCTGGAACTGGCTGACTATCATCAACCTTGCCTTTGATTATTGGTTTTGTGAGGAGGTGGTTATTTTAGTAAACCAGCATCAGATGGCAGCCAAAATTGGAAACGGGTCGAAAACGAGCCAAGAACCGCAGTGGAGATCAAGAGGTCAGCAACCCACAAACTTGGCATCAATTCAACCCACAGCTCAATCTCGGCCACTCTTAGACTTCATTTCAAATAATCCCTGTTCGCCAAAGGGTTCGAATCATCATAAGACCCTCTGGGACAGAGGTTCTCAAACTTTCTGGCTCCACAGACGGGTAGAGGCAGTGGCAGGTTTAACGTATGCAACAGTGCAGCCTAATCCATGCATGCACAAATGCTCGCTGCTTGTGCAACCCTGTTCCCAATGCGCCGTGGCTCAGTACCAATTCACGGGCTGGGAGTTGGGGACACCCCCCCACCCCACCCCCCACCGCCACTGGCATATTTCCTGAGAGCGGGCAAAATCGATGCTAGATGCTAAGGCTGCTTTGATCACCGCTACCAATTTTATGTAGTTCCTCAACAGTTTTGTCTCCAAGAGAAAACAGATTTTGAACTGGCCGGCTGGGAAATTAGAGGGATTATTCTCCCAATAAATAAAAAGAAAACCACTGAAAGGGAAGGAAAATTAGCACAAGAGAGACATTCAGCAAGTTAATATAGAAAAAAGTAACTATTTATTTGCTTGGGTCAAAAGTTGGGCATCTTGACCATTTTCTTCTAAGAAACATTGAAAATCCCCAACGATGAGAAGACTGAAAGAAGCAATGTGTCAGACTTCGATGCTATCTCAAAATAAATGAATTTCCAAACTGCCAATCTTTAAGGAAATCTTCTCTTTATTCGAGTACAACAACTGGATCATGACTCAATGCTGACCTTTTGCCCCCCAATCCCTCCCTTTCCGATCCCCAATTCTCTGCTTCTCATTGGCTATCTTCCAAGTCACTCTCCTGACTTCTTGTCTCGTCATTTCACAGGAATGTTCTCCCCCTCTTCATTTCCACGGAGACCGGGCTTCAAAGGGATTTAGCAGGCAAAAGTTCAGGGCTTATCTCCCTTTTCTATGTCAGCGCTGAGGTGCTGACACAATGGCTGAAGAATCCAAATGCTTGAAAGAAAACTGACCGTGGAAAGCTGGATTAGAGACGCACAGTTTGGATGTCCCTTCGTACCCCAGACATTCTGCTACAGCAGAGCCATTTGAGGGACCCAACTGTAGATGCCAACTGCTTCAAAGTTGTAGAACATAAGAAGAGCTAGATCCACGCGTGATAATCTAGGGAACGGGTGCATGCAGTCTAGGGAGGCTCTCCAACCATCCCATTAATTTTCAGTCCCCAGTGATCGTGTTGCTCTTCATTATTCATCAAAGAATCCACTCCTGAAAGTCCAAAGGAGCATCTTCTCAACCTTCTCCAGAACTTCCTTTGTTCTGTTTATTTTGTTTTTTGTATTTGATGGGCTGCTAAAAGAAGAGGGGGTCAATTTATTTTCCAAAGCACCAGAAAGCAAAATGGATGGAAACTAATCAAGGAGAGGAGCAACCTGGAATTAAGGAGAAACTTCCTAACAGTGAGGACAATTAACCAGTAGAACAACTTGCCTTCAGAAGTTGTGAATGCTTCATCACTGGAGGTTTTAAGAAGAGACGGGATAGTCACTTACTAAGTAATTACTAAGTAATTAAGTTACTAAGTAACACGCATTACTAAATCTGCACTACTATTAATCTTGTCATCGTTCCATCACCCATCTCCTCCCACTTATGACTGTATGACTGTAACCTTGTTGCTGGTATCCTCACGATTTATATTGACTGTTTCCTAACATGATTTGATGGCTTATTTGTTCCCTACGATGATCATTAAGCGTTGAACCTTATAATTCTTGACGAATGTTTCTTTTCTTTTATGTACACCGAGAACTTATGCACCAAAGACAAATTCCTTGTGTGCCCACTCACACTTGGCCAATAAAGAATTATGCTATTCTATTCTATTCTATTCTATTCTATTCTATTCTATTCTATTCTATTCTATTCTATTCTATTCTATTTCTATTCCATTCCATTCCATTCCATATTTCTATTCTATTCTATTCTATTCTATTCTATTCTATTCTATTCTATTCTATTCTATTCTATTCTATTCTATTCCATATTTTCCTCTTCTCTTCTCTTCTCTTCTCTTCTCTTCTCTTCTCTTCTCTTCTCTTCTCTTCTCTTCTCTTCTCTTCTCTTCTCCTCTCCTCTCCTCTCCTCTCCTCTTCCTCCCTCCCCCCTCCCCTCCCCTTCTATTCTATTCTATTATCTGGAATGGTACAGGGCTTCTTGCCTGAGCAAGAGGCTGGACTAGAAGACCTCCAAGGTCCCTTCCAGCTCTATTCTGATTAATTGTCTCAGCAGGAACATCTGCCACCCTCTCGCTTGGGATGACAAACCGAGCCCCAACCCATTAACAGAATGTGCCGATGTTACACGAATCGGAACAAACGATGTATGACAAGTTCTGTCCAAAGCTTTATCCTTCAAATTCCCTCGCTACATTCTTTGGATTCTCTACAAATCTTCCACTGGTTTAATTAGCTCGGAGCGCTAAAAGGCATGCTCTGTTTTTCATGGGCTCCAGTTTAGCGGCCGAACATCTGTTAGCAGGCAAAAACGTGGAGACAGATTCTTGCCATTTTCAAAGCGGGCTGGGAAAATGCCAGCCTGAAATCTTCAAAAGCCACTCAGGGTCAATATTGACAAATACAGATCTGGAACAGAACTTGGCTGAACTCCGCCAAGGACTTATCTTGCCCTGTTTTTAAAGCCAAACAGCCAAACAGAACGATGTGGGTTGCTAAAGCTATAGAGAAGAGAGAAAGAAAGGAGAGAGAAAGATAGAGGGGTGGGGGGGAGAGGGAGGGGGAGAGATTCTGACAGTGAATGGGAAAGAGGGAGAAGGAGATTGGGACACAGAGAGAGAAAGGAAGGAAGGAAGGAAGGAAGGAAGGAAGGAAGGAAGAAGAAGAAGAAGGAGGAAAGAAAGAAAGAAAGAAAAAGAAAGAAAGAAAGAAAGAAAGAAAGAAAGAAAGAAAGAAAGAGATTCTGAGAGTGAATGGGAAAGAGGGAGAAGGAGATTGGGACAGAGAGAGAGAACGAAAGAAAGGAAGGAAGGAAGAAAGAAAGAAAGAAAGACAGACAGAAAGACAGAAAGAAAGAAAGAAATAGATTCTGAGAGTGAATGGGAAAGAAGGAGAGGGAGAGAGAGAAAGAATGAATGAAAGAAAGAAAAGAAGGAAGGAAGGAAGGAAGAAAACATGGGAATGGGAAAGAGGAAGAAGGAGAGGGAGAGAGAGAAAGAATGAAAGAAAGAAAGAAAGAAAGAAAGAAAAAAGAAAGAACATTCTGAGAACGAATGGGAAAGGGAGAAGGAGAGGGAGGGATGGAGGAAGACATTCTGAGCGTGAATAGGAAGCAGGGAGAGGGAGAGGGAAAAGAGAGGGGAAAGAGGGAGAGGAAGAAAGAAAAAGAAAGGAAAGAAAGAGAGAGAGAGAGAGAGAAAGAGAAAGGAAGGAAGGAAGAAAAAAGAAAGAAAGAAAGAAAAAAAGAAAGAAAGAAAGAAAGATGATTTATAACAAAATGCTTTTCATTCTTTAGCAGACCCCAGCTAAGTCCTGATTCAGAGGCATGTTTATAGATGCACCATGTAACCCAACCCAGTTCAGACATTCAGTTCCTCAAGATGCTGACGATGGATCCGAAGACGGACGAATGCTGGCAATTCGCAGTCACATCTCATGAAAAATAGAAACAAAAATTCAGGAACCTGGAAAGAGAAGATGTCAACTACTGCAGTACCACAACGTAGAAACAAGTAAGCAGCACCAAGCAGAACCATTAAGATCCAGATCTCTGTAAACGGCAGGATAATACAGGACTCTGTGACTTAAAAAGTTTGGGTTCCAGAATGAAAACCTAGTACAGAAATTGTTTAGTTCCTTTCAGGACTAGGTACCTGCAGTATCTGTTTGATGTTCTCCTCAGATCTTGTGGGACCACCTGTGTTTCAGTCAGAAAATCAATTCCTTTTGCTCTTGAAACTTTACCAAATATTTCTCCCGGTTCTTTGAGCAGCCTCCTCCTCTTTTTTTGACCAGCGTCAAAGTATTTTGATGGGCGATGAGCTATTTTGGACCTTTTGATCATGGTTGGAGAAATTCTGCTGGTGGTGCCTTGCAAAAATGAGTCTCCTCCGAAGTCCAACGCAGAGTTTTCTTCAACCGGTGCTTCTCCGTCACTTGAGGAATTGTGTGAAGGCCTGAAGCTCTGGAAACAGGCTGGTCCAGCCAGCCACTGGTCCTCACCAAAGGCTTCCAGGTCTTCTTCAGGTTCTTCCATCAAGATCTGCAGAACCACCACTCCCATCAAGAAGAAAAGCCATTTCTTGGTGGCATCCGATTTCTTCCGCTGTTGACACTTCCTCACCAGTGGGGGATACAGAATCCGACTCGGTTTCCTGCCTTTCCGTGTTGGGTATGCCGGAGACCTTTCTGAGAGGGGTGACGAAGAGGTTCCCAAGGGACACCTTGCTGAAGAACCTCCATAAACAGGTGCAGTTCGTACCAAGGTGGACATCTTCAATAGGATGAGATGTTTGTCCCAGACGAAACCCAGGAGCTGATCTTGAAAGCAGCAAACTTTTAGCTCCCCTCTTTCTTTCTTTCTCTCTCTCTCTCTCTCTTTTTGCAACGGGAAAGGCAGAATTATGAAGACGGAGGTGCTGGCCACAATTTCTTCCAGCTTCTTGGAAGGTGTGACGATCAGTTTATTTCACTTTGCAAGCTATAAATACTTTTCGTGCCCATTTATGTTGGTTCAGGAGGGAGGTATTCTGACTCACAGGTGACTGTATACATCGCTCACCTGTCCACACCCATCACAATATCGACAAGACCTTTGTTCTCTTAAACTATGAGGTCCCTTACGTTCGGGAGAAGCAAGGAAGCAAATTGAAGGGTCTTCAAAAGGAATGGAGCAAGCGATGTCATGGATATTGTGGGGACATCATCTGATGCCATCAGGGTGGACTCTGTTCTCCAAATCCAGCAGGTCCCCATCATTTGTGGGGGGGGGCAGCAGGGAAGCCAACTCTAGGAGGTCTATGAAAGGGAGGAGCAAGCTACGTCATGCACATGGTGGTGGCATCAAACTTGAGCTAAATTTTAACTTGGTTTTAAATTGGTTGTTTTAATTTACGGCCAGAATATCTAATTATTTTAATACTGTTTTTTAAATTTTGTATGCTTTGTTTTTACTTAGGCTGTGCACCGCCCTGAGTCCTATTTGGAGAAGGGCGGTATAGAAATTTAAACAAATAAATAAATAAATAAATAAAACGATGCTATCATGACATCGCTATAGACATTCTTCTTCAGAGCTAGGAGGCCCCCAAGGTATGGAGAAGAAGGGTAGCAAACAGATGAAGAAAGTCCCTTCTGGGAGGAAAGGCTAAAGTCTTAGATTCATAGGGCTGGAAGGGATCTTGGAGGTCTTCTAGTCCAACCACCTGACCAACAGGAGACCCGATACCATTCCAAAGAAATGGTTATCCAATCTCTTCTTTAAAACTTCCAGTGTTGGAACATTTACAACTTCTGGAGGCAAGTTGTTCCATTGATTAATTGTTCTCACTGTCTGGAAATTTCTCCTTAGTTCTAGGTTGCTTCTCTCCCTGATTAGTTTCCATCCGTTGCTTCTTGTCCTGCCTTCAGGTGCTTTGGAGAACAGGTTGACCCCCTCTTCCCAGTGACAGTACTGGAAGACTGCTGTCATGTTGGCCTTCGTCCTTCTCTTCATTAGGCTAGACATGCCTTGTTCTCTTAACCATTCATCCTAAGGTTTAGCATCCAGACCCCTTGCGGACTTATAGCTAACTCAGGGGTCGGCAACCTTAAACACTCAAAGAGCCACAAAGGTCCTAACCGGAAGCCCCCCCATTCAATTCTGGAGCTGACCGGAAGTCCGGTTCCCCCACCATAGAGTCTCCTCCTAGCGCGGCGTCCTTTTTCCTCTACCTGTCCTAACCGAAAGTCCTATCAATTGTGGAGCCGACCTGCGACAGGGAGCCGCAGCAGAGGGATGAAAGAGCCACATGCGGCTCCAGAGCTGCGGGTTGCCGACCCCTCGACTAGACATTTAGCCTCCAGACCACTTAATTACCTTTATCGCTCTTCCTTCTAGCGTCTCAACATCTTTTTTCATTTTTTTAATTTTTGAAGGCCTTTGCAATTTGAAAATAAACTGATTAAATGATTAAAATAATAATCATAGACTGCCTTGAAGGCACCTGACAAATCTCTCCCCCCCTTCCCCGCCCCCACCCCCAGTTCTGTTTTTCCAATTAAAAGCATCCACCCACTCTTAAACTTCTGTTTATCCCCAAGGAACGGCTGTAAGGAAGGCGTGAATGTTTTCACCGATGGTGGGAGAGAGGGAGAAATTGTCAAATGCAATATTCAGAGTTAGGGAATGGTTACTTTGGGGTCAGCGAAGCTCTCAGGGGGGAAAGGAAATATTGAAACATTCCTGGAATTATTCATTAGGGTGGAGAAATTGGGGGGGTGATGTAATTCTGCAGTTCTGTAGTTTATCACGAGTTTGGAAGGGATGAAGATGGAATCTGGAAAAATATGATTTTTTTCCCGCCCGCCAGGATTGGACTGCCTGGGTTTAAAGAAAGAGGCGTATTTTAGGGGGTGTTGGGAAACCCAATATAACTCTTTTGCCTCTTGGACAATCTCTGTAGAAGCCTTTAAGAAATCCCTGATAAAGATTTCATGCATATAAGCCCAAGTTTTTTGGAGGGGTGGGTGGGTGGAATACATATTCCAGGTGTCCAGACTCATAAAAATAAGAATATCTGGCAAATTATGGGTATTAATTCAGCCAAATTTATTTAATTCATTTTATTCGATTTTAAATTTTGTATATGTATGTGTTTTATTTTATGGCTGTTCACCGCCCTGAGTCCTTCGGGAGTAGGGCGGTATAGAAATTCAATAAAATAAATAAATAAATAAAATCTGATTTTTTTCCTCCGGTGAGTTTCCGGGCTTCTAAACTGCAATGCCCCTCTGTTTCCAAGGGCTCTTTTTTTTTCTTCCTACAGATCCACATCTGAACCTTTCTGTGTTGTCCCAGATGTGCTCTGCGTTCTTTGTTTTTCCTTGAAGACGTTTCGCTTCTCACCTGAGAAGCTTCTTCCGTTCTGACTGAATGGCGGAGGATGGAAGGATTGATCCTCCTTTGCAGTCCTCTGGTCGTTAGCGCTCTGCCTGAGAGTCGCTGAGGCCGCTTGGAGGATTATCTCTGTGCCCTCGGGGTCAGCTGGATAGTGCAAATGGGTGTGTGGAACTTTTTTAGGATGGTGTTGTAGACTGGAGATGGGGGGAGGGGTGTCGTATCCCTCCTCCAGTCAGAACAGAAGAACCTTCTTGGATGAGAAGCGAAATGTCTTCAGGGAAAAACAATATCCAGTTGCCTTTTAGAAAAGCGCATTTGGGACAACCATGACCTGAATGATGGAGAACGTCAAAAGACATGTTCTTGTCTCTTACTTTCTTGCATATTTCCCCTTAAGCCTTAGAGGGTGGAGGTGGCCTCATCATTTCTTTCTTTCTTTCCTTCCTTCCTTCCTCACTTCCTTTCTCTTTCCTTCCTTCCCTCCCCTTCCTTCTTCCTTCCTTTCTTCTTTTGTAACATTCTTGCTGTGGCTTTAGACTCCCTCCCTCCTCCTTTCTCTTTCTCTTCTTTCTTTCTTCCTTCCTTTCTCTCTCTCTCTCTTTCCTCCATTCCTTCCATCCCCTTACTTCTTTCTTTCTACTAACATTATTACTGTGGCTTTAGACTCCCTCCTTCCCTCCCTCCCTTCTTTCTTTTTCTTTCTTTCTTTCTTCCTTTCTCTCTCTCTCTCTTTCCTTCATTCCTTCCTTCCCTCTCCTTACTTTTTTCTTTCTTTTTACTAACATTATTACTGTGGCTTTAGACTCCTCCTTCCTCCCTCCCTCCCTCCCTTCTCTTTCTTTTTCTTTCTTTCTTTCTTCCTTTCTCTCTCTCTCTCTTTCCTTCATTCCTTCCTTCCCTCCCCTTACTTCTTTCTTTCTTTCTACTAGCATTATTACTGTGGCTTTAGACTCCTCCTTCCTCCTCCCTTCCTCCCTTCTTTCTCTTTCTTTCTTGTTTCTTTCTTTGTTTCTTCCTTTCTTTCTCTCTCTCTCTCTCTTTCCTTCCTTCCTTCCTTCCTTCCTTCCTTCCTTCCTTCCTTCCTTCCCTTCCTTTCTACTTTACTAACATTATTACTGTGGCTTTAGACTCCCTCCTTCCCTCCCTCCCACCCTTCTCTTTCTTTCTCTTTTCTTTCTTCCTTTCTCTCTCTCTCTCTCTTTCCTTCATTCCTTCCTTCCCTCCCCTTACTTCTTTCTTTCTTTCTACTAGCATTATTACTGTGGCTTTAGACTCCTCCTTCCCTCCCTCCCTTCTTTCTCTTTCTTTCTTGTTTCTTTCTTTGTTTCTTCCTTTCTTTCTCTCTCTCTCTTTCCTTCCTTCCTTCCTTCCTTCCCCTTCCTTTCTACTTTACTAACATTATTACTGTGGCTTTAGACTCCCTCCTTCCCTCCCTCCCACCCTTCTCTTTCTTTCTCTTTTCTTTCTTCCTTTCTCTCTCTCTCTCTCTTTCCTTCATTCCTTCCTTCCCTCCCCTTACTTCTTTCTTTCTTTCTACTAGCATTATTACTGTGGCTTTAGACTCCTCCCTCCCTCCCTCCCTCCCTTCTTTCTCTTTCTTGTTTCTCTTTGTTTCTTCCTTTCTCTCTCTCTCTCTTTCCTTCCTTCCTTCCTTCCTTCCTTCCTTCCTTCCTTCCCTCCCCTTCCTTTCTACTTTACTAACATTATTACTGTGGCTTTAGACTCCCTCCCTCCCTTCTTTCTCTCTCTCTCTCTCTCTTTCTTTCTTTCTTTCTTTCTTTCTTTCTTTCTTTCTTTCTTTCTTTCTTTCTTTCTTCCTTCTTTTTCTTTCCTTTGCATATGCAAGCCCAACAGCTCTCTTTCCAGCGAGACACAGATCTGGAAAAGGAGCCAGATGTTGCTGCTGACTATGCAATGGGTTAGCAAAGCTTAGCCGGGAGAGTAAGACATAGAGGAGCGTTAGGGATGACTTGTGTAAGCCGGAGGGCTTTCTTAGGATCACCGCCTTCTCCCATCAACTCAACTTTCAAAGGGAAAATTTAATTGAGCGGGGTTTGGTTACCTTCTCAAGCTGAATCTCATTTTCCTTTCTTCGAATGCCAGCTTCTTCCAAGGGGAAAGGTGGGTGATTCCCCAGGGATGATTAATACCAACAGGTGTTATGAGTCTTAGCTTCTCACTCACCTTATCCCAGGTAACAAAAAATAACAGAATAACAGAATTGGAAGGGACCTTGGAGGTCTTCTAGTCCAACCCCTTGCTGAAGCAGGAGATCCGCTCTCAGACAAGTGGCTGTTCCAGTCACTTCTTAAATCCCTCCAGGGATGAAGCACCCACAACTTCTGAAGGCAAGCCAACACTAGCCAGCACTCCAGAAGATAGGCTGAAGATACAGAAGGATCTCGACAGACGTGAACGTCGGGCGCTATCTAACAAAATGAAATTCAACGGTGAAAAAAAGGAAGGTTCTACATATTTAGGCAAGAAAACCAAAATGCACAGGTACCGTATATGTGGGACCTCACTCAATAGTGGTGACTGGGAGAGGGATCTTGGAGTCCTAGTGGACAACCATTTAGATAGGAGCCAGCCGTGTGCAGCAGCTGCCCAAAAAGCCAACACAATTCTAGGCTGCATCAACAGAGGGATAGAATCAAGATCACGTGAAGTGTTAATACCACTTTATCATGCCTTGGTAAGGCCACACTTGGACTCCTGCATTCAGTTTTGGTTGCCACGATGTAAAAAAAGATGTGGAGACTCTAGAAAGAGCGCAGAGAAGAGCAACAAAGAGGATTAGGGGCCTGGAGGCTAAAATACATGAAGAACAGTTGCAGGAACTGGGTTTGTCTAGTCTAGTGAAGAGAAGGACCAGGGGAGACATGATAGCAGACTTCCAATATCTCAGGGGCTGCCCCAAAGAAGAGGGAGTCAAGCTATCCTCCAAAGCACCTGAGGGAAGGACAAGAAGCAATGGGTGGAAACTAATCAAGGAGAGAAGCAACTTAGAACTAGGAGAAATTTCCTGACAGTGAGAAGAGTTAATCAGTGGAACAACTTGCCACCAGAAGTTGTGAATGCTCCAACACTGGGAGTTTTTAAGAAGATGTTGGATAACCATTTGTCTGAAGTGGTGTAGGGTTTCCTGCCTAAGCAGGGGGTTGGACTAGAAGACCTCCGAGGTCCCTTCCAACTCTGTTATTCTATTCTAAGCCATTCCACCAGTTAATTGTTCTCATGGTCAGGAAATTTCTTCTTAGTTCCAGGTTGCTTCTCTCCTTGATGAGTTTCCATCCGTTGCTTCTTGTCCTGCCTTCTGGTGCTTTGGAGAATAGCTTGACTTCCTCTTCTTTGGGGCAGCCCCTGAGATATTGGAAGACTGCCATCATGTCCTTCTTTTCATTAAACTAGACATACCCAGTTCCTGCAACCGTTCTTCGTATGTTTTAGCCTCCAGTCCCTTAATCATCTTTGTGTCTCTTCTCTGCTGGAGAGAAAAACCCCCAAGGCCAAAGAAAGGATCTTACGGTGGAAGAACTGAAAGGATGGCCACCATTTTCACTGGTCACATCTGGAGAAGATGTGTATTTCTCCAGAAGAAATAGACAAACCGACATGTATCACGTTCTATTTATTGTGTCTCTCGACAATGCCGTTTTGCAGCAACGACAGCGTTCGAACGAGAGGAGAGAGAGGGAAGGACCGATTTGTTCCCCAGCGCTCTGGAAGCCCCACCCATTCTGATTTAGCCACGCCCACTCAGCCACGCCCATCTTCAGCCACGCCCCTTTTCCCGAAAAGTACAGCTAGCCCTCAACTTACAATCCTTCATTTAGCCACCATTCCGAGTTACGACGGGGAAAGGTGGGGAAATAAAAAAGTGATGGATGAGTCCTCGTACTTGTAACCATTGCAGCATCCCTTGCAGTCACGTGATCGAAATATCAGCGCTTAGCAACACAGCCTCCCGGGGTCAGGTGATTGGCCATGGGCGAGTCATGTGATCACCCATGATTTTCCCAGGGAGCCTCCGACCAGCAGAATCAAGGAGAGGATCTGGATTTGCCTAGCAACCGCGTGGTCTGCTTAAAAACTGTGGCGAAAAGGTCCTAAAATCGGGTGTAACTCACTTAACGACCGCATCGCTTAGCAATGGAAGTTCCGATCCCGATTGAGGCTATAAGTCGAGGACTACCTGCGAACTATGGGATTTTGCCCCAGATCCCTGCCACCGTACCCATAACTTAACTCCCCACAAATAAAGTGTGTCGCTTTAATTAAAGGAAAATATGGGAGAATTCCAGATGTGGATTCCTGGTAAAATTGTACGACGGAGGCCAAGAGGTCTCACGATTTGGACTTGTACAGGTAGTCCTTGACTTATGACCAACTGAGCCCCAAATTCCTAAGAGACACTTGACTGAGCTTTGCCCTGTTTTACGACCGCTCTTGCCACAGTTGGTAAGTGAATCATTGCAGCTGTTAAGTTAAGTGACTCTGGCTTCCCCCATTGACTTGGCTTGTCAGAAGGTCGCAAAAGGGGATAAAACGACCCTGGGGCGCTGCATCCGTCATAAATCCGAGTCAGTTGCCGAGTGTCTGAATTTTGAATTTTGTCACAACTGTTGTGTGACCGATGGTCACAAGTCACTTTCTTCAGTGCCGTTCTAACCTCGAACGGTCACTAAACGGACTGTTATAAGTCAAGGACTGCCTGTAATCTAACCCTTATAGGAGGTTGACTTTGGCTACCACCTGTTTACACCCAGTCCTTCCAAATTCCTTCCCTGCCTTTTTGTAATAGCTGAGCTGGCCGGCCAAGCGTTCGATGTGACTCGCGTTCGGGTAAATCCCTTCGCTCATCATCTCCTCGTAGAAGCAGCTCAAGATGTGAGTTTTCTCCAACAACCCGAAAGGGACGATCTCCACCCCTGTCCAGAAAGAGTGGACGTGGCTCAGGATGGGCCGAAGAGCGGACTGAAGCTCGTCCAGCTTCTCCTGAGGCTGCAACGAGTCATCGGAGACGTTCTGGAGGAAGCGGTGGACGATCTCCTCGCCTCCCAAGTTGCTGATGAGAACGTAGACGGCGTTGAGGTATTCGTTGGTTTGGTTCTTCTGGAAAAACCCACCCAGGGTCTCCAACAGAGTTTCGGGCATGAATTCCACCTCATCCAGAATAAACACGGGGATGATTTCTTCCATTTCGGCTCGAGCCACCATGTCTCCGATGGTCTCCGATAACTCCAACTGGCAGGTGGAGACAGAGGTTCCGACAGGGCAGTGATGCATTGTGAAATAATGAAGCACCGAATGGGGTCCCATCACGGACCGGAAGTGCTTGGCGAGAAGCCAACCGATGTGGCTCTTCCCGACTCCACTCGGACCGTTGAAGGAGAGGACCAAAGGTTTGTTGTGGACGTGGGTGGCCAGGTAATCTTTCAGCAACCCCATGACCCTTTCGATGACCAAAGGCTGCCCAAAAACCTCCCGAGCCATGGTCTTCTCCAACCCATCCAGGTCGTACTTCATGAGGTTATCATCCAAGTTCTCGATGGCGTTGAGGATCTGGAAGCAAATGATGGCCACGAACAAGAGGAGGAATCTGGTGGCTTTGCTTTTGTGCTCGGCGGGCAGGTATTTCTTCGAGCTTTCCGGGTACAGCACTCGAGGGTTCCTCGATTTCTTCTTACGCCGTTTGGGCTTGGTCACATGGAACGGGCCAGCAGGGTCGAAAGTGAAATACTGGGAACTGTTCAAAGATGCTTGATTGGCGACACCGGTGAGTTTGCCTTTCCCCAAGGAAAACTGTCTCTGGAGGAGTTTGTCTCCAGACAAGTAACCTTTTTTAAACGCGTGAGCTGTCCTCCGAAGACGAACCACGGCTCGCATGGGGGAGGACATCAAGGAAAGCTTCTGCGGGCTTGCCACGGGAGTCTTTCGGCTTTCCATCTTGACGTCTTCCCGCTGGTTAGATTTTTCTGTAGAGAGAGAGAGAGAGCAAAGGATGTATAAAGGGGAAAAAAAAAAATAAACGACGGGAGCAGTGAGTTAGACATGTCCTGTTTCTGCACCAACCCGCCTCCCTGAGCAAGTCAATCTAAGCCTATCCTGAGTTGGCCTCAGAAGCCAACTTGAGACGAACAGTCATATTCACCGTAAAATCAGGCAAATGAGCAGGGCAAAGCAGGCAGGGAGACCCAACCGAAAGGCCCGTGGCTTTGGTTCGGAGGTTAACCCTGGAGGAATATGCCCACGTATCTAGACACAAATATGCTGGTTTCAAAAAAAAAAAAAAAGGAGTTAATTCTCTGCTTCAGGGTCGTCCTGTTGGAAGCAGATTTGTTCAGAAGAGTGGAAGCTGTTTCTTGGTATCCTTTGACTTTCTTTCTTCTTTCCCCCCCCCCTAATTATTTCCCACACCCCGCCCCGCCCCGTTCCCCACCCCTGTCTCTGGTACTTTTAGCTTTCTCTTTGATTTCTCGCTTTTCTTTCCCTTACTTTGTATTCATTTTAATAGATAAGACGATAGAGATGTAGACAGGCAGACAGACAGAGACAGACAGGCAAATTGAGCGGATAGGCAGACAGACGTTGAGTAGTAGATGGTGGATGGATGAATGGATGGATAGATAGATCTCGTTCTCCTCTCTCTTTGTTCTCTCTTTCTCATTTTAAGTAGTGATAGAGATAGATAGATAGACAGATGACAGACGTTAGATAGATAGATAGATAGATAGATAGACAGATGACAATGACAGAGATAGATAGATAGACAGATGACAATGACAGAGATAGATAGATAGATAGATAGACAGACAGATGACAATGATAGAGATAGATAGACAGACAGACAGATGACAATGATAGAGACAGATAGATAGATAGATAACAGACAGATACATAGATAGACACATGACAGACAGACACATAGATAGAAAGATGACAGTCAGATAGATAGATAGATAGATAGATATAGATAGATAGATAGACAGATAGACAGATGACAATGATAGAGATAGATAGATAGATAGATAGATAGATAGATAGATAGATAGATGGCAGACACATGATAGATAGATAGATAGATAGATAGATAGATAGATAGATAGATAGCAGACAGATACATAGACAGACAGATGACAGACAGACAGACACAGATAGAAAGATGACAGACAGTCACATAGATAGATATAGATAGACAGAGAGACAGACAGACAGACAGATGATAGATAGATAGTAACAGTAACAATAGTTGGGAGATTGGTACTAGGGATTCAAACTGCCGAACTACCGATCTTTCTGATTGACAAGCTCAGTGTCTTAGCCACTGAGCCATCTAGTCAGGCAGATAGTCAGATAGATAGATAGATAGATGATAGATAGATAGATAGATAGATAGATAGATAGATAGATAGATAGATAGATGATAGATAGATATCCTCTTTCTTTTCTCTCTCTCTCTCATTTTGAGTCGTGATGGACAGATGGATGAGAGACAGAGACAGAGAGAGAGAGAGAGAGAAAAATGGATTACACAATTTCTACCTTCAACCCTTCTATGTTTTTTCCAAGGTTGGTGGCAGGAGTGCCAAGCTTTCAGGACCTTGGCACTCATGCTTAAGAGTGCCTCTCTTGCAATCTGGACGATGCGCCTTGTGGTCGAGCAGCGCCCCCTTGAGGCTGGCCATTACGGGCACACTTTCTCCTCTCCATATAAGATCCCGCTATGGGCTGCAAACATAGCCCATGGCCCATTCTGTGGTCTTTCCTGCCCTCTGCTGGTCGTCTGTATTTCTGCAGCCCAGCGAGGGGTAGCTCTGTGAATACACAGATCGCCTTCGCCAGTGAAGCCAGGCGAACATCTGCAACCGTCATAAGTACATGCCAGTTGCCAAGCCTCAATTGCGCGACTGTTTGGGGATGCCGCGACGGTCGCAAGTGTGAAAAACGGCCCCCGAGTCGCTTTTTCCAGTGGCGCCATAACTTCGAGCAGTCACTAAACGAATTGCCGTAACTGTATTCCGGACGCGTTCGTCCTCCAGAGCTTCCCTGTGATACCTCTGCATGAGTTACTGAGCCGAGCTTTGTCTTCGGTGTGGGCACGCGTGTCTCTCTGTGTGTGTGTGTGGGGGGGTGTATCCATGTGCAGCAGCTTCTCACAAGCAGCCTTTGTCGTACTTGCCAACTCAATGACAACCCCAGCAAGACAGCCGGAGCTCCGTTCCTCTTTTCTCATCTTCCGCCGGTCTGTAAACGGGGCCCGCGCGCGTGGGAGACGATGGATTTTTCGGGAACCTTACACGGACTTGTACAAACACAGCCTCTGTCTCCCAGACGTGGGTCATGCCTCAATCTCAGGCTACCTAGATTGCATCTGGCAATTATCTCTGCTAAGAATGCTCTCTCTCTCTTTCCCCGATAATTATTAACTTTGATTCCTGGGTTCGGAAGAACTCAGCAAACCAGTCGGAGCTCATTCCAGCTTTGCAAACGTCCCAGATTTGCCTCTTTAGTACCAGAAGGAGAAAGCGACTAGGGTCTGTTTAAATTTCGCCTTCTTCAATTCTCAAACAAACAAACAAACATAAAAACCAGGTTACAGGTAGTTCTCAACTTACAACAATTCGTTTAGCGGCCATTCAAAGTTGCGACGGTGCTGTCAAAAGGCGACCGATAGCCGTTTTCCAAAGTTACGTCCTTGGCGGCTTCCCCACCATCACGCGAACAATATTCAGAGGCTTGGGAACTGGTTCATATTTACGACGGTTGTAGCGTCCTGGGGGAGGGGGGGCTGATCCGCTTTTCCGACCTTCCGACAAGCAAAGTCAAGGGGGTGGGAGGGGAAAGCCAGATTCGCTTAACAACCGGGTGACTCATTTATCGAGTGCAATGTTTCCCTTAACAACCATGGCAAGAATATTGGGGCGAAATCCACTTGGCGCATGTCTCACTTAACGACAGAAATTTTGGGCTCGGTTGCAGTCGCCGGCCGAAGACCGCCGGTATTCCTTTGCAAAATTGCGATTGTTCCAATTTGCAATTTTAATTCCTTTCCTTTCCTTTTAGTTTATTTCATGGCTTTTATTTTCCCCCAAATTGCTCGTTCAGACTTTGCCTCCGTAATTTTATCTCACTTCGAAGGCAAAATTCCTCCTCGTTTTATCTCGCACGGTTTTCGGATCTTGGTTTTTCACCTGCTTTGCAGAACGCAAATTTGGCAACGCTGCTGGTTTTTTTGTTTGGTTTTTTTTTTTAAAAAAAAATTGGGAACTCCCTTTCTAAAACGATGGCCGGCAGGTTTTGCAAGAGGGGAAAACCTCCAGGGTTCCAGCCGAGTTGAAAGTTTCGTTTTCCTAAACTCACTTCCTTGCGATTTTTTCCCCCCCAGTTTGTTTCTTCGGCTTAGAATCGGAAATGAGTCATTGCCATGAAGAAGCAGGGGGAAAAAAAAACAAACCTATCTCAAAAGCTGGGTTGCCAACTGATCGTTCCTGACTCTATCCTTGCAGGCTCGGTAAAGCACATCCTCTAAACCGGTGCTCTCCAACCTTGGCAACTTTTTACAACTTGTGGAACTTCAACTCCCAGAGTTCCCAGAGCTTTGGTGGCTGAGGAATTCTGGGAGTTGAAGTCCACAAGTCTTAAAAGTTGCCAAGGTTGGAGACCCCCCTCTGCTCGAAACTCTCTGGACCCTCCCACTCAAAGGTGGGTCACGTCTAGGAGTTGCCCTATTTTCACCAGCCTCTCCGCCTCTGACCAATAACCAAATCGGCTGAAAAGAAGCTAGCGGGATACATCTCCCTGGCTCTTTTAAATGAAATATTTAAAACTCCAGCACTGATGGTATTACCTAGTTGGGTCATGAAACGTCTTCAAGGAAACCACCAAGCTCAAGAGTTACTGTATATAAATGGGGAGCGAGTCGCACTTGCTAGCCCTGATGATGTTACCTAGTTGGGTAATCAAAGGGCTGCAATAAGATAAGGAAGCACAGAGAGTGCCAAGAAGTCCTCCCCCACTTCTTCCTCCTCCTCCCCAAACCCCACTCCCTTCTAGTACTGATGATGTTCTCTACATGGATCATGAAATGTCTTCACGGAAACCACCAAGCTCAGAGAACACCAAGGACCCCACACACCTCCTCCTCCTCCTCCTCCGTTATGGCCCCGATGGTGTTACCTAGTTGGGCAATAAAACATCTGCAACAAAGACAACAAAGCTCAGAGAGCACCAAGGACCCCACCGACCTCTCCCTCTTTTCCTCTACACACCCCACTCCCTTCTAGCACTGATGATGTTCCCTAGCTGGGTCATGAAACGTCTGCAGGAAAGCAACAAGGCTCAGAGTGCGAAGGATCCCACAGTCTTCCTCCTCCACTTCACACACACCCCACTCTCTTCTAGTACTGATGATGTTCCTTAGCTGGGTCATGAAATGTCTGCAGGAAAGCAACAAGGCTCAGAGTGCAAAGGATCCCACAGTCTTCCTCTTCCACTTCACACACACCCCACTCTCTTTTGGTACTGATGATGTTCCTTAGCTGGGTCATGAAATGTCTGCAAGAAATCACCCAGGCTCAGAGACTCCAAGGACCCCACAGTTCTCCTCCTCCTCCTCCTCCTCCTCCTCCTCCTCCTCCTCCACACATACCCCACTTCCTTCTAGCACTGATGATATTCCCTAGCTGGGTCATGAAACGTCTGCAAGAAATCACCCAGGCTCAGAGACACCAAGAACCCCTCAGTTCTCTTCCTCCTCCTCCTCCTCCTCCTCCTCCTCCTCCTCCTCCTCCTCACACAAACCCCACTCCCTTCTAGCACTGATGATGTTCCCTAGCTGGGTCATGAAATGTCTGCAAGAAATCCCCCGGGCTCAGAGACGCCAAGGACCGCACAGTCCTCGTCCTCCTTGTCCTCGTCCTCCTCGTCCTCCTCTTCACACACACCCCACTGCCTTCTAGAGAGCAAGCCACCCTCCACCAGCACTGATGTTTTTACCTACTTGGGCGACGAGACACCTGCAAGCAAAGAACCCAAGACACACACACACACACACCCCAAACCAAAGGCTACCATTTCCCAAAGGGCCACCAAGCTGCAGCCTCGGCGCCTCAAAGCTTCCCATGCTGACCCTCCCGATCCTCAACCCACCCACAGAAAAGCAGGAGGTTACTGTACCAAGATTTGGGGAGCTTCACCCGCAGGGGAACGCCTTCCCTTCTGCACAGGAAGGCCAGCTGTCCCATCGCTCAGAGCTTGGGTTCACCCTCGGGGAAGAGTCCAGCTGCGGAGGCCCCGTCACCTGCTTTTGGGTGTGTGTGTGTGCGAGAAAGAAAGAAGAAAACAGCACACCGGGGAGGAGACTGCCTTCTCTCCTTCCTCATGCTTCCTTCTCCATCCGCACACGCCCGGCCGCCGGAGCTCTTATCTCAGTTGCGCTGCTGCTAAACCATTTGGCAGACGGCCTGCGGGCTGGCTCACAGCTCTTGTCTGTTGCAAGAGAGGTTCTGCTTCCACACACACACACACACAAGCACACACACACACAAGCACACAACTGTCCTTTGCCAACAGCTCTCTTCATTGGCTGCCTCCTGACCTGCACAGGAAGCTCTCTTTTAATGACGGGATGGGTTGGGCAAGGCTCGCAACACTGACCCAACCAACCAGGCTCAGGTCAGCCAGAGAGAGAGAGAGAAAGGAAGAGAGAGAGAAAGAGAGAGAGAGAAAGAGAGAGACAGAGTGAGAATGGAAGAGAGAGAGAGACAGAAAGAGAGAGACAGAGTGAGAAAGGAAGAGACAGACAGAAAAAGAGAGACAGAGTGAGAAAGGAAGAGAGAGAGAAAGAGAGAGACAGAGAGAGATAGAAAGAGAGAGACAGAGTGAGAATGGAAGAGAGAGAAAGAGAGAGACAGAAAGAGAGAGACAGAGAGAGAGAGAAAGGAAGAGAGACAGAAAGAGAGAGACAGAGAGAGAGAGAAAGGAAGAGAGACAGAAAGAGAGAGACAGAGTGAGAAAGGAAGAGAGAGACAGAAAGAGAGAGAGAGAGTGAGAATGGAAGAGAGAGAGAGAGACAGAAAGAGAGAGACAGAGTGAGAAAGGAAGAGAGAGAGACAGAAAGAGAGAGACAGAGTGAGAAAGGAAGAGAGAGAGAAAGAGAGACAGAGTGAGAAAGGAAGAGAGAGAGAGAGAGAGACAGAGTGAGAAAGGAAGAGAGAGAGAGAGACAGAGAGAGAGAGAAAGGAAGAGAGAGACAGAGAGAGAGAGAAAGGAAGAGAGAGAGAGACAGAAAGAGAGATACAGAGTGAGAAAGGAAGAGAGAGAGAAAGAGAGAGAGAGAGAATGGAAGAGAGAGAGAAAGAAAGAGAGAGACAGAAAGAGAGAGACAGAAAGAGAGAGACAGAGTGAGAAAGGAAGAGAGAGGGAGAGAGAGAGAGAGAGAAAGGAAGAGAGAGAGAAAGAGAGAGTGGGAGGGAAGGGGTGTTTAGAAAGAGAGCCAAGGAATGTTGGACAATGAGAACATTCCCCGCAGCAGGCAGAAATCTTGAGGTCAGGAGGGAGGGATCACGCTTGGTCTCTTTTCCACGGCAGCTCTTAGAGCGATGGTCTCAGCCAGCCAGTAAAAAGCCAGAGGAAGGAAGGAGCGGAAATATTCTGAACTCAAAAGGATGACCAACTTCCTTTCCGTTCTGTTCCGCTCCTGGGAACTTGGCACCCGTGCACGCAATATATATATTTGGCTTTGCACTGCCCTTCCTGAAGTCACGTCTACTTCCCCAACGTAGAGTGATCGGGTTGTCTCATCATCCATGTACGAACTGGGTCTGGCCCAGGGGTGAAATCCAGCAGGTTCTGACAGGTTCTGGAGAACATTTTGAGTAGTTCGGAGAACCGGCAAAATGCCACCTCTGGCTGGCCCCAGAATGGGGTGGGAATGGAGATTTTGCAATATCCTTCTCCCCAGGAGTGGGGAGGGAATGGAGATTTTGCAGTATCCTTCCCCCAGGAGTGGGGTGGGAATGGGGATTTTGCAGGATCCTTCCTCCAGGAATGGGGGAGGGAATTGGAGATTTTGCAGTGCTTGGTGCTCGTTGAGCTTGATGGTTTTCTTGCAGACGTTTCATGACCCAACTAGGTAGCATCATCAGTGCTAGAGAGGAGGAGGAGGAGGAGGAGGAGGAGGAGGAGGAGGAGGAGGAGGACGAAGACGACGACGACGACGACCATGGGGTCCTTGGTCTAGGAAGCGAGGATGGGCCCTATCCAAGAACCACTCTCAACTCTCAATGGCTCATCCTTGTAGACAAGACCTTGTAGAAAGCCAGATTCACTTAACAACCGTGTGACTAGCTTAACAACCGCAGCGATTCAGTTATCAACGGTGTCAAGAACACAGACTTCAGAGAATAATTAGAACTGCCGAAAAAACCATGGCTACCAACCTGCCTCCCATGGAGGACCTGTCTACTGCACGAGTCAAAAAGAGGGCTGGGAAAATATCTACAGACCCCTCGCATCCTGGACATAAATTGTCTCAAATCCTACCCTCAAAACGACACTATAGAGCACTGCACACCAGAACAACTAGACACAAGGACAGATTTTCCCCTGAACGCCATCACTCTGCTCAACAAATAATTCCCTCAACACTGTCAAACTAATTACTAAGTCTGCACTACTATTACTATTAATCTTCTCATCGTTCCCACCACCCATCTCCTTCCACTTATGACTGTATGACTGTAACCTTGTTGCTGGTATCCTTAAGAGTTATATTGACTGTTTCCTAATATTGCTTATTTGTTCCCTATGACTATCATTAAGTGTTGTACCTTATGATTCTTGACAAATGTATCTTTTATGTACAGTGAGAGCTTATGCACCAAAGACAAATTCCGTGTGTGTCCAATCACACTTGGCCAATAAAGAATTCTATTCTATTCTATTCTATTCTATTCTATTCTATTCTATTCTATTCTATTCTATTCTATTCTATTCTATTCTATTCTATTCTAAAAGAAAGGTCGTAAAAAATTCACATCACAAACTGTCTCGCTTATGGGATGGAAATTTGGGGCTCGATTGTGGCTCCTAATTCGAGGACTACGATCCTGGGCTTTCCTTAACTGGGCAAACGGTATTGTGTTGACTTCGATTTCGGTTATTCTTTGAGACCGCAAGGAGGTAAGAGACGAAGCTGCTTTAATGCAGGGTGCGTGAACCCAATCAACGTTTTACAAGCTTCACCCAGTAAACGGAGACCAACTGTCGTTCTTGAACATCAAAGCTAAGCTTGATAAGAAAAAAAACGAATCTTCTCAAAGTCGTACTTCTTGGCGCTAAAAACCCAAATCTCCCTACGTCAGAGTTTCAAAGTCCAGATCGTATAACTTGGTGTCCTGATAAGAGAAGAAAGGGAACTGGCCGTTGGCTACAAAGATCACCAACGGAACTGGTTGAGGTTCTCCACCCATTACCCTTGGAAGAGGAACCTTTCTGGAGAGGCCCTGTTCACTCACCAGCGGGAGAGTCTTCTCTAGCCAGGCCGGGCAGCTCCATCTATGACATTCCTCAGCTTTCCTTGATGTTTTTCAGACCGTCTACTCTCTCAGCCTGGGAGAAAGCCACATGCAAATGGACGGAGGGAAGGTTCAACAATGGACAAGATTACGTCCCCCTCTTTTGCATATCTGTCCTAAAGGTTAAAGCCCAGAGCGAAAAGCAAAAAAAAATAAAAAAAGAATGACAAAACGTGAAGCAAGAGGGGAAAAAAAAGAGGAAAATACAACGTTAGAGATAAGAATCGATTGCAATCTGAAATGCTCACAGCTGCAGAAAGTGAGTTTGTCTAGTCCAGTGAAAAGAAGGACGAGTGTGTGACACACTAGCGGTATTCCAATATTTGAGGGGCTGCCACGAAGAAGAGGGGGTCAACTTATTCTTCAAAGCATTGGGAGGCAGGACGAGAAACAACGGGTGGAAACTATTCAAGGAGAGAAGCAACCTAGAACTAAGGAGAAATTTCCTGCCAGTTAGTACAATTAATCCGTGGAACGACTTGCCTCCAGAAGTTGTGAATGCTCCAACACTGGAAGTTTTTAAGAAGAGGTTGGATCACCATTTGTCTGAAGTGGTGTAGAGTTTCCTGCCTAAGCAGGGGGTTGGACTAGAAGACCTCCAAGGTCCCTTCCAACTCTGATATTCTATGTTCTAGGTGGATGACAAGCGAAACGTCTTCAGAGAAAAACCAGAAAATCCAGTGGCCTCTTGAAAAAAGCATTTTTGGGGACAACCATGACGTGGATGACTGAGAACCTCCATAGACAAGGAGAAGGATGAGAAGGAGGTGGAGCAGAAAGAGAGAAGGAAAAGAAGGGAGGAAGGGGAAGCAGAAAGGAAGGAGGAGGGAGAGACGGAAGGGAAGCATCTACGTGCTGAAATTCTTCCTTTTGCAACTGTCTGTCTGTCTCTCCATGCTCTCTCCCTACAATCGTTTGCACCCTACTTTTTGGACTGCTGCTTGTGCCTAACCCTGGAATAATATTTAGCGACAACCATCCCATGGGAGGGAGGGAGGGAGGGATTTTCCCTGAGCTCACTGCTCAGGGAAACTGCTTTGCATGCATGATTATCCAGAACCTGCCAGACAGGGCTGGCCACTTCCGAACGAATAATGGGATGGATGGTATCTGCAGTATCTTAGCTTGATGTCCAGCTGCATTTGCCACACGAGAGCAAGCTGGGGAGGCAAGAAATCTAGGATTTCTTATTGCCGTCTCCAATGAACTCTTGTTTGCAGGCAAGAGCTCTACTAAGCAGGTACAGTATATACAAAAGTATGAAGGCTATTGCTTAACGCATTGTAAGCCGCCCTGAGTCTCCGGAGAAGGGCGGCATATAAATCGATAAATAAATAATAAAGAGGCCCTAACATACTGTTCAAGAACAGGTGTCTTCTCTTCTCTAATACAATTGACATCCTGAATCTTAAACGTGCCCCAATTTAGGATGGGGCTGGGAGGGACCTTGGGAGATCTTCTAATCCAACCCCTGCTCGAAGCAGGAGACCTTATATAACATCTTGGTCAAAGGGTGGTCCAGTCTGTTTTTGAAAACCTCCAGCGATGGGGTATTATCGCTTCTCGTGATCTTGATTCTTTCTACCCCTCTTGTTGATGCAGCTCAGGATTGTGTTGGCCTTTTTGGCAGCTGCAGCACGCTGCAAGATCCAGATCCACTGGATCTCCATGATCCCTCTTGCAGTTACGTCTGTTGAGCTAGGTAGTGTTGTGGCCCGCTGGCAGCAAAATCGGACGGTGAAGTTGGGTAGAAACGTGCTTGGACGAGGGCTCTGCGTCGGAGGCAGCGAGGGAGTTAAGACAGCAGTGAGGCAGAGGAAGAGCTGGAGCCCGTTCCCAGTGTACTCATGCGCAGAGCTGCCAGAAGACAAGAACTAAGAAAGCAGGGTTGACTCGGGAGTAAAGCTACACCTTGGAGGTGATTGGCCCCTCCCATAGGAAACAAAAGAGGAGCGAACAGGGAGTGGACTTTTGCAGGAAACTATTCGTTCATCCCGTGACTCTGTGCCAAGTTTTGCCTAGTTTGGAAACTAGTTACCTGGCAACTTTCCAAGCGAGATAAGGTCTGTGTTGATAAATATTCCTCTGAAAGACTGTTTGGACAAGCCTTGCTGACTGTGAATGAAAGGAATTCACAGTCGTGTAAATAAAAGGAGTTTTGCCGGGACCAAGACTCTGCTTCCTGATTTTTTAAGGGAGTTTAGGTCAGAACAGGTACCACCTAATCTATTCCTGAGCTTTTGGGTTTTTTCCCGCTTTTCCTGCCACTGAACTATTGGATAAGAATGGGAATAGTTTGTGCAAGTTTGGGGCAAAATTCTTCATTTTTCTGAGCTGGAAAACACACGCCTTTCCTGTCATCAACCTAGGGCAGGGATCAGCAACCTGTGGCTCTGGAGCCGCATGTGGCTCTTTCACCCCTCTGTTGCGGCTCCGTCACTCAAAATATGCGTCACAACCGCCAATGTGCGACACCCGCCGGCACGCGATTTATTGAGGTTTTCAACCCCCGGTAGGTTAACCATAGATAAATCCAAGAAAAGTTTCAGAAGAAAACAGAATGTTTAATTCAACTACATATGTGGCCGCTCAAGAAATAGTTAGGCACGGGGAGAGTTTTGTGGCTCCCGGTGTTTTCTTTTCTGTGGGAAACGGGTCCAAATGGCTCTTTCAGTGTTTAAGGTTGCAGACCTAGGGGAAAGGACTGGGCAATCCTTTCTCAATTCTAGCTCACGATTCTCGACCTCCTTGTTCCCAACTTGAGATCGTTGCCTTGACTGCTCGAAGAAAACGACCGTGTCTGTTGAGTTTTGAAAACGACAGGAAAGTCATCTGTAGGCGGTAATAGTGGAATCCTGCTTTTAGGCATGAAAGCCGACTGGGTGACTTTGGGCCAATTCACCAGGAGGTGGCGAGTTCTAGTCCCACCTTAGGCATGAAAGCTGGCTGGGTGACTTTGGGCCGACCAATCCACCTCGCAGGGTTGTTGTGAGGAAAATAGGAAGAGGAGAGGGGATACGTTTGTTGCCTTGTAAAAATAATGGAAGAAAAACAAATGTCTGTTGAGTTTGGAAAACGACAGGAAGGTCATCTGCAGGCGGTGTCATCATTTTAAGATGGGGGGCAACGAAGGAGATGTTACCCCCCAAAAACGTGGGAACAGAACTTTCTGAGTTTTCTTCAAGTGGAGGAGGAATTTAAGGCGAGGCTCAGCTGCTCAGCATAAATTCAGTTGAGCTTGGGGGAAAAAAAAACGCTCAACAGATAGTCCACGATCGGGAGATCCACACAACTTTCCGAATTATGAAGGTAACAGGAATATAATTGGTGCAAAAAAAGAAGAAAAAAACCCCCCAAAATGGATGAATTCTAAAAATGGTGGTGGCCTCACCTTAAATTCTTCCTCCGGTTGAAACCCAGGCCCCCCCCCAAAAAATATCTTGCAAGGTTCTGGTCAAAACTCAACAGACGTGGTCACGGCCTTGGGAGACCCAAGTTTCAAAGCAACATGAAATCAGCGGTATGGTTCACATTTATAAATTGGGTGTTTTAATTTGTTTTCGGCCAAAATATTTAATAATTTTAATGGACTTTTAATGTTTGTATTATCTGTATTTTATCTTGGCTGTTGACCGCCCTGAGTCCTCCGGGAGTAGGGCGGTATAGAAATTTGATAAATAAATAAATAAATTTAATGTTTACTGCGGCTGCTACTGTCTTTAGCCTGTCGAGATCAGCAATAAATTCTTCTGGGGCCAGCCAGGAAGGGCTCCAGCCTGGCTGCCTTCTCTGAAAAGGAAACGGAAATTTGCAAAAAAAAGATTTGCAAAGGAAAAGGAAATGTCTTGGGATAACATTTAAAACATAAGCACTTTAAACTGGTCAGCATCTTTTTAATTATTTTAATACTGACCGTCTAGGGCTGCGATGGTGAAACTATGGCATGTGTGCCAGAGGTGGCACGCAGTGCAAAATGCAAAGTGGGCGCATTGCCATTTTGGGAGCGTGCACGCTTTGGGCACTCGGTCCGGAAAAGGTTAGCCATCTCTGGTCTAGGGGTTAAAGCTACCAGGCTAAACAGCAGGAGACGGTGAGTTCTAGTCCTGCCTTAGGCAGGAAAGCTGGCCGGGTGACTTTGGGCCAGTCATTTTCAGACTAGCCCACCTCACAGGGTTGTTGTTGAGGAAAATAGGAAGAGGAAAAGAATAAAAGGCAGGACACAAGTAATAAAGGCAGAATAGAATAACTGCATGTGTAATGTTTGAATTGTGGCATTACGAGATGGGAAGCAAGTACGATAGATAGATAGATAGATAGATATAGAAGATAGACAGTAGATAGATAGATAAGAGAGATAGAGATAGATAGAAGATAGACAGTAGATGGATATAGAAGATAGACAGTAGATAGAGATAGATAGAAGATAGACTACTATCTTCTATATCTACTGTCTATCTTCTATCTATCTCTATCTACTGTCTATCTTCTATATCTAGAAGATAGAAGATAGACAGTAGATATAGTAGACAGTAGATAAGAGATAAGAGATAGATAGATAGAAGATACAGTAGATATAGAAGATAGACAGTAGATAGATAAGAGATATAGATAGAAGATAGACAGTATAGATAATAGACAGTAGATAGATATAGAAGATAGTAGATAGATAAGAGATATAGATAGTAGACAGTAGATATAGAAGATAGACAGTAGATAGATAAGATCTAGATAGAAGATAGACAGTAGATATAGAAGATAGACAGTAGATAGATAAGAGATAGATCTAGATAGAAGATAGACAGTAGATATAGAAGATAGACAGTAGATAGATAAGATATAGATAGAAGATAGACAGTAGATATAGAAGATAGACAGTAGATAGATAAGAGATAGATATAGATAGAAGATAGACAGTAGATAGATATAGAAGATAGACAGTAGATAGATAAGAGAGATATAGATAGATAGACAGTAGATAGATAGATAGATATGATAGAGTTGGACATGTTCACTTTCAGTTATTTGGAAAAATAATACAGGCAAAATAAAAATTGAATACCGTATTTTTTGGAGTATGACGCACCAAGAGTATAACACGCACCTTAGTTTTTGGGGAGGAAAATAGGGGGGAAAAAATTCTGCCTACCAGGTATTTTATCTGGCTAGCGTCCTTAGCCTGGTCAGCTTCGGCACATTAGTTCGCCGATTTTGCATGCGTGCGTGCTCAAACTCATGGTTGGGGCTAAAAAAACAGCTTCTATAGCACAGCTGATCGTCGGAGGGAGCAGCAAAAAGGTTTGCTATTGTGTGCAAGATTTTAGTAAGTATAATTGAAGCTGGGACCTAGCAACACAACTTCCTTTCTGATATGATGACGCCACCCTCGGGGGCCACTTTAAACTGTCGGCAAAGAAGGGACTGATTGAAAAAAAAAATGCTTCATTCCTGTCCTTAAGAGGAACCAGGAAGGAGGAACTGGCAAAGTATGTTTTGGTGGAATATCATGTTTTAGTTGCTTGTGGTCAGCGAATAGGAACTCAAGTTGGAACAGAAGAAAGAGGAAACAAAGCAATTTTAAAATTAGGGGCAACAAAGAACCAGGAGAATTATTAAAGATTTCCAGTTTGGTCTAGCGGTGAAGAGGGCCAAGCTAGGAATCGGGACCGAGAGTTGATTCTGAAGATGATGAATATTAATTTTCAAGGTTCTGCTTGTTCCACAGATGGAACGTTGCCTTGTCAAGAATTGTTATATGGTACTGTATACCAAGAGTTACTAAAGTCTGTTTGCTTTGGTAAGGGAAGATACTTACTGGACTGATATTACTGTTTATGACCTTGGACTGTTTTACCTACACCGAGACTGCTTATTATCTTGTATATAAAGTATTTTTCTCACACAAAAAAAAAAAAAAAAGGCAGAACGTTCCCCCCCCAAAAAAACCTATAAGGATGAGATGAAGCGCAAGTGTCATCCCTCCCTCCGATCTTCCGCCGATCTGCCAGAGAAGACCAAGATCTCAAGACTTCAACCACTGTTGGATTCTTCCTTGACTACCCAACTCATCGACACCCCAACGGCGGGAAACAAATTATGGAGGTTAAACCAGGTTCTGAACAGAGGGGAAATAAAAAATAAGATCTTTCCCTCACCCCTGAATCTTGCTATACGGATAGCCCTTAACTTATGACCCCAAAATTTCTGTCAAGTGAACTTTGCCCCACTTTACGACGTATCGTGCCACCGTTTGTTAAAAGCGAGCTGCTGCAGTTGTTAAATAAGAGTTTGTTAAACGAGTCTGGCTTCCCCATTTGACTTTGCTTGTAGGATAGTTGCAAAAAGCGATTGAATGGCCCCAGGACACGGCAAACATTGTAAATATGGACCGGTGGCCAAGATCCAGATTTTGATCGTGTCACCAACGACACGATCGAAAAGTCCTAAGCTGCTTTTTCAAGGCCGCTGTTAACTTTGAAGGGACACTAAAACAAATGGCTGTTAAATCGAACACTTCCTGTGCTTATTTTTCCGAGACTTTTAATAACATTACAGGGGGAAGGGAGAAACTCTTCCCATCCATCTTACCTACGCAGGTAAAGCAACCTTGCAAGCTAACTACCGTCTTTATCTCCGAGCCCAACCGCTGGATTCCCCCCAAGAGACATAACCACAGCTTCCTCTTTTTTGTTGAAAAACTTTTTAATGGGCCAGCTCTTCTTCTTCGACAGTTCTTCAGGCCTTCACGGCGTATTTGCGAGGCGGATAAAGCCGTTCTTTCCGTTGCTGTTTTTTGGTCTTAAGACCTTCTTCGTGCTTATTGAGCCTCCTCCGCATGGCTCGTGTCTTCTTCGGGCGCAAGTCCAGCGGCTTGTATTTCTTGCCCTGTGGGCCGGGAGGAAAAAAAAAAAAAAAGAGAATAAGTCAACACAGCCCGATAAATGCTGGAAGCTCAGAATACAGACAACAGTAACGTGCCGGGGCTGAGCACGGCAACGTCTGTGATGGAACTTCTCAGAGGTTATCAATGGCTACCGTTGATATTTAAGCTGCCACCTCTTGTAGATGAGCAGGCACAACTGGGAGGGGGGGATTAAACGCGTCATCGGTTTAGAATCGTTGTGTTCCCACAAGCGCCCCTGCTGAATTCCGCTGACCCTTATCGGAGCGACAATTTAGAAGTTAGCCGACCAGATTCTTGAACAATAAATCTTCTACGCTGCGATCCTACCTATTTATCTACTCTCGTTTGCATGTTTTCGAACGGATCCTTTGCACCCAAACACCTCTGGGATCAGAAGAAATTGGCTTCCGATTGTCTATTTTGAGTGTCTGCTCCTGGATTATTCCCCCCCCCCAAATATTTGGGCCTCCCAGAAACAGCTGCCTGGCCACTGTGGGAAAGGAAGGCTGATATACGCAGTATTATTTTTTTTCTTAAAAGGCTCGCTTGCAACGGGCTAGTGCACATCCATTGGTATTCAATCATTCCAGGCGTCCAGAAAGCTAAGAATGATGAATGGATCTGTTTAATATTTTATCTCGGTGTGCAAATCGTGTTAAGACTTTTGTGCTTGGCTTTTGATTGTTTGTGCTCTGAATGGCTTGTTATGTGTGATGTAAACACACATCAAAAGAACCTCCGCTGTTTGTTTAGACATTCCCACGGGCTCAAGGAAGGCGTAGGAGAAGGAATCCAGCACGGTGCCAGGGATCTCACCCATGTTCTGACTTGGCATAACTACAGGTGGTCTTCGGCTCGGTGTAAGGGACGCGGTGCTCGGTGGCTAAGACGCTAAGCTTGTCGATCGAAAGGGTCGGCAGTTCAGCGGTTCGAATCCCTAGTGCCGCGTAACGGGGTGAGCTCCCGTGACTTGTCCCAGCTTCTGCCAACCTAGCAGTTCGAAAGCACGTAAAAAATGCAGAAGTAGAAAAATAGGGACCACCTTTGGTGGGAAGGGAACAGCGTTCCGTGCGCCTTTGGCGTTGAGTCATGCCGGCCACATGACCACAGAGACGTCTTCGGACAGCGCTGGCTCTTCGGCTTCGAAAAGGAGATGAGCACCGCCCCCTAGAGTCGGGAACGACTAGCACGTATGTGCGAGGGGAACCTTTACCTAACTATGGGGATGCTGCGACAGTCGTGTGATAAATGGTCGGAAGCTGGTCACTAAATGAACTCCCTGTAGTAACCCTGTGGCTTAGCCAACAGAGAGTGTAAATTCCCAATTCGGTTTTTTTCAGACTTGTATCAAAGTGACACAAAGGAAACAATGGTGCCCTGAGAACGTAATGTACCTGGCAGATAGCCGCCTGACCGAACGGGCTTGGCAAAAGCTACCCAGCAGGAAACCTGGTTTTGCAAGAGCAGATTCTGTGCATCCACAGAATGGTAAGCCGTGTTGGGTGATAAGCCTTACAAGCCATGAGATTCGTCCCTCCTGATGGCCCTCGAGGGTCTTAAAAGATTTGTCTGTTGTTGTCCACCTGCAGCCTCCGGAGCTGGCAGCAGAGTCGGACAGTGAGGAGGCTGGAGAGGAACATGGGCCAGTCCTGGAGTCTGGGGAAGGCCCGGATGAGGGCTCTGCGTCGGAGGCAGAGAGGGCCAGGGCCATCTGGGAGTGATGCACGGACTCCGGGCCTCCAGAGTCGGACAGCAGAGGCAGAGGAACAGGAGGACCCTGTTCCTAGTGCAAGCATGCGCAGAGCTGCCAGAAGGCAAGAGCAGCTAGAGCAAAAGGGACGACTCAGGAGTAAGGCCAGGAGACGATTGGCCCCTCCCATAAGGCTTAAAAGAGCAGCAAAGGCTCTTGGGCTCTTTGTAGGAAAGCAACGTTGCTAGATCTGTTTCCAGTCGGGGTCTTGTTTCTGAACTTTGTGGGGCTTTGCCAAGAAAGGCCTTTGGCAAGGCGCCAAAGACGATAAAGGTTGGTGATAAGCCTGAAGGACTTCTTCTGAAGGACCTGTTTTGCAATTAATTTGGACTAAGCTGGGAATGAAGTAATTCTCAGCTGTTACAATAAAATAGGTTTGTTTGGGACTAATTGTGTCTTGTAATGACGAAGTAAGCCTAGGTCAAAACATTGTCCTGTCCAATCGTGTCCACCTCTAGGTGTGGTGCTCATCTCTGTTTCATAGCCGAGGGAGCCATCATTGTCCAAAGGCAATGATGGTTCATGTAGCCATCATGTAGCCATGGTCATGCAGCCAGCATGACTCCACGTCGAGGCTCAAGGAACGCTGTTACTTCCCCACCAAAGTGGTACCTATTTATCTACTCTCATTTGCATGTTTTCGAAATGCTAGATGGGCAGGAACTGGAGCAAAGAACGGGAACTCAGCCCATCGTGCAGCACTCAGGTCTCAAACCCGAGCTGTCAAATTTCCAGTGCAAAGTAAATTCCATTGGTCGTTCTTGGGGCCTGAGACTTTCCACCCAAAGGAATTTCGAGAAAAAGAGGCAGGAATTAACGCTTCAGACTCACTTTGTAGAATTTTCTGAGGTTTTCTTTCTGGGTCTGGTTAATGACGGTCAGCACTCTGGCAATGGATTTTCGAACCACCCGGCTAGAAATAAAAAAAAAAAAAGAATATATATGAATAAATCACGGGAGGGAATCAAGGATCAGGTCAGAGAAGCAACAAGCAATGCTGGTTTATTCCCTCACAATTTTGGGATCTTTGTTTTCAACTCCGGAGAAGCCCAGGGAAAAACTTACATCTTGGAGAGTTTGGAAGCTGCTCCGCCAGTCACTTTGGCAACGCGGAGCTGAGACAGTTCCACCTTGAGGTCATCTAGCTGTTTCAACAGCTCTTCCTTCTTCTTCCCTCGTAAATCACGGGCTTTTATCTTGGCCTGGGGGCAGAAGAAAATCTAGCATCACAGAGCAAAAGATGGGCAGCTTTTACAAACACTGCCTTTGTGATAAACAAAAAAGCAACTTCCAACATTATAAACTTAAAGTGGCGATGGTATAAAGGGAAAAAAATATATTGCCCTTGTTTTCCTAAAATCACTGGACTCCCCAAAAACACTTTTATCTGAAGGTGAGCAAGGATAACTTATTTAAAAAAAGAATCTGGAATAGGCTTTTTGCCACATGTATCACTCAAAGTTCAGGGAAAGGAAGGAACTGATCAGAGAATAATTAAAAACAAAATTAAAAAGAACATGGGTATAATGAAATCAGGACACTACATATATTTAGAATATTTACTTTGTGGGCCTATTATTCTGACACGTAAAACAGAGCGACTGAGAGATTTGCAGCACAATCTATTCCACCAAATACTATGTAGAAATAGTTGAAATAGTCATATAATGTATAGATTAGATATCGATCTATATAATATAGACGTACCGCATGTAGCGTGGGAGTAAAAGGAAGGAATAATTAAAAAAAAATAAAACTGGAGAAAGAAAAGCATTATCTGACCAGCTTTGGTTATTATGTGGGACTCACGCAATTTATTTTATTTAGGCAATTTATCTACCGCTTCAGTCTTCACAAGCTGTTTTTAATATTCAAATTCAAATCATCAGCGCACAACATAAGTGCAATTGGTTGAGCTTCCTCAGTGGACCCCCAACACAATACAACTCACAGTGAAGACAGAAAACCCCTAACCCAATAAATCAAATTAACAATACACCCCGTCGTATTGCACCCGTGTGAATAGTTCCACTTTGCGCCGGCCCTGCAAGTCCATTGTACTACGTGGTTATGACGACGTACTGTTGACGTATGATGAAGAAGTCCATCGTACTACATAGTTATGACGACGTACTGTTGACGTAGGATGATGAAGTCCATCGTACTACGTAGTTATGACGACGTGTTGTTGACGTACGATGAAGAAGTCCGTCGTACTACATAGTTATGACGACGTACTGTTGACGTACGATGATGAAGTCCGTCGTACTACGTAGTTATGACAGCCCACCGATAAAAACTGTCCTTCAGCCTGTTTTGTGCAGCTGGCTATGCTTCTATACTATCTCCTTCCCCGATGGTTTGCACCCCATTGCAAAGTTGTAGTAAGGAGCGTTTTATGATTTCGGGGAACCATAAACAGTAATGAATGAGGAACGCCCCAATTTATTCCCCACATTGTAAACATCGAAGGATGCAGATTAGAAGGACTTATGATGGATCAGGCCACAGGTACATCTGGATTAACATCTGTTTGCACGCCCCATCAGACCAACTACGCTTGGTCCACATTTCTCCACTTGTGCAAAGCCACACTAGGACAAAATCTTTTTAAAACTGGCCTCTCTTAGCAAGCCCCAAACATGCTCCCCCCACTTTTTTTTGGGGGGGGGCATCCGCTTCCCAAGTGATGCTGCAGCCCCCCCCCTCCCAAAAGTGCCTCCTGGCAGCTTTAAGCTATGCTGGCTGGAGAATTCTGGGAGTTGAAGTCCACAAGTCTTTAAAAAAAGCTGCCCAAGTTTGAAGACGTCTGGTTGATGGCAAAGAGAGACTCCAGGCAATTTGAAGGACCTTATGGGACTTCAACTCCCAGCATTCCCTAGCCAGTTAGGTCTACGGGAACACCATGGTGCCTAAAAGGTTGGGTCCTCCTGGCCCATTAAGCATTTGGGAGCCTCTTCTAGCCCAAGGCAATAAAGTCCATCTCAAGCCAAGGGACTACAAAGCCCACCTAGGCAAAGGGCTCACAACCCGGAAGCTTTTCTTTCTCTTTCCACTCGCCTCCCCCCCCCCCCAACACCCGCATTGCAAAGTCCTCGCTTCTTCTATGCCCCAGCGAGGCCTACTCACTCTCCGCCCCATAGCTGCCCTCCCGCCGCCCCTTCGTTCCACATATGGGGCGGCCTAGCTCAAGCAGCCTTCCCCACGCCAACCCCATTTACACCCCGGACCCAAAGCCCCTTCTCGGAACCGATGGAACCGGATTCGAACCGGTCCCCCCCCCTCCACTCGCCGGCGATTTCTTACCATCACTGCAATGGGGACCCGCTCCTATCGACGAGAAAGGAAAGGACGGAAGCCGGGGAGGAACAGGAAGCCCGCGGTGCGGATCAAACCATGAAAGCAAATCTTATGGGGGGGGGTGGAAGCGAGGAAGGAGTGACGGTTTTGCCTTCTTCTCTTCCCCCCACTCCCTTGTTGGAGTGGTTTAGTCCATGGGAAGAGTGAAGTTATATCAATCTGCAATTTGCAAACGGGTCATTAGGCTGTTTGATCAATTCGGGGATCGAATTATGGAGCAGTTATAATTACCAGCCGACTAATTAAATTTTAAATAAAATTAATTTTATTTAATAAAATTTTAAATACAAAAAAAAAAGGGGGGGACAGGGCCTCTCTTAATAAGGCGTAACTTGGTGATGATGGTGATTTATTGCAAGATGATGATGATGATGATGATGATGATTTATTTATTTATTTATTTATTTATTATATTTCTATACCGCCTTTCTCCGTAGGACTCAAGGCGGTGTACAGTCAAGAAAAATATAGACACACAAACATCATAAAATTGCTAATTAAAATTATTACTTAGTTTGGTCAATTAAATAAAACCCAGAATTAGATAACATGATGATGATGATGATGATAATGATGGTGATTTATTGCAAAACAAGCCGGTTTTGCCCCAGTAAAACGAAGTGTGCAAAGATCACAACTTTTTGTTCGTCTGCGCGCGTCTTTGTGTGTGCGTATGTATGTTCCAGTGGGTTTGTTAGGATTTAATGATTTTCCAAAGCCTGCCTGCTTGTTACTTGAGCCTGTTAGGCTGCATTGTTTGGTAGATGCGGGTGTTATCCGTTTGCCCAGCTCCAGTCTGTTTTTTGTATATATTGTGTGTTTGTGCATTATCAGTTTAATCCAGAGGACTGAGTTTGCTTTTAATATAAATAACGTTTGTAGGTTAGGTTTGTACAACTCTGTATAGGTACATGTATATATGTATGTATACGCATATTATGAATATATATTTATATCTATAAATAGAATTTGAGTTTCCTGACTGGGGTGTGCATTTGTATTTTATGGCTATGTGAAATAAATAGATAGATAGATAGATAGATAGATAGATAGATAGATAGACAGATGACAGACAGATAGATGATAGACACATGGATGGATGGATGGATGGATGGATGGATAGATGATAGACAGCGATGATAGATAGATGGTTGTTGCTAGACATGGATGATAGACAGTAGATAGAGATGATAGAGATAGATGGTAGATGGTAGCTAATAGATGGTATAGATGATAGATGGATGGATAGATAGAAGATATAGATGATTGATTGATGGTAGACATGGATGGTAGATGGTAGATATAGATGATAGGTAGATAGATAGGTAGATAATAGATGGTATAGATGATAGATGGTATAAATGAGATAGATAGATAGATAGATAGATAGATAGATAGATAGATAGATAGAAGACATAGATGATTGATGGTAGACATGGATGGTAGATATAGATGATAGGTAGGTAGGTAGATAGGTAGATAATAGATGATATAGATAATAGATGGTATAGATGATAGATGGTATAAGTGACAGATAGATAGATAGATAGATAGATAGATAGATAGATAGACAGACAGATAGACAGATAGATAGAAGACATAGATGATTGATGGTAGACATGGATGGTAGATATAGATGATAGGTAGGTAGGTAGATAGGTAGATAATAGATGGTATAGATAATAGATGGTATAGATGATAGATGGTATAAATAAGATAGATAGATAGATAGATAGATAGATAGATAGATAGACAGATAGACAGATAGACAGATAGATAGAAGACATAGATGATTGATAGTAGACATGGATGGTAGATATAGATGATAGGTAGGTAGGTAGATAGGTAGATAATAGATGGTATAGATAATAGATGGTATAGATGATAGATGGTATAAATGAGATAGATAGATAGATAGATAGATAGATAGATAGATAGATAGATAGATAGAAGACATAGATGATTGATGGTAGACATGGATGGTATAGATGATAGGTAGGTAGGTAGATAGGTAGATAATAGATGATATAGATAATAGATGGTATAGATGATAGATGGTATAAATGACAGATAGATAGATAGAAGGCATAGATGATTGATTGATGGTAGACATGGATGGTAGATGGTAGATATAGATGATAGAGATAGATGATAGAAGGTAGCTAATAGATGGTATAGATGATAGATGGTATAAATGATAGATAGATAGATAGATAGATAGATAGATAGATAGATGATAGATAGATAGATAGAAAGAAAGAAGACATAGATGATAGATTGATTGATGGGAGTCATGGATGGTAGATGGTAGATATAGATGATAGAGATAGATGATAGAAGGTAGCTAATAGATGGTATAGATGATAGATGGTATAAATGATAGATAGATAGATAGATAGATAGATGATAGATAGATAGATAGAAAGAAAGAAGACATAGATGATAGATTGATTGATGGTCGGCATGGATGGTAGATGGTAGATATAGATGATAGGTAGGTAGGTAGATAGGTAGATAATAGATGGTATAGAATCTAGATGATAGAAGATATAATGATAGGTACATGATAGATAACAGATGGTAGACATAGATTTCATTATATATATATATAGAGAGAGAGAGAGAGAGAGAGAGAGAGAGAGAGAGAGAGAGAGAGAGAGAGACATGGGATTGCACATAATTGCCCTCAGCAACAATACGGCATTTCCTGAGCTCGAGGTGTGCATTTGTGTTGTTATGGGGATGGCACAGGTAGGTAGGTAGGCAGGCAGGTATGCGCGCCCGGGTCTATGTGCACACGTGCACGCGCGCGCCAGGGCTAACTAAGCCTTCCTGATGTCAGTAGCCAAGGGAGCGTGACACGGGGGCCGGGCGTGCACCCAACGTGTGTCCGGCACTCACCCACCCACCCACTCTTTTTTTTTTCCCCTCCCTCCTCCTCCTCCTCCTCCCCCCCCCCCCCAGCCAGCCCCTTCCCCTTCGTTGCAAAGCCGCAGGTAAAGCGCCTCCCGCGGGCAACAACGCCGCGCTCTGACCGGCAGGGGTCGCTCTCTCTCTCTCTCTCTTTTTTTTTTCTCTCTCTCTCCCCTCCCGATGGCCGCCCGGGACTTGCTGAGGGCGAGAGCCAGGATCCGCGCGAGCGGCAGCCGGCTCGGCCAATCGGCGTCCTCCGCCGAGGGCGCGCGTCCAATGGCGGAGCCGCCTGGGCGAGGAGGCGGGGCAGGCGAGGCCGTGCCCAGGTTAGGCTGAGGGGGAGGCGCCGCTCCATCCTTCCCTTACCTGGGGCGACCGCTGAGTCCCCCCCCCCCGCCCCGCAGCTCCGGCCGCCGCCTGGCTGGGCAGCGCCGATGCCGACAGGGCCGGCCCGCTCGCCCCCAAACGGCCCGGCCTCTTGGTAAGGGCTGCCAGCCAAAGGGTGGGGAGGGTCGCGCGAGGGGGGGGGGAAAGCGGGGAGGGGGGCAAGAAGGAGGGGAGGGGGCGTTAGGGGAGGGGCGGGTGGCAGGGATTTGGGGAAGGGGAGGGAGGGGAGGGCTGGGGGGATTTGGGGAAGGTGGGGGGGGTGGTCTGGGGGCGCAGAAGCTCCAGCCTTAGAGACATTGGGAGGGGGCGTCCAAATTGGGGTGGGGGGGTTCCAAGCTGAATGATGGGGGCTGCTGCAATATCCCAATATGGGGGGGGGGCATTGGGAGAGTTTAGGGGGAAGGGGCAGCATTGAGAGGGGGGGGTTGAGTCTGCCATTGGGGAGGGGGGCTGGAGGGGCCTTTAAGGGGGGGTGGGGGTCCAAGCTGAATGATGGGGGCTGCTGCAATATCCCAATATGGGGGGGGGGCATTGGAGAGTTTAGGGGGAAGGGGCAGCATTGAGAGGGGGGGGGTTGAGTCTGCCATTGGGGGAGGGGGGCTGGAGGGGCCCTTTAAGGGGGGGGGGGGGTCCAAGCTAAATGATGGGGGCTGCTGCAATATCCAATATGGGGGGGGGCATTGGGAGAGTTTAGGGGGAAGGGGCAGCATTGAGAGGGGGGGGTTTGAGTCTGCCATTGGGGGAGGGGGGCTGGGGGGCCCTTTAAGGGGGGTGGGGGTCCAAGCTGAATGATGGGGGCTGCTGCAATATCCCAATATGGGGGGGGGGGCATTGGAGAGTTTAGGGGGAAGGGGCAGCATTGAGAGGGGGGGGGTTGAGTCTGCCATTGGGGGGGGGGCTGGAGGGGCCCTTTAAGGGGGGGTGGGGGTCCAAGCTGAATGATGGGGGCTGCTGCAATATCCCAATATATGGGGGGGGGGGGCATTGGGAGAGTTTAGGGGGAAGGGGCAGCATTGAGAGGGGGGTTTGAGTCTGCCATTGGGGGAGGGGGGCTGGAGGGGCCCTTTTTAAAGGGGGGTGGGGGGCATCCAGGGTAGGGGGGTGTCCAAGCTGAATGACGGGTGCTGCTGCAGGATTCCAATTATGGGGGGGGTTGGGAGAGTTTAGGGGGGAAGGGGGGACAGCATTGAGAGGGTTCGGAGGTTGAGTCTGCCATTGGGGTGGGGGGGCAATAGGGAGAGGGGTTGCAAGGGGAGGAAAAGATATGAAATGGGGTGGGGGCAGAGAGAGTAGCATCGGTTGATGCCTGATGAAGGGTTGCCTGTGGGGGAAGGGGTGTCGGAGAAGGAGATTTGGGCCGAGGGGTCTCCTCGGGAGGTCTGGAAGGACAGGCAGAGGTCTTCTCCATCCTCTGCTTGCCTTGGAGCCCGTTGGGGGGGTGTCAGCTGACCCCCCCTCCACCCTCCATGCAGATGGGAAGGTCCACCACCATGAAGGAAAGCTTGCCTTGAGATGCTGAGGTCTACGCAGAGTAGAAATGGGGGGGGGGTGGAGAGAGTTGACGGTGAAAGGACAAGGGAGAAGATTTGGGGGGCACGGATCTCTGGATGAGGAAGGAACGACCCAACGTGGGGACGACGACAATGACGGGGTCGTGGTTCCAAGATGAGGGACAGAGGAGAAATTGGGGGGGGGGTTCTTCTTGAAAGAGGACACGAGGAGGGGGGCTTCCACCTGGAAATGGGGAGCAGGGATATAGGAGGGGGGGCCCAGGTGTGAGTTGGAGGGCAACGGGTTTTGGCACGCAGGTGAGATTGAGTAGGATGTCAAGCCAGTGGTTGCAATTTGGAGCTGGGAAGAGAAGGGAGGTTGTGTTATTCAGAATTGTGGAGAATGGTGTGTGTGTGTGGTTTTTTTGTGTGTGTGTGTAGGTCTGCAAAACGGGGGGGTTCTGGGGAAGACCTCAAAATTCGGGGTGGGGAGATGACTTGAAGATGCTCCACCAGGATCTGTCAGACAATAGACAGGCACCAGAAACGGTGATGTTTGATCCCTTCCCTTTCTTGGACTTCCATTTTATTTATTTATTGTTGCTTTTGTGTGTGTGAATGGGGGGGGGATGCCCCCCCTCCTCAGAGCATTCTGGAATCCTAAAATTGTGGGTGGGGGGGCTTAGCTTGAGTGGCTTTTGAGCCCCTCGCTCTGCAGAGCGTTGGCTGCCTTTGAGCCTTTCGGTGGAAGCATTTTACGAGGAAGGTTTCTGGATTTTGTGTGTCTAGTACATCTATGTGTGTGTGTGTGGATGGGGAGGGGGATGTCCTTGCTTCTCCCTCTGCCCTGTTGCTCTCTTCTCTCTTCTCTCCCCCCACCCCTCCAACTCCAGAATCACAATCTGAGTTAAATGATGATCAGTTGGATGAGCTGTAGGGTTCCTTCCCACTACACAAATGTTGTATCTCTCCATTAATCTTGCAGTAGTTTGGTGAATATGTTGTGATTTTTTTTTCTTTCTCTCTCTCTCTCACACACACACACACACCTGGGAGTTGTGTGATGCTTGCTTGGGGGAAGAGGTATTTTTTTTTTCCTGTAGCCTTTTAATTTTCTCCCAAGTGTGTGAATTAATCACAATCAAAGCCAAAAAAACACCTCTCTTGCTTTCAACAAGCGGATCTCGCCAAGGTGTCGAAGTTGCTTTTAAGAAAATAATCTGTTTTTTTTTTTTTCTGTTTTCATTTCCCCCCCCCCTTTCATATTCTTGTTACTACCAGCTTATTCCGAAAGGATATTTATAGCTTGGGTCTTTCCCAGTAGTGGGTTTCAATTTAGTGTGCTACTGGTTGGCTTGTGAGCGCGCGCACGACACTTCTGCACACCTGGGCGGGTGGGCGGAGCCTCCTACCCACCACTGGTCTTTCCTCTTTTTTTTCCTGTTCTGTTCCTGCCCTAGAATAGAATTGTGTCTCTGTGCAGGTAGCGCTCAACTTACAACAGTTTGTTTAGTGACCGTTTTTGGGCCTGATTGGGATGGTAAGTCGAGGACTACCTCTATTTCCTGGGAATGCTCTTCAGTGGATCAGAGATTTAGGGACTTTTTATCAGGCTCGCCTGATTCGCCAGTTGCGTCCCTTTCTGGATCGGGACTCGCTAAATACGGTCACTCATGCTCTCGTTACTTCCCGCCTGGACTACTGCAATGCTCTCTACATGGGGCTCCCCTTGAGGAGCACCCGGAGGCTCCAGCTGGTCCAGAATGCAGCCGTGCAGGTGGTTATGGGAGCGACGTGGCGCTCCCATGTGACCCCCCCCTCCTGCGCGAGCTGTACTGGCTCCCGGTGGTCTTCCGGGTGCGCTTCAAGGTTTTGGTTACCACCTTTAGAGCGCTCCATGGCATCGGACCGAAGTATTTACGAGACCGCCTTCTGCTACCAATAGCCTCTCACCGACCAGTACGCTCCCATAGAGAGGGGCTCCTCAGGGTGCCGTCGGCCAAAACAGTGTCGACTGGTGGCCCCCAGGGGGAGAGCCTTCTCTGTGGGGGCACCTACCATCTGGAACGAGCTCCCCCCGGAGATACGGAGGATCCCGGACCTGCGCACATTTCGTCGTGCTCTCAAAACATTTTTATTTCAGCAGGCTGGCCTGGCCTAAACTCTCCTCTTTTAAATTTTTAAATCGTTTAATTTGTTTTATAAATTGGGTGTTTTAAATTTTCGGCCAAAATATTTAATAATTTTAATGGACTTTTAATGTTTGCATTATCTGTATTTTATCTTGGCTGTTCACCGCCCTGAGTCCTCCGGGAGTAGGGCGGTATAGAAATTTGATAAATAAAATAAATAAATAAATAAAATAAATAGAGATGCTGCTAGATTAGACCCGATGATACCAGGCGCTTTTTCTTAAATGTCTCCCTCTCTGGTTGGTCCTTCATGGAGGCATCGCTTGCACCATTAGGTTATGATTATTTCAGAGGTCCTTTTCACGGAAAAGAGGCAGTTACGGTAAAGGTGACCTTGATGTAACTCAGTTTCCATCTGTTTTGTGGTCTGGGGCTGGTGAAGCCGTGTCTTCATTTGCTACGTGGGAAGTCTTAACGGAATAACAGAATTGGAAGGGGCCTTGGAGGTCTTCTAGTCCAACCCCCTGCTCAAGGAGGAGACCCTATACCCATGATGGCGAACCTATGGCAAACGTGCCACGCGCGGAGCCATATCAGTGGGTACGCGAGTTCAGCTGATTTTCGGGCCTTCTGGGTCCCACCGGAAGTCGGCAAACCAGGCCGTTTCCGGAAGGCCTCTGGGGGAGGTAGGGAAGGCTGTTTTCGCCCTCCCCAGGCTCCTAGAAAGGCTCTGGAGCCTGGGGAGAGCGAAAAACGGGCCTTCCGGTCCGTAACAGGTTCTTTGCTCCCAGAGGGAGCTAAGACGTAAGATGCTCTCCAGGAACTTGGCTGTAGTAGAAATGCATTTCCTGACTTCTTGAGGTAACGGGGCAGGACTTGGCTGGGTATCGGAGCAAAGCTGGCACGCTGCCACCTGATGTGCCTTTAGAGAGCCCTGGCTGCCTTCCCCCTGCTTTGTGCATCACGGGTGGCTCCACGTTTTCCTTTGTCCTGCAGCTCCCTACAAACCCCCCCTCCCGTTGTTTGCGGGAGAAACGGTAATTCTCAGGTTTCCTGTTCCCTGGTGGGCCTACCTGAAAGTTACCGCCGTGGCGCCTTCAGGATGTGACAAGCTGTCTCGTAACTATCTGTTGCTGCTGGCACTTTGTTCCTCCCCGGGTATCTCCCTTCACCTCTTCAAGGATTATTACCTTGACAGTTCTGGTAGGATGGCGATCCTGGCTTAGTTAACCCACTTCGTGCTAGGTTGGACAGAGATGGCGAAATGGACTGTTTTAATGGGTTTATTCTAGTTTTGTTCCCATTTCTGGACTGTTTGCTCGAAACGGGGGGGGGGGGAGAGAAGATGAAACTTTGATTTTAGGATGTTTCGAATGAGAATAGAATAGAGTGGAGTGGAGTAGAGTAGAGTAGAGTTTAGGATTGGATTGGAGTGGAGAGGAGAGTGGAGTAGAGTAGAGTAGAGTAGAGTAGAATATTGGAGTGGAGTGGAGTAGAGTAGAATAGAATTTAGGAGTGGGGTAGAGTAGAGTAGAATTTAGGGATTGGAGTGGAGTAGAGTAGAGTAGAATATTGGATTGGAGTGGAGTAGAGTAGAGTAGAATTTAGGAGTGGAGTAGAGTAGAGTAGAGTAGAATTTAGAATTGGAGTGGAGTAGAGTAGAGTAGAGAGAATATTGGATTGGAATGGAGTAGAGTAAAGTAGAGTAGAGTAGAATTTAGGAATGGAGTAGAGTAGAGTAGAGTAGAATTTAGAAGTGGAGTGGAGTAGAGTAGAGTAGAATATTGGATTGGAATGGAGTAGAGTAAAGTAGAGTAGAGTAGAATTTAGGAATGGAGTAGAGTAGAGTAGAGTAGAATTTAGGAATGGAGTAGAGTAGAGTAGAGTAGAATTTAGAATTGGAGTGGAGTAGAGTAGAGTAGAATATTGGATTGGAATGGAGTAGAGTAAAGTAGAGTAGAGTAGAATTTAAGAATGGAGTAGAGTAGAGTAGAGTAGAATTTAGAATTGGAGTGGAGTAGAGTACAGTAGAGTAGAATATTGGATTGGAATGGAGTAGAGTAAAGTAGAGTAGAGTAGAATTTAGGAATGGAGTAGAGTAGAGTAGAATTTAGAATTGGAGTGGAGTAGAGTAGAATATTGAATTGGAATGGAATGGAGTAAAGTAGAGTAGAGTAGAATTTAGGATGGAGTAGAGTAGAGTAGAATTTAGAATTGGAGTGGAGTAGAGTACAGTAGAGTAGAATATTGGATTGGAATGGAGTGGAGAGGAGGAGTGGAGTGGAGTAGAGTAGAGTAGAATTTAGGAGTGGAGTAGAGTAGAGTAGAGTAGAATATTGGATTGGAATGGAGTAGAGTAAAGTAGAGTAGAGTAGAGTAGAATTTAGAAGTGGAGTGGAGTGGAGTGGAGTGGAGTGGAGATGGAGGGGAGGGGAGGAGTGGAGGAGGAGAGGAGAGAGAGAGTCCACCCCCATAACACCTTTGGAAGGGACAGTAAACCTAACCGTAGGTGGAAGGGATATTGGAGGTCTTCTAGTCTAGTGGCACGTGAAGCCCTCTCTGTGGGCACACCAGCCATCGGCCAGCTCAGCTCCACTGCGATTGCATGCATGCCTCCCGCCGGCCAGCTGATTTTTGGGTCTCTGGCGCAGGGGCAGGGGTGCATGTGGGAGACGTGTGCGCATGCGTGGGGTCTCGTGCACATGCACGGGGGGGTGGGAGGGAGTCTCGGATGCATTTGTCGGTGTGGGGGAGCTCAGGAGGGAGCGGTGACCCCCATGCCAAAACGGGCCATGGGGGCGTGCAGCACGCCCCCCGTGGTCCATTTTTGGTCCCAGAAGGCTTCAGGGAGGCCCAAAACGGGCCGCGGGGGTTGCACACGCATGGGTGGGAAAGCGTGGGGGGGTCACACATACAAGTGCCCCCCCCCCGCTTTTGGCACGTGGCGGCAAAAAGATTAGCCGTCTCTGCCCTATACCATTTTAGACAAATGGTTATCCAACCTCTTCTTAAAAACTTCCAGTGTTGGAGCATTTACAACTTCTGGTGGCAAGTCGTTCCACGGATTAATTGTTCTCCCTGTCAGGAAATTTCTCCTAGGTTGCTTCTCTCCTTGATTAGTTTTCATCCATTTTGTCAATCTTGAAATGGAAAGTTTGCGAAACCTACAGCCTCAAATTGTATTATTTTTGTTATTGATTTTACGGAAGAAAATTGGAAGTCGTTATTTTTATTTTTTTTCCCCTTCTCTCTTTGGCATTTTGTTCTTTCTTTTTCTTGTTTCTCTAACTTGGTTTTTTTTTTCTCTCTCTGTTTTTATCTTATGATGAAACCCCACTTCTACTTTGCTGAATTTCTCCTCTTGGCTCTTCTATAAACGGGGACCCTTTCCATCTCCAGGGAAGCTTAAATGCGTCTGTTGACACTAACTTATCCCTAGCATTCCCGCCTTGCTTTCTGTTTAAATTTGAAATAACTTTGGAGAAGAAAACGGGGCCAAAATTCCTTCTCGAATGAAGGTAAATATACGTGTCCCAGGATAATGTTGCAGGATCCAATCTGGGTCGGTCACGGCGACCAAATTTTTCGTCTTCCAAGCTTTTCGATTTTTGATGGAGCCCATCCTCAGGGAAATTCCTTCTTTTTCTGGGTGGCTCAGTGAAAACCCACCAAATCAGCTCTCTGTTTGTAAAAGCTGATCACCCAAGAATCGCCTGGGACATTATGGAAAACAAAAAAAAAAAGGCGATTGAGTCAGTTTGGTGGACTTTGCCACAATGGTGTGACCGTCGGGACGAAACCCACGGCAAAGATTTTTCTATCACAACTTCCTCTCCGTTCCTGCATGGTGGTATATATCCCAACATTTCTCACCAGTCTTCATAACCTTCCCATCCTTTGTGTCTCTTGCAGCTCACACCAGCGTGTCTCCGTCAGAAACCGGGCACGCCCGATGGGTCTCTAAGAGTTGATGGTCGCCGAATCGGGGAAGCGGCTTTCATGAGTTAAGGTAGGCCTTGAAACCCGGCTCCTCCACCAAGCCGAGCCTTTTTCCCTGCTTTCCTGTATCCTCGCCCCTTTCGTTGTGCTGTGGGCGCCTAGCTAATTTTAAAAACGCTTCCTCTCGTACACATAACAATTTTCAACGTGGGTGACGGGAGGAAAATAATTATTAGCCTGTTGGATCTTGGTAATTAGAACAACAAAGTCTTTGTCGATCTCGCACGGTTGGTGGTTGCAAACCTCTGAACTTCCCCAGGAGCGAGACAGGACAAGGGGGTGTCCTGATATGTGGGGCAGAACAAGCTCTTGCCCTGCCAGTGATCTCGGCCTGGCACCAGAGAGTGTCTTGGCGAGGAGGGGGCATGGACAGTGTGCGTGGGCAGTGAGGTTCCTGGAGGGACCCAAACGAAGAAGTTTCTCCTCTTTTAAGTTCTGGATTGGAAGGGTGGGCTTAAGACTCGTCGTAGTGCTAAGTGCTAAGACCTTCAATCAATCAGTCAACCAATCACAATAGAACTGGAAGGGACCTTCAAGGTCTTCTAGTTCAACCCCCTGCTTAAGCAGCATGTTCTGACCGAGGCTTCCCGAGACAGTAAAAAGCACACAATTAGTCCCAAAAACCCTCTTTTTATTTCAACGGCTATGAATTATTGTTCATTCCCAGCCCGTGATGAGTCACAAAGAGTTTGTAAAGAGTCCAACAGAGGTCTGCCACAGATAAGTGATAAGCACCCAACTTTATCTCTCTTGACACGCTGCCAAAGACCTAATTGGCAATTAGCTTTGCAAGGCCACACGGAGCACAGAGCCAAAACGGAGCTTCAGAATTTAAACCGACCAGAAGAAACAAAGTTGCTTCCTCCAAAGGCTCACGTGCCTTTGCTCTCTATCTATCTATCTCTATATCTCTGTCTCTATCTATCTATCTATCTATCTATCTATCTATCTATCTCTATCTATCAATATCTATCTCTATCTATCTATCTATCTATCTATCTATCTCTATATCTCTATCTATATCTATCTATCTATCTCTATCTATCTATCTATCTATCTATCTATCTCTATCTATCAATATCTATCTCTATCTATCTATCTATCATCTATCTAATCTATCTATCTCTGTATATCTCTATCTATCTCTATCTATCTGTATCTATCATCTATCTATCTATCTATCTATAGGGGGCTGTAAAAGCACTGTGAAGTGGTATATGTGCTATTGCCATTGCTCTCCGTACCTACCCATCCATCTACCTACCTACCTACCTACCACTCTTAAATACTTCCCTATTTATTTATCTGTCTGTCTGTCTGTCTGTCTGTCTGTCTGTCTGTCTATCTATCTATCTATCTATCTATCTATCTATCTATCTCTCCATCACGTAGCTCATGCTTATTCCAAAGGAGCTTTCCCCCCCCAAAAGGCAACTGAACTTTCTTGCAGTAAAAACAAGCCCTGTTTAAAAATGGAGGGGAGATAGCCTTGAGGACAGCCGAGGTCCATCTTTGGGAAAGCATCAGATAATTCATCTGATACATCAATTAACCACCTCAAAAGATTAAAAAAAAAAGGGGGGGTGTTGCACAATACTGCACATTTGAAGGGATCTGCAGCTGGTTTATTTGGCAAAATAAGCGAAAATAAGAAAAATACACACACACACACAGAGAGAGAGAGAGAGAGAGAGAGAGAGAGAGAGAGAGAGACCTCTCCCTCCCTCCCTCCCTCCCTCTGCTCTTTGTTATTTTTAAAACCTTCCCAGAGGCACGATAAAGTTCACACCTTCAGACACTGGCCTTTTCAAAGAAAGCACGGAGGTATTTGTTCAGAGGAGTGTAAACCGCACAATGGGATGGAGCTGAGGCCACTTCCATTGGCTTCCTTGAAATCTGGGCTGGCAGCTGACTCCAAAGATCTTTACACACAAAGTAGCCGAAGAACGGAAACCGACCAAAGTTGGAAGGGACCTTAGAGGTCTTCTAGTCCAACCCCCTGTTCAAGATACACCATCGCGGATAAATGGCTGTCCAGCCTCTTCTTAAAAAACTCCAGTGTTTCACAATTTCAGAGACAAGGAATTCCTTTTTTCCACTGTCGAAAAATTCCTCCTTAGTTCTAAGTTGCTTCTCTCCTTGGTTAGTTTCCACCCGTTGCTTCTTGTCCTGCCTTCAGGTGCTTTGGAGAATAGCTTGACTGCCTCTTCTTTGGGGCACCCCTGAGATATTGGAAGGCTGCTATCATGTCACCCCCTCTGGTCCTTGGATAATCCAGCCAGTGATTTTTCCTTTTTCGTGTCCTCTTGGTTGCAGAGTGGAGAGGCCGGTTAGCTGCTGCTGCAGATCGACCAAAACAATCCCACCCCCCATTTTTTTCTTGCCTTCCCTCTTCTTTATATTTAAAGGTAGAATTGGGTTCTGCTATTTTCATCCAGCCCGCTTTTGAAAGACTAAAAATAACAAGGATTTTATTTTGCTTTTCTTCACGCGCGCACCAGACCTTGGCTCTCTTAATTTCTCTCCCCTTGTGCCCGCGGGGGCCTTTTGTGTCTCAATCCCAGCCGACCCCTTTTGGGATTGTCGCCTGGCAAGATTTTTTTTCCTTTCTCTTTTCGGCGACGTGGATCCTCTTGGGAAAGTCCCAGTCCTGGGCTGGGATTTGCTGAAGCTCCTGTGGGCTCACCAACAAAAGCTCCCAGGCATGTTGACGGTTTGTTTTCAGTTCACCTGGGAGAATATTTTGGTGTGACAAGGCTTCAGTGTCCTCGTTTGCCTCCTTGTAAGACAGCGGAGCAGTCTTGCGTCATCTTGATCAACTTTTAAGATGGGTGGACTTCGACACCCAGAATCCCCCCCCCGCCAGCATGCCCCAAATGAAACGTCTGCAAGAAAACCACCAAGGTCAGAGAGCACCAAGGACCCCACAATAATCTTCCTCTTCCTCCTCCTCCTCCTCCTCCTCTCTAGCACTGATAATGTTACCTAGTTGGGTAATGAAACATCTGCAAGAAAACCACCAAGGACCCCACAATAATCTTCCTCCTCCTCCTCCTCCTCCTCCTCCTCCTCCTCCTCCTCCTCCTCCTCCTCCTCCTCTCGAGCACTGATAATGTAAGTGCACAAACCTGTCCCAGAGGAAGAGTTTCCAGACCGATGAGGAGCAGATGTTTGCATGCGTAAGGATCTCAGGTCTCATCTTTCACAACCCTGGTTAAGAAGAGCAACTGGCCAAGCCAGTAGGCCAGGAGAAGACGTCTACCTGAGAACTTAAGGAGAGCCACCACCAGTTCTGAGCAAACCACGAATGAGCAAAGAGAAGACCAGTGGATTGTCTACACTAGTTGTAGACACTATGATAGTTGGGTCATGAAACATCTGCAAGAAAACCACCAAGGTCAGAGAGCACCAAGGACCCCACAATTCTTCTCTTCCTCCTCCTCCTCTCCTCCTCCTCCCGGTTTCGATACAGAGGTGGTCTCCAAAATATTTTAGCACCACCCTAAAATCTATACAGAAGAAACACGTTGAAATGAATTGAAATTGCATTGGAACCGAAGGGTTTCTGGATCTAGTATAGACAATCCACTGGGCTTCTCTTTGCTCATTCGTGGTTTGCTCAGAACTGGTGGTGGCTCTCCTTAAGTTCTCAGGTGGACATCTTCTCCTGGCCTACTGGCTTGGCCAGTTGCTCTTCTTAACCAGGGTTGTGAAGGATGGGACCTGAGATCCTTACGCATGCAAACATCTGCTCCTCATCGGTCTGGAAACTCTTCCTCTGGGACAGGGTTTGTGAGTTTACAGAGCTAACTAACCATCCATCGACTCTCTTCAGAATTGTTGTTCTCTCTTGCAAATGTTCCAGCAGATTATCAAAAGGTAAGCCAAGAAACGAAGCAATTAAAACTGCTGGAGAAGACAAGTTTTTTTTAAAAAAAACACACACACATACATTCTTTTAATTGGACTTTTTCTAATTTTAGCCGAGGAGCTTCACTGGATCAAATACCAATGCTTTTCTTTAGTCCTAAGAAGCCTTATCGCTTGTCCAAATCTTGGCTGAAACTTGGGGAGATAATTTGCCTGCTAATTAAACCAGAAAAAGAAAAAAAAAAAGAAAATCGGCCGAAGAAGGCTGTTCGTTCCTGCGATAGGCAGATATGCACCGTTGTTCGTTGAGATTCCCGTTGGTTAGTTTCGTGGCCATCAAAGCACGTGGGCCTTGACGCTCTTTTAAACTGTCAATCAATCTGCCCCACGGTATTTATTCCTTGGATTAGGAGGGTATTAATCCCACCTGATGGATTAATTTATTCCTCCTTGGTTACGTGGAGAATAGAATGGAAGGATAGGATAGGGTAGGGTAGGGTAGGGTAGGAATTAAGAATAGAATAGAAATTAAGGATAGGATAGGATTAGAATAGAATAGAATAGAATAGAATAGAATAGAATAGAATAGAAATTAAGAATAGAATAAAATAGAAATTAAGGATAGGATAGAATAGAATAGAATAGAAATTAAGAATAGGATAGGATAGAATAGAATAGAAATTAAGAATAGGATAGGATAGAATAGAATAGAATTTAGGAAATAGAATAGAATAGAATAGAATAGAATTTAGGAATAGAATAGAATAGAATAGAAATTAAGGATAGGATAGGATAGAATAGAATAGAAATTAAGAATAGGATAGGATAGAATAGAATAGAATAGAATTTAGGAATTAGAATAGAATAGAATAAAATAGAATTTAGGGAATAGAATAGAATAGAATAGAATAGAATAGAAATTAAGAATAGAATAAAATAGAAATTAAGGATAGGATAGAATAGAAATTAAGAATAGGATAGGATAGAATAGAATAGAATTTAGGAATTAGAATAGAATAGAATTTAGGAATAGAATAGAACAGAAATTAATAGAATAGAATAGAATAGAATAGAATAGAATAGAATAGAATAGAATAGAATAGAATAGAATAGAATAGAACAGGGGCCGGCAACCTTAAACACTCAGAGAGCCATTTGGACCCGTTTCCCACAAAAAAGAAAACATCGGGAGCCACAAAACCCTTCCCATGCCTGACTATTTCTTGAGTGGCCACATACGTAGTTGAATTAAACGTTCTGTTTTCTTCTGAAACTTTTCTTTTCTTAGATTTATCCATGGTTGGCCTACCGGGGGTTGAAAAGCTCAATAAATTTGCGAGCCGCAGCAGAGGGGTGAAAGAGCCACATGCGGCTCCAGAGCCACAGGTTGCTGACTTCTGGGATAGAATAACAGAGTTGGAAGGGACTTTGGAGGTCTTCTAGTCCAACCCCCTGCTTAGGCAGGAAACTCTACGCCACTTCAGACAAAGAACTTTTTTTTAAAATGTTTGTTTAAAACTTGGAGGAAGAGGTCATTTTCTTGCACGATTCTACTGTTGTTCAAATCTGTGCTCCCAGCTCCAGGGTCGAAGTGCGGCCCTTGGCGTAGCATGGAAAAAGCCTGGTGCGGTCGTCCAGTCCACCCATGTGGCACTCCCTTGCCTTTGAACCCTAGTTGCTTGTTAATAGCAATTAGAAAACTTGGTCCCTGGAGGGTCAGAGCTAATCTGTGTATCTGCTGATCTCAGGGAACACACGTGGGAGAATGTTATTGTTCGGATTTATGTAAGGCTTCTGAAAAAAACAATTGCCAAAGTTCCTTCCTTCCTTCCTTCCTTCCTTCCTTCCTTCCTTCCTTCCTTCCTTCCTTCCTTCCTTTCTCCTTCTTTCTTTTCTCCTTTCCTTTCCCTTCCTCCCTTCCTTCCTTCTTTCCTTCCTCCTTTCTTTTCCTTTTCCTTTTCCCCTTCCTCTTTCCTTTCCTTTCCCCCTCCCTCCCTTCCTTTCTCCTCCTTTCTTTTCCTTTTCCCCTTCTTCCTTTCCTTTCCCTTCCTCCCTCCCTCCTTTCTTTTCCTTTTCACCTTCCTCTTTCCTTTCCTTTCCTTTCCTTTCCTTTCCTTTCCTTTCCTTTCCCTTCCTTCCTCCTTTTCTTTCTTTTCCTTTTCCTTTTTCCCTTCCTCTTTCCTTTCCTGTCCTTTCCCTCCTTCCCTTCCTCCTTTCCTTTCCCTTTCCCCCTTCCTTTCCTTTCCTTTCCCTCCCTCCCTCCTTTCTTTTCCTTTTCCCCTTCCTCTTTCCTTTCCTTTCCTTCCTCCTTTTCTTTCTTTTCCTTTTCCTTTTTCTCTTCCTCTTTCCTTTCCTGTCCTTTTCCTCCCTCCCTCCCTTCCTCCTTTCATTTCTTTTCCTTTTTCTTTTCCCCTTTCCCTCCCTCCCTCCCTCCCTCCCTTCCATTTACCCCTTCCTTTTCCTTCCTTCCTGACAAAGGGCTGTCCAACCTCTCTTTAAAAAAACCTCCAGTTTTTCAAGTTTGACGATGTAAAGGCAGGAGGAAATGCCCTTTTATTAATTCCTTCCCCCTTTTTTTTTATTAGCCTCATGATCCCTTGTGTGCAAGCGAGCTTCCAACTGTAGATCAAAACGTTTTGCTGCTAATGGGTCTTAAATGCAGTCCCCGATGCAGTTCCGCGTCTTTCTTTAACCATCGCTCTGCAAAATCGTTTCCTCTGTGCTAATTTTTTTTTTTAATCCTTTCTACCTTTTTTTTCATCGTTCTCCCACTTCCCTGGCTGCATCTGGGTATTTTTAGCCTGTCTGCTTCTCTCCATCCTCCCCTTCCCACTCCTCAAATTTGTTTTTATCCATCTGAAGCCAGACTGGCATTTTCTCAGCTTGCTCATTTTTCGGTCCTGTGTATTCTGCTTTACACTCTCTCTCTCTCTCTCTCTCTCCATCTGTTTCCTCTTCCATACCTCGTTCATTCCACCTTGTTTACTTGCTCGCTCAATCCTGATGGGATTATTCACCTTGCCTTCACCTTTTGGTGCATGAGGCCTGAAGATCCAGGAGGCTGAATGAGAAGGGGGATTCCTTGGGTCATATGTCTAGACTGGTGGACTGGACTGGACTGGACTGGACTGGACTGGACGGACTGGACTGGACTGGACTGGACTAGACTAGACTAGACTAGACTAGAACTAGACTAGAACAGAACAGAACAGAACAGAACAGAACAGAACAGAACAGAACAAGGAACAGAGCAGAGCAGAGCACAATAGAATAGAATAGAATAGAATAAGGAACAGAAGAGAAGAGAAGACAAGACAAGACAATAGAATAAGGAACAGAAGAGAATAGAATAGAATAAGGAACAGAACAGAATAGAAAAGAATAAGGAACAGAACAGAATAGAATAGAATAGAATAATTGGAAAGCAAGTGTGCCGAGCTGGAAGCCCAAGGTAGACAGACCATGGTGGACCATGGACAATGAAAAGCCCAGCGGGGAAAAGGGAAAGTTTTGCTATGCTGTTTTCGCGCGAAATTGTTAGAACTGGCTTTTCTTCTTCTGTAACCCACACGAAATCTTCAGTAAAGGTTTTTTGCTGTATGTATGTATGTATGTATGTATGTATGTATGTATGTCCCAGGAGTTGATTCCCTTAAGCGCCGCGGCAAGAAAAGTCGTAAAACGGGGCAGAGCTCACTTAACAAACGTCTGTCTTAAACCTGGGGCTTCGTTGTGGTGGTTAAGTCGGCCTGTAGATTGTAAATCTCTTTTATTATTTTATTTCACCCACGCCTACCCCACCCTAGGACGGAGTTTATCTCGAACGGAGACCATGTCAACGTGTGGGATAGATGACGACATTCCGCAGGGAGAGAGGAAAACTGTCACGGATTTCTGTTACCTGCTGGATAAATCGAAACAGCTTTTCAACGGCTTAAGGTCAGTCAGTTCAGGTTTTTTCATCACGTTGCAACATCTCTGGAGTGAGCTGCGCTGGGTCCCGCTGGCCTCCCGTGTGGATGCAAAATAAAATTCAAGGGACTACCTGTCCGCCTCTATAGGTAGTCCTCGACTCACGACCGTTCGCTTAGCGGCCAAAGTCACGACGGACCTTCCCAGAGTGATCCTCGGACAATCAACGTCCACGGGGAAGCCAAGGTCCGGTTAACGACCGCGTTCCTAACTTAACAAACGGCAGGGATTCATTTAACAAACTCTGGCAAAGAAAAGGCTGTCGGATGGAGCAAAACTCACACTGGGCAACGGTCTCGCTTAGCAACGGGAAATTTGGAGCTCGGTTGCGGTCGTAAGCCGAGGGCTACCTCAGTAGGGTAGATTTCTCCACTTCTGCCAGTTCTGTCGGCTATTTTTGTCGAATTTATTTTAATAAAAAACCTTTGGGGTAAAAATCTACCGTAAGATAGTTTTCTATTTAAGATACATAAGTAATTTAGTTTATTCAGCATGAAACGGAGCTTCGTTACGTAGCAGGAGGCTGTATATTCTGCAACACTGGGACTATCGGTGAGTCAACAGCGGGTCAAAGGAGTAGCAGAGATGACAATTGCTCTTTAAAAATTATGATTTAAATCGAGTTGATTTAAATCGAGCCTTTTTACTAGTGATTTAAATTGTGATTTAAATCAGCTTGATTTAAATCAAATCCACCCTGCTGGTGGATAAACTGTGTTGGTTTTTTTATTCTCTATTTTACAGAGATTTGCCCCAATATGGGCAGAAGCAGTGGCAATCTTATTTCGGCAGGACCTTTGATGTTTACACCAAACTCTGGAAGTTCCAGCAGCAGCATCGGTAAGAGAGCCATTTCCAGCGCTTGGCTGTGTCTCCAAGCAGCCAAACATCCTCTCCATCATCATCATCATTATCTTTTAACGACCCCAAAATCCCTTGCGGGGTGAAGTCTGGACAACTGAATGGAGCTGGCAGAGTGTTTGAATGGCCAGATGCCTTTCCTGTCGCCAGAACAAGTACAGCGGTTGTGCATTGAAGATAAGTCTGATCTGTGGTTTTCTTTTCTTTTTTTTTTTGGTCACCAACGAAGACAAGTTCTGGACAATCGGTACGGCCTGAAGCGCTGGCAGATCGGAGAGATCGCCTCCAAGATTGGGCAGCTTTATTACCACTACTAGTAAGTAACTACGTACGCTCTGTTATTCTCTTATCTGATCAGAAGGGAAAGGGATAGCGGCAATAATCTCAGTGGGGATTGCGCCCGGAGGAGAAGAAATCATTTGAAGTTTTGAAGCAGGGAGCTTTTATCTCCCGTGCCTCTTTTCTCCACAGCCTTCGCACCTCTGAAACCAGCTATCTGAACGAAGCCTTCTCCTTCTATTCTGCCATACGGCAGAGGTCTTACTACTCCCAAGTCAACAAGGAAGACAGGTCAGGCTTGTGAGTTTACTTTAATTATTCAAAAAAAAAAAAAAAAGAAAGAAAGAAAGAAAGAAAGAAAAAGGCAGAAGTGTTGCATTGTCATTGTGGTGTGATGAGTTCTTCTGGGTATTTATTTATTGGTTCAATTTACATGCCACCCTTCTCCGGAGACTCTGGGTGGCTTACAAGGCGTTAAGCAATAGCCTTCATACTTTTGTATATACCTGCTTAGTAGGGCTTTCCCCCCCACCCCCAAGCGGTTCTTTTTTATACAAAGTCAGCTTATTGCCCCCACAATCCGGGTCCTCATTTTACCTACCTCAAAAAGGAAGGAAGTCTGAGTCAACCTTGAGCCTGGTGAGATTTGAACTTGCAGTAATTGCAGGCAGCTGGTGTTCCTTAACAGCGCTTTAGTCTGCTGCGCCGCCAAGGCTCTTCTAACTGTTCCAACTGTTGAGTCTGGAACTTAGCGAAAGCTAGGACTTTTGAGAAGAAAGTCAACCTAAATATGGTGTCACTCAACCTTCCTCTCTAGAAACAAGATTCGTCCCCAAAACCCTCTTTTTATTTCAACGGCTGTGAATTATTGTTCATTCCCATCCTGCGATGAGTCACTCATAGTTTGTAAAGAGTCCAACAGAGGTCTGCCACAGATAAGGCTGACAAGCACCCACCTTTATCTCCCTTGGCACGCTGCCAAAGACCTAATCGGCAATTAGCTTTGCAAGGCCACACGGAGCACAGAGTCAAAACGGAGCTTCAGAATTTAAACCGGCCAGAACGAACAAAGTTGCTTCCTGCAAAGGCTCACGTGCCTTTGCTCCTCCTTTATGTCTTATGGGAAGGGCCAATCATCTCCAAGCCTTACTCCCGAGTCACCCCTTTTGTCTTAACTGTTCTTGCCTTCTTGCTCTGCGCATGCGCGCACTGGGAACAGGCTCCCTCTGTTCCTCTGCCTCTCTGATGTCTGACTCTGGAGGCTCCGGAGGCAGCACATAACTGCCAGATGGCCCTGGCCCCATCTCTGCCTCTGACGCAGAGCCCTCGTCCGAGCCTTCCCCAGACTCCAGGACTGGCCCATGTTCCTCCCCAGCCTCCTCACTGTCTGACTCTGCTGCCAGCTTCGCAGGCCGCTGGCGGACCACCTCAAGATGTTTTCTTTTTGCTAAATGGTTCTTCTCCCATCCGCCTTCCTCTTTTCACAGGCCTGAGCTGGTAGTTAAGAAACTACGTTACTACGCCCGGTTCATCGTGGTTTGCCTCTTACTCAACAAAATGGTGGTGGTGAAGGATCTTGTAAAGGTGAGTCTCCTCTTGGTGTCGGCCCTCAGGGTTGTAGCCGGTGGCGGTCTTAGAGAAGACCCTTGCGAGGAACGTCCTGGTTCTTTCCCCAGGAACTATCGGATGAGATCGAAGATTACACCCACCGTTTCAACACCGAAGATCAAGTGGAGTGGAATCTTGTCCTGCAAGAAGTGGCCGCTTTCATTGAGGTAAGAGATCTACAGAAGATCCCTGAGCAGTTGTTGTTGGCGGGTTTTTTTTTTTAAAAAAACAAAAATTCCTGCTCATCCAGACACCAAATTGGCTGTTTCTCCCCCCCCCCCCGCCAGATAAATTCTGATCTGTTAGGCAGGATGGATAAAAATTAATGATTTTTTTAAAAAAATCAAAAAAATAAGATTTTTTTGATTTAAATCGGATTTTTTTGATTTAAATCGGATTTTTTTATTTAAATAAGATTTTTTTGATTTTTATTGAATTTATTTTAATACAAAACTTTTGGGGTAAAAATCTATCGTAAGATAGTTTTCTATTTAAGATACATAAATAATTTAGTTTATTCAGCATGAAATGGAGCTTAGTTATGTAGCACGAGGCTGTATATTCTGCAACACTGGGACTATCGGTGAGTCAACAGCAGGTCAAAGGAATAATAATAATAATAATAATAATAATAATAATAATAATAATTTTATTTCTATACCACCCTTCTCCCGAAGGACTCAGGGCGGTGTACAGCCTATTTAAAAACACAGAACAAAACAACGATTAAAATTTAAAATCATTAAATAATTAGGCTCCAATTAAAATCCCAAAAATTTAAAATACCCCAATTTAAAATCGTTATGTTGATAGCCCGGCCTGGCGGAACAACAGTAGCAGAGTAGCAGAGATGACAGTTGCTCTTTAAAAATTATGATTTAAATCGAGTTGATTTAAATCAAGCCTTTTTACTAGTGATTTAAATCGTGATTTAAATCGACTCGATTTAAATCAAATCCACCCTGCTGTTAGGTAAAGAAAAGAAACAAGGTTTTGTTTTTTTGTGAGGTTTTTCTCAATTGTGATCGTAAGGCGAGGACCACATATATGGAAAAACACATTGGCCGTGCTGATTTCTACTCCTTTATCGCGTGCAATCTCTTAAGATTAATCTATTGGGATTGTTTCTTCAGACTCTTCACCATCTTGGTCTTCTTTCTAGGCAGACCCAGTCATGGTTTTGAATGATGACAACACTCTGGTTATCCTGTCCAACCGCCTCTCCGAAACGGGAGCCCCTCTGCTGGAACAAGGCATGATCGTGGGGCAGTTAACGCTGGCCGACGCTCTCATTATTGGCAATTGCAACAATCAGGTGGGTCGTCCCCCCCCGGGTGCCTGTGTATGTCACCGCACGTCGCCGTGACAGAGCGGACGTTATCTGGTATACACCTGGTCCTCGACTTACAAGCGTTCCGTTTAGTGACCGTTTGAAGTTGAAAAAGGGGACAGGACCGTTTTTCACACTTAACGGCCATCGTATGTCACCCAAGGTCCCTTCCAACTCCGTTATTCTATTTTGTGGGAGAGGAACGTCTCAAGCAGCGGAGCTACTTTTCAGGGCACCGAGCGTTGGGGCCATCTCCAACCTGGTTTAAAGCGCCCCGTGGTTTTTTTCCGGTAGGTGAAGTTTAGTGAACTGACAATCGACATGTTCCGGATGCTGCAGGCGCTGGAGAGGGAGCCCATGAATCTCGCCACGCAGATGAACAAGCCGGGGCTGCAGGCAAGTCTCCCGCGTAATATTGTCGCGCAGTTGGTGTTCCTTGGAATTGGGGGGTGTGTGTGTGTGTCAGCGGCATGGCAGGCGCTTTAGAGCTGCCGTCCTGAGCCTCGCAGGTATTCCTCCCAGCGTCCTGTCTTTGTCCGATTTTACGCGTTCCTGCAATTCCTCAGGAATGCCCAGGGCCTGGGGCGAAAGAATTAACCCAGAGAGATTCAGTAACTTGGGGTGGGTGGGTGGGGAGGAGGAAATGGGATGATGAGCTTGAATTTAGGTCTTCTGAATGCTGACTGGTGCTGTCTGGAGAAATTGGGTTTTGCTCTTTTGAGGCTAATGGAATAAAAATGACAACGGGACGCCTAAAATGAGTTTTCCCTCCCTCTTTCCCCTGACTTATTCCCTCCTTCCTCCTTCTCTCTTTTCCTTCCCTCCCTTCCTTCCTTCCCTCCCTCCTCTCTCTCCTTCCTTCCCCTTCCTTCTTCCTTCCCTCTTTTCCCTCCTTCCTTCCTCTCTCTCCTTCCTTCCCCTTCCTTCTTCCTCCCTCCCTCCTTCTCTCTTTTCCTTCCCTCTTTTCCTTCCTTCCCTCCCTCCCTCCTTCCTTCCTTCCTCTCCCTACTTCCCCTTCCTTCCTCCCTCCTCTCTCCTTCTCTCTTTTCCTTCCCTCTTTTCCTTCCCTCCCATCCCATCCTCCTCTCTCTCCTTTCTTCCCCTTACTTCTCCCTCCCTCCTTCTCTCTTTTCCTTTCCTCTTCCTTCCTTCCTCTCTCTCCTTCCTTCTTCTCTCTTTTCCTTCCTTTCTCTCCCTCCCTTTTCTTTCTTCCTTTCTCTCCCTCCCTTTTCTTTTTCTTTCTTTCTTTCTTTCTTTTTTCTTTCTTTCTTTCTTTCTCTCCCTCCCTTTTCTTTCTTTCTTTCTTTTCTTTCTTTCTTTCTTTCTTTCTTTCTTTCTTTCTTTCTTTCTCTCCCTCCCTTTTCTTTCTTTCTTTCTTTCCTTCCTTCCTTCCTTCCTTCCTTCCTTCCTTCCTTCCTTCCTTCCTTCCCAAAAGGCCCAAAAGATGTGATTTTTCTCAGTGCCGTTGTGCTCCCTGCTGGAGATGATCAAGTGGTCAATGTGATGGTTTTGCTGTTGCTGTGTGTGTGGGTGTGAGAGAGAGAGAGAGAAATGGGGCTTTTATCTTCCTTTTTTTTTTTAATGTTGCGGATTGTATTCCCTACGTGACTTGGGTGGCCACGTACATTTGCTTCAAACAAAGAAATAACAAAAGAAGAAGCCCCGATGTTGTGTGAAACGCCAGTCATATCAAAGAAAGCAAATCTCTTCTGTCTTTGGGAAAAAAACACAACAATAACCACAACAACTTGGCACTTCTTGAAGGAGGTGTGTTTCTCTCTTCCGCAGGAGAGCACCGAAAAACCAGCCCGAAGGGAAAACCCTCACAAATACCTGCTGTACAAGCCAACCTTCAGCCAGCTCTACACCTTCCTCGCGGCATCATTTAAGGTTTGTGAAGCAGAGGTGAGGCTGGTCCCATCTCCTGAGAGGAGCTTAAAATCTCACCTGTCCCTAACTGGAGGCCGTCATAAGTGAGGTTCAGAGAAGGTGACGGCGACCCTTCTGGATAGGAGACAGACAGACAGACAGACGGATGACGTTACCTAGTTGGGTCATGAAACGTCTGCTAGGAAACAACCGAGCTCGGGAAGTTACCAAGGACCCCACGCTTTCGACCCCTGAGCTGCAAATATTTTCCTCTGTGGGTACAAATAGATTCTGTGCGGGTTTCACCTTGTTGTACCGAAAGGATTCTTTTGACTTGAGAGAATGAGCTGGCTTCGGGGTTGATGTCGTTTGTTCTCCCCTAGATTTATCCGTTTGGGTTTTGGTTCACCTGTGATAGCAGATCTTCAAATGTGTCTCTCTTCCCAAATACATCTTCCTGACTTCAATTACTTCCTCCCTCCCTCCCTTCTCTCTTTCCTCCCTCCCTCCTTCCCTTCTTCCTTCCTTCCTTCCCTCCCTCCCTTCTTCCTTCCCTCCCTCCCTTCCTTCTCTTTCCTCCCTCCCTCCTTCCCCTCCCTTCTTTCCTCCCTCCCTCCCTCCCTCCTTTCTCTCTTCCCTCCCTCCCTCTTCCCCTTTCTTCCTTCCTCCCTCCCTCCCTCCCTTCTTACTTCCTTCCCTCCCTCCCTTCCTTCTCTTTCCTCCCTCCCTCTTCCCCTTCCTTCCTTCTTCCCTCCCTTCCTCTCTTCCTTCTCTTTCCTCCCTCCCTCCCCTCCCTTCTTTCCTTCCTCCCTCCCTCCTTCCTCCCTCCCTCCCTCCCTCCTTCGTCTCTACTTTCCTCCCTCCCTCCCTTCTCTCTTCCCTCCCTCCTCCCCTTTCTTCCTTCCTCCTTCCTTCCCTCCCTCCTCTTCTTTCCTCCCTCCCTCCCTCTCTCCTCCCTCCCTTCTCTTCCTTTCTCTCTCCCTCCCTCCCTCCCTTCTTTCTTTCTTTCCTCCCTCCCTCCCTCCCTCCTTCCTTCCTCTCTTCCTTCTTTCCTCCCTCCCTCCCTCTCTCCCTCTCTCTCTCTTCTGGTCTCTTTTTCAGGAGCTGCCTGCCAACAGCGTGCTGTTGATCTACCTGTCAGCCACCGGGGTCTTCCCTTCAGGTCGTTCGGATAGTGAAGGTACAAATAAAGGAATGCTTCCTGTCGTGAACACGGCTTGAATTATCTCGACGGTTCGAGGGCAGCAAGGCGGCCTCCACACTTAACCCTAAGCCTGCTCTCCGGAGAAGCTGATGTTCTCCTTCGTTGGGTCTTGGGTGGGCTTTCCACTCTTTGGGCCATACCTATCAGGGGCCTAATTCTGGTCCTTTCCAGTTTCAACACACTCCCCTTTTGTGGGGCTGGAGCCCTTTCCACCCTACCACTGATGGGTCACGTCCATCTGGAGAAGAAGGGGTTGAAGAAGCCCCTGAGATGCTCCAGGGCTTCTTACGGAGAACATCCGGTAGAGTGTGACGAAGCAGAGATGTTCTTACGGACTATGGTGGATCATACCACCTGACACTTTGGAAAGTGTCCAAAATTCTGATGTTTTTCTGCTTTACCTGGCCTGTTTTTTGTTTTTTGAAAACCAGACCTTTAACAGCTTTCCAACGTGGTCTTGGGGGAGCGACGTGGTGGCCGTCTCCTTGTTTGTCGTGACAATTCAAGCCTTTTTCATGACCTCGGTAGTTTCCGTCCTCCAATCCTCACTTCTGTGTCCTTCCTTGGTCAAAGGACTATCTGTGGCTTAACCCCTTTCCCCTCCCAGCTCCTCCTCCTCCTCCTCCTCCTCCTTCCCCCCACTTTCTTTAAAAAAAAAAATTGCTGCTGAATCCTTGGAGAAAATTAAAAGATCTGGTGGAATCAGGTCTGCTGCCCCCCACCCCCCCATCCCCAAAACCAAGGGACCCCTTTAACATGGACGTTGTACCCACTTCATTCCATCCATTTTTGAGATTTGCATTCCTTTATAAAAATGCATGTTTGTTACATTCTTCCTTGCATGAATCATAAACTTTTCCAGAGTCTTCCCTCGCTCATTTCTCCCAACAAAACTTCTCCCTATAAAATAAGAGATGGTTGTGGGTCCCATCCTCTTCCCCCCCCCCCAAAATAGCTTTGGAAAAGCGGTTAACCAGATTTTGCAGTGTGTGTTTTTGTGTTCGGTCGGTTTTGTTTCCTGCTAGAGCAAAGAGGTTGGGCTAGAAGATCTCCGAGGTCCCTTCCGACTCTTGCTATTCTGTCCTGCTCTTTTGCTGTCTTATGTTTTGTGAGGTCCTTGCCTTTGATACTCTACCTCTAACTTTGAGATGTCCACCTTACGGTCTCTTTAAGTAGAATGGGAACTTGTGGGTGGAGCCTGGATAGCTCAACAGACTAAAAGCACTGTTATTAACATTCAGCTGCCTGCAATTACTGTAAGTTCGAATCTCACCAGGCTCAAGGTTGACTCAGCCTTCCATCCTTTCTAAGGTAGGTAAATTGAGGACCCAGTTTGTGGGGGCAATAAGCTGACTTTGTATAAAATATACAAAAGTATGAAGGCTATTGCTTAATGCATTGTAAGCCGCCCTGAGTCTCCGGAGAAGGGCGGCATATAAATCTAATTAAAAAAAATAAAATTAAAATTAAAAAAAATTAAAAAAACTGTAGCTCAAGGCCCTCCAAATCCTTACGTACCATTTCTCATCTCTCTCTCTCTCTCTCTCTCTTTTAATCTATATAAATAAAAATGTAAAATGTTCATTTGTTCAAAATCGTAAATCTCGGAAAGTTCTTCACCCATTGCTTTGAAATTTTGACACAACGTTGCATTCGAATGCGCGCGTGTTTTTATATACCTATATTATATAGATGTCACACCTGTGACAGGTTAAAAACATGCTTTTTTTGAAAAACAGCGCCATCTGTCGGACGCAAAAGCAACACACGCTATACTATCTTTTTGGACTTTAATGTCGCAGCACCACAATGGCAGCCGCGAGGCGGGTCTTTTCCCCTCAGCGCCGCCGCCGCCAAACCCACAAGCAAAATGGCGGGAAATGTCAACCGCCGCGAAGCGTCCTCCCGACTAACAGAGTATGCCGTACCTTTGGCAGGGACCCCGATGCCGCCTGTGGTGCGGAGAGCTGCGAAGGTGAAGGCGGTTATACCGGCAAGCCGGGAAACCAGCTCTTACACCCGCAGCAAACTGGGACGGAGCCAAAGTAGGCGTGACCTGAGGGAAATTATTGGCACTCGGTCAAAAAATATTGTATACCCACAAGACTGGGCCACAGCAACGCGTGGCCGGGTACAGCTAGTTATATATAAATCTTTATTAACGTTTAAAATCCAAAAATACAAGTTAAAATACATCTATAACAAAAAATACATCCGTAATAATTAGACAATTCAACGTCTTTCTGACGGTACGTAATTCTTAACTTTGACCATCTATTCCCGCATATTCTGCCACCATACCAGGTGGTAAACTTTTTACTGCTTTTATCGATCTAAAGGCAGCATTTGATTCAATCCCAAGGGAATTGTTGTGGACAAAATTGTTCAAAAGCTCCATCGACAGACGTCTGTTGTTCCTAATTAGATCCCTATACAATCAGACTTCTAGTCAGGTCAGGTGTAGTTTGCAGGGAGAACTCTCTAACCCTATCCCGATAAAGAGTGGAGTAAGGCAGGGCTGTCTCCTGGCTCCTCTTTTGTTTAACCTATTTTTATCTGATTTGGCCTCTTATATTGGATGTATTGAGTCTCACGCCCCAAAGCTGTCAACAACGAAGATCCCGCTTCTCCTTTATGCTGATGACGCGGTCCTCCTATCACTGACGAGGCTTGGCCTGAAAAGGCTTCTCTCTGCATTTGGGTCCTACTGTGCTGAGAATCACTTGTCCATTAACTACGACAAATCAAAAGTCTTGGTGTTCTCTAGTGCCCGGAAGTTACACAACTGGGCTATTAAGGGTAATGCTGTTAAGCAGGTTTCCCATTTTAAGTATTTAGGTATACATTTTCAGAACACTGGTGCTTGGACTAGACACCGAACCCAGGTGCTGAATTCAGCTTTTTGTAGCCATCAGCAGATTTTAAGATTTTTCTATACCCAAGGTGGCCAATTTATTCCTTCTGCTCTGCGTATTTACAAAGCCAAAACCTTGGCCCAAACTCTTTATGGAATTCCGATATGGATACAGGGCTTCAAGGAGTGTATTGAAAGAACGCAGGCTGCTTTTTTAAGGAAACTTTTGGGTCTCCCTCCCTGTGTTGGCTTTGCTCCGATGTATCTGGAACTGGGCATTCGATCAGTCGAATGCATGGCGTGGATCAACACCTTTAAATGGTGGTTTCGGGCACTCTTTTTGGCAGCCCCTGGCAGCTACCTCTCCCTGGTGTTATCTGACCCCTATACGTCTCGGTGGGAGAGGGATCTGACGAAGAAACTCCACCTGTTAGGTTTTTCGGGGGATGCCATGGGAGACTATGGCCTTAAAGATGCCCAATGTAGGGTAGTCCAACGGCTTGTGGACATAGACTTACAATATCTGAGAGCTAGAGCCAATAAAACCTGCTCCCCTCTGGTCTTCAGCCAACTTAATAATTTTGGACTGAGGATGGCCTCATATTTCTATACTCTAACCATCCCTAAGTATAGAAGAGTCTTCTCCCTTGCTCGTTTTAACGTCTTGCCTTCAGCATTGCTGGACGGTCGATTCAAGAGGCTTCCGAGGGGCGAGCGGCTATGTCCCTGTGGTAGAGCGGAGGTTGAGACTGTGGAGCATGTCCTTTTACACTGCCCCATGTACAACGTAGCCAGGACTAATTTGATGTCTCTCTTAGAGACAGATTTCTGTGGGCCCAATGATAGTGATTTGGCCTTGTATTGTCTAGGGGATGGCTCCTCATACACTACCTCTCAGGTCTCAAAATTTTTTCTAAGAGCCGTAACCATTAGAGGAGAGCGCTGTGGTCCCTCTCAGCCGGGGCTTCCGGTGGCCGGCTGTTCGTGATGTTCTTTTCCCTATGTTTTTCTGTAGCTATGCTTGCATTTTGGTCTGTGACCGTAAATAAATTTATTATATATTCCCGCATATTCCTACTTAATCGACAGATTTAAACACATTTTATATCTTATTTTATTCTATGCATTCCTTATTTTTAACTTCTATCCATTGATAACCAATTTTCCCAAGTTAAGCAGTATTCCGAGTCTTCCTTATTATTTAATTCTAAAGTAAGTTTGTCCATTTCTGCACGTTCGAAGATTTTCCAGATTATTGCACAGTCTGTTGGTATAGTGGACATTTTCCAGGCTTGCGCAAGTACAATTCTTTCTCGTCTCTTAAGACCCAAATGTTAGAGAAGTTTCTGCTCACCTTGGTCTCTGCTTCTTTAGGCCGTGATTTAGACCGCATGTCACACCAAGCCTTGGTCTGTTAGGAAAACCCCCATGAATCATGTCATGGCTTGTTATAGTCACGAAGGAACACATCCAACGCAAAAGATCCATCTGATCAGAGTCGTTCCTGGATTTATGGACGATCAAGAGCCGTTACAGATAACGTGGCTTTGGCTCTCCATTAAAAGGGTGCATTGAGTGATTGATGAGATGCCTTCAAGCCAGTAGTGGGTTTCACTTACCCTGTTTCCCCCAAAATAAGACATCCCCTGGTAATAAGCCCAATCGGGCTTTTGAGCGCATGGCAATAAGACCAGGCGCTTATTTCAGGGTTCAAAAAAATATAAGACAGGGTCTTATTTTCGGGGAAACAGGGTATCTATCATATCTATCTATCTACTGCCTTCTATCTATCTATCTATCTATCTATCTATCTATCTATCTATCATCCATCTACCCTGTTTCCCCCAAAATAAGACATCCCCTGATAATAAGCCCAATTGGGCTTTTGAGCGCATGGCAATAAGACCAGGCGCTTATTTCAGGGTTCAAAAAAAATATAAGACAGGGTCTTATTTTCGGGGAAACACGGTATCTATCATATCTATCTATCTACTGTCTATCTTCTATCTATCTATCTATCTATCTATCTATCTATCTATCTATCCTGTTTTCCCCAAAATAAGACATCCCCTGATAATAAGCTCAATCAGGCTTTTGAGCGCATGGCAGTAAGACCAGGCGCTTATTTCAGGGTTCAAAAAAATATAAGACAGGGTCTTATTTTCGGGGAAACACGGTACCTTCAGTACTGGTTTGGAACTGTGAATGCACGTGTGTGCGCTCGCTTTGCTCGCGTGCAACGCTTCTGCGCATAGCATCCGTGATGACGTCTGGGTGGGTGGGTGAAGCCTCCTGCTGCCTCCGCCGCTACCGATTCGCCCGAACTGGTAGAAACCCACCACTGCTTCAAGCCAATCTCAACTCTTTGCAATCACCTCGATATCTCTGTGTGGTGAGGAGTCCTCAGTCAGACCTTTCAATGGAGAAGGGGTCATATAGTCCAGCATCTAACCCTGATTTATAGAATTGTCTTTCCCGCCCAAATCGGTTGGGCGTGAACAAATTTGTCTCCATTTGGGTTATTGGAAACGTGCAGGCAAGTCCTTAACTTATGGCCACGATGGAGCCCCAAATCTCTGCCGCTGAGACGTTTGTTGAGTGAACTTTGCCACGTTTTTATGACTTTTCTTACCACGGTCGTTCAGCGAGTCGCTGCAGGTGATACGTTAAGTCACCCGGTCGTTAAATTGAGCCTGGCCTTCCCATGGACTTTGTTGGTGAGGGGATCACATAACCCCGGGACACTGCAACCGTCGTAAGTACATGCCAGTTGCCACGTGTCCGAATTTTGGATCCCAGAATCATGGGGATGGTCGCCGTGAAAAAACGGTTGCAAGTGGCATTTTTCAGTACCGTTGTAACTTCGAACGGCCGCTAAACAAACTGCCGTAAGTTGAGGACTACCTGCAACCAACATATCCACCCTTTCAACCTCTTTAACTTCCAAACATCTCAGTGCTTCTCAAACCTGTCGGCCTCTAAGATGGATGGTTTCAACCCAAGGTTTGTTGTCTAGCTAGTCATCCCTTAGCTCTTTCAACTACTGTCGAAATTCTTCCTCCTGGAATTTTTGGGGTCCTTTATATTCTGTGTTTAGCTCGTCGCCAAGACAGCCGCTGGTCCTTACCTCCCATTTGCTCCCTGCAGGTCCCTACGATTTTGGGGGTGTCCTGACGAATAGCAACCGGGATATCATAAACGGAGACGGAATGCACAAACGGAACCAGTTGTACAAGGAAATGCATTGGTGAGTTGCTTATTCCTGGGAAACTGGACATCCTCTGCGAGACCGATGGCCGTAGACATCAAATTACCATATTTTTCGGAGTATAAGACGCACCGGAGTATAAGACGCACCTAGTTTTTTGCGGAGGAAAATAAGAAAAAAGCTGATTGGCGGGTGGATCGGCCTCCCGGAATACCCCCAATCAGCTGTTCCCAGAGGTGAATTTTAGCAACAGGTTCGTTGGTTGTGAGCTCTGTGCTTTGCTTTTTTTTTTTCTGCCTCTGAAACTTCTGAAACTCTGTTTCAGAAAAAAAAAAAAATTCTGCTTCTAAAAGCCTCCGAAACAGAGCTTCAGAAAAAAAGCCTCTGAAACTTTGTTTTTTCTGAAGCTCTGTTTCAGAGGCTTGTTTTCTGAAGCTCTTGTTTGGAGGCTTTTTTTTCTGAAGCTCTTGTTTGGAGGCTTTTTCTGAAGCTCTGTTTGGAGGCTTTTTCTGAATCTCTGGAGGCTTTTTTTCTGAAGCTCTGTTTGGAGGCTTTTTTTTCTGAAGCTCTTGTTTGGAGGCTTTTTTTCTGAACCTCTGTTTGGAGGCTTTTTTTCTGAAGCTCTTGTTTGGAGGCTTTTTTTCTGAAGCTCTGTTTGGAGGCTTTTTTTCTGAAGCTCTTGTTTGGAGGCTTTTTTTCTGAAGCTCTTGTTTGGAGGCTTTTTTTCTGAACCTCTGTTTGGAGGCTTTTTTTCTGAAGCTCTTGTTTGGAGGCTTTTTTTCTGAAGCTCTGTTTGGAGGCTTTTTTTCTGAAGCTCTTGTTTGGAGGCTTTTTTTCTGAAGCTCTTGTTTGGAGGCTTTTTTTCTGAACCTCTGTTTGGAGGCTTTTTTTCTGAAGCTCTTGTTTGGAGGCTTTTTTTCTGAAGCTCTTGTTTGGAGGCTTTTTCTGAACCTCTGTTTGGAGGCTTTTTTTCTGAAGCTCTTGTTTGGAGGCTTTTTTTCCTGAAGCTTCGTTTCTGATGCTTTTTTCAGCCTCTGAAACCTCCGCTTGAGAGGCTGGGCGGGGCTACGTTCGGAGTATAAAATGCACCCAGATTTTCACCCTCTTTTTTGGGGGGGGAAAAGAGCCGTCTTATACTTCAAAAAATATGGTATATAGGCAACCCTGCTTTTAGGACGGGATGGGATGTCAGGTTCCAAGTAACACACCCAAAGCAAACAAAACTCCGAGGCAGGCAATTTCCTCAAGGAATAGGCCTTATTTTTTGGGGGGGAGGGGTAATATGGCAATGGTGAATCCTGCTGGTCCGGCTCATGATTTGGCAAACCTGTAGTGGCGGCCGTGAGAGGCTCCGCCCACCAGCCCAGAGGTCATTACTTCCTGGTTTTAACCAGGAAGTAACCCATTTTTGGCCCTCTGCCCATGCGCAGAAGGCTTTGCGCATGCACAGAGGGTGAAAAATTGGACGTGACGATGGCACTCGCGCGCACTTCTGAGCCGGTAGGGAAGGTAAGTAGATTTCACCCCTGGAATATGGTAGTCCTTGAGTTACGACCACATGGGAGCCCAACATTTCTGATGCTAAGTGAAACATTTGTGAAGTGAGTTTGCCCCATTTTACGACTTTCCTTGCCGTCTCTTTCTTACATATTCTGGATTTCTTCCCCCTCTCTTTTTTTTTTTCCCCCCTCCAGCTTGCACCCTGGTGATCTCTATCCTTTCACCAGGAAGCCTCTGTTCGTCATAGTGGATTCGTCGAACAGCGTCGCCTACAAGGTAAGCCTATTTAGAGTTACTAGTCCTCTTGAGCATATCATCCAGGGGATAATATTGGGCTTACGTATGGAATGGAATGAAGAGGCCAAGGGGAGGAAATTAGCCTAACGTTTGAGAAATACTTTCTAGGATCTAGCCCTTAAGTTGCAAATGAGGAATAAACTGTAAATCTATTTTTCTCCCAGATTTAAAGGGTTCTACCCTGTTTTCCCCAAAGTAAGACATCCCCTGATAATAAGCCCAATTGGGCTTTTGAGCGCATGGCAATAAGGCCAGGCGCTTATTTCAGGGTTCAAGAAAATATAAGACAGGGTCTTATTTTCGGGAAAAAGACAGTATCTATCTATCTATCTATCTATCTATCTATCTATCTATCTATCTACCTACCTACCTACCTACCTATCTATCTATCTATCTATCTATCTATCTATCTATCTATCTGCCCCGTTTCCCCCAAAATAAGACGTCCCCTGATAATAAGCCCAATCGGGCTTTTGAGTGCATGGCAATAAGGCCAAGGGCTTATTTCAGGGTTCAAGAAAATATAAGACAGGGTCTTATTTTCGGGGAAACATGGTAGAAGAGAAAAAAACGTGAACTTGATTTAGTATTCTGCACAAAGCATCTATTTTGGAGCAATAATATAATAATAAAAGTATGAAGGCTATTGCTTAACGCATTGTAAGCCGCCCTGAGTCTCCGGAGAAGGGCGACATATAAATCAAATAAAAAAAAAAAAAAGAAAATAATCCAGAAAAAAAACCAAACCTGGATGACATAAATTCTAGTCCTGGTTTAGCCATCTAGGTGACTTTGGGCCAATCAGCAGGAGACCGGGAGTTTTAGTTCTGCCTTAGGCATGAAAGAGCTGGCTGGGTGATTATAGGTCAGTCAGCAGGAGACGTGAGTTGTAGTTCCGCCTTAGGCATAAAAGGAGGCTGGGTGACTTTAGGCCAGACGCTAGGAGAATGTGAGTTCTAGTTCCGTCTTAGATATGAAAGCTGGCTGGGTGACTTTAGGCCAATCACCAGGAGACGTGAGTTGTAGTTCCGCCTTAGGCATAAAAGGAAGCTGGGTGACTTTAGGCCAGATGCTAGGAGAATGTGAGTTCTAGTTCTGTCTTTATAAAGACAGAACTAGAGTTCTGGCTGATTTATAAAAACGATAACGGTGGACTATAAGCAAATATCTGTTCTCGGTTTTCCAACATTCCTTATGGAGTTAAAGCACCGAGGACTGCAGGGAAATCCTGCCATTTACACGTGTTTTTCCCGCATTCATGCCGTGCAGCGGCCCTTCCTTTGAAGTTGGTTTGCTCTTGGGATTCTACTTGATGGATTAGCCTGTTGCGAATTGCTAAAGCTGGCCAACTGAGCTGGCCAGCTCCACGGAGCACTTTTTGGCAGCCATTGTTTGTTTATTTCCACCCCTTCGTTCATATTTTCTTCCTTTTTTGCTAAGGCCAGCAACTCTGCCCTGGCTGCTATTTTGCACAGACCTGCAGACAGGAATTATTCCCCCCCCCCCCCCCAAGCTCTTCAACTCATAAATCTGCTTGAGCTGCCTCCGTCTCAGACAGAAGCATTGTACTTAATCAGCACATTGCTAAAAGATGGGGAAGAAAGAGAGAGAGAAGGAGGGAGGGAGAAAGAAAGAAAGAGGAAAAAGAAAGACAGAGAAAAACAGAGAAAGAAAAGGGAAAGAGAAAGAGAAAAGAGAGAAAGGGAGAGAGAGAAAAAAGAGAAAGAAACGGAGAAAGAAAGAGAGAGAGAAAGAAAGAAAAGAGAGAAAGAAAAGAGAAAAAGAGGAAATTTTATTTATTTATTTATTGCGATTTATATGCCGCCTTTCTCCCTAGGGTCTCAAGGCAGCTTACAAAATGACAACTTCAATACAAATCACAATACAATACCAAATTAAAATCAGTAACCCAATTAAAAACGATTTAAAATGAGGGAAAGAAAGAAAAGAGAAAGAAAGGGAGAAGAGAGAGAAAGAAAGGAGAAAAGAGAGAGAGAGAAAAAGAGAGAGAGAGAAAAGAGAGAAGGAGAGAGGGAATGAAAGAAAGGATGCCGGGCTGGGGAAATGAGTATTATTCTGAGTAAACCCTGCTGGTTTTTAATATATCATTTTAGGAGGGATTAGTTTAACGAAACTTTATTGGTCTGACCCAGTGGTGAAATGTAAAATTTGTTACTACCGGTTCTGTGGACGTGGGGGTAATGTGACTGGGTGGCGGTGGCCAACTTTTTTTTTTTTTTTAGTTTTAAAAGCATTTTTTCTACAACCTTAAGAAGTTGCAGAAAAAAATGCTTTTAAAAGCCTCTGACGATCAGGCAACTCAGCTGGGATCGTCAGAGGCTTTTAAAAGCATTTTTTCTACAACCTTAAGAAGTTGCAGAAAAAAATGCTTTTAAAAGCCAACTTTTAAAAGCATTTTTTCCGCCAAAGGGGAGGTGGGAAGCCTCTGATGATCGCGCAGCTCAGCTGGGCATGGGGCGGGGGTGCAGGGATTTTTGCTACCTGTTCTCCGAACCACCCGCCGCCATCGCTACCAGATCGGGCGATCCGGTCCGAACCGGGAGCATTTTACCCCTGGTCTGACCCCCTCGGAAAAGGAATTGTTGTTTTATAGGTTAGTTCCTCAATATCAGGGAGGAAATACAAAGCTGGTGCAGTTGCTGGCACCCAGGTAGTCCTCCACTTACGACCATTCGTTTAGTGACCGTTTGAAGTTGCAACAGGCACTGAAAAAAGTGGCTGTTTTTCAGGTGACATAAATTCTGGGCTCAAATGCAGCCATAAATCGGGGACTACCTCTGTTCTCAGTTCCCCCTCCCCCCCGGGTTTACCCCCTGCTAAAATTCACAGCATCCTCCCCATATCATTCCCGCCGCGAGGAATATGCTAAGAAGAAGAAAAAAGTCCTTGGCAAGGAAAAAAAAAGCAATTTTGCTTCTCAGCATGGGCCTTCCATGCTGGGAGAAATATCCCGTTGTGTCGTCCATATGATTTCCTGATGCACAACGTAAACTCCTGTTTACGGATTCCTGAGTCCGACAGATTGAACACATGCTTCTCGTACAGAACTGGATGTGGGCGTGGATTTAATTAAAAATTCCTTTTTCTTCGACTCTGGCATCTCCTGGTACCGCAATGTCAATAAATTGTACGTTTCAGTTTTCGACGACTGTGATATCTGGCGTGTTGTGTTCCAAATGATGATTTGTCTGTAGTCGAAAGTCCCACAAGATACGATGAGGATGATGATGATGATGATGATGATGATGAGTGAAATTGTCTCCAAGACGCTTTCTTTCTGCTTCCTTTCTAGAATTTCACCAATTTATTCGGGCAGCCGCTGGTCTGTTTGCTTTCTCCGACCACGTATCCGAAAGCGTTGCAAGGTAGGAAGTCACAGGATCGCGAGTTTTGGTGTGGGCTGAGAAGCTGTTTACAGGCAGTCCTCGACTTACGACAGCACATATAGCGACTGGTTGAAGTTATAACTGCGCTGGGAAAAAAAATGGGACTCAGGAGCGGTTTTTTCAGTCTTACGGCCGTTGCAGCTACCCCCTGGATCACGTGATCCAAATTCAGACGGACTTGTATTTACGACAGGCCGCAGTGTCCCGGGGGTGTGTGTATCACATGATTCCCTTTGGCGACTTTCCAACAAGCAAAGACGACGGGAAAGCCAGATTCGCTTAACAACCGGGTTATTAACTTAACAATCTGCCGGGATTCCCTTAAGGATTGTGGAAAGAAAAGGTTGTAAAATGCGATAAAACTCTCTTTAACAACTGTCTCGCTTAGCAACAATTGTTGGCTCCATTGTGGTCGTAAGCCGAGGACTGCCTGTACTTCCGGTTTCTGGCAAAAAAATAAATAAATAAATAAATAAAAAACCATTGTGGGCAATGAATTTGCTTAATGGCGGCCGTGTTCGCTTACTAAAAGGTCGTAAAATCAGGCACGGGCTCAATGACGGTTGTAAGTCGAGGACTACCTGTAAGCTGACGGATGATGTTATCCGGTCAGACCACGAAACGTCGGCAAGCCAGCCGCTCGGCTCAGCGTGAAGAATGAACGCTGAGTCTCTAACAAATTCACTCAAGCCTGATCTCTCATACAATTATATTAGAAGGAACTCGGGGTGCTTACTTTAACCCCACAACACTGCCAGAGGTGGGCTTCACTTACCTTTCCTACCGGTTCGCAAATGTGAGCGCAAACGCCTCCTGTGCGCGTGCACACGGCCTTCCGTGCATGCTCTTTGCTCGCGCATTACATCTGGGCGCGTGAGTGGAGCCTCCTGCAGTCGCCACTACCGGTTCAGCCCGAACTGGACAGAGCCAGCTGAATCCCAGCACTGAACGCAGTGCTCTATAGCGTCGTTTTGAGAGTAGGAGTTGAAGCAGTTTATGTCCAGGATGCGAGGGGTCTGTAGATATTTTCACAGCCCTCTTTTTGACTCGTGCCGTATACAGGTCCTCCATGGAAGGCAAGTGGGTAGCCATTGTTTTTTAGCAATTAGGAAGGAGAATGGCACCGCTTAGAAGCGATCTGTGGTTTCCATGGTTGTGTAGGACAGAGCCTTAGAGCTCGGTGTGACCTGCCAACAACTCTCATCCCGTGGGCTTTTGGAATTTAAGGGATGTCCTCGGTTTCAGAAACGGGGAAGGCAGGAAAAAAGTCCTTAGTGTTATTCTGATGATGATTAAAAATTCCTTTCGTCTCGGAAGAATTTTCACTTCGTAAAGGCAACGTTTTCATGCCAGCCAGCAAAATTCTCTGCCCATTGCACAATTCCTGGAGATTTTTTTTTAATCAGACCGGAGGAGAGAAAACTAGGATAAAGAAAGCTTGGATGGAGCCCCAGGAACGTAGCTTATCTTGGAATCGGGAGTCCGTAAATTTTTCATTGGAATGTAGAGGGAATTTCCAGGCCTCTCCCCAGTTGAGTTTTTATGAGACACAGGGTGGAATTTAAAAACCGCAGAGATCCTCTTATTAAAACGTGCCGGAAAGAAAAAAAAAACAAACAGCAAGGTCCTTGTTACACGTAGCCCTCGACTTACAACGGTTCATTTAGTGACCATTCAGAGTTACGACATCATTAAAAAAAAAAAGGACTAACTGTACAACAAGGTTACACTGGGTGTTGATATTAACAGCTGTTTTGTTTCAAGCCAAGCTGACTTTGTTGGTTGGGATTGACTTAGCGGAAACTTTACTGGCATCCTTAGCAAATGTCTACGGAGATTCTCCGTCATCCATCAGCTCGTGGTTGTCCCAAAGGGTTTTTTTTTTTTTCCAAGAGGCAACTGGACTTTCTGGGTTTTTCTTTGAAGACGTTTCGCTTCTCATCCAAGAAGCTTCTTCAACTCTGACTGGACGTTGGGGGAAATGGAAGGATTTATACTCCTTGCAGACAGCTGGTCTTTTGCGTCCTTTTTAGACTCATTGAAGCCACGTGGAGGTTTATCCTTTCCATTCCCCATCATCCAGCCAGAGCGGAAGAAGCTTCTCGGATGAGAAGCGAAACGTCTTCGAAGAAAAACAAAGGAAGCCCAGTTGCCTCTTGGAAAAAAAAAAAAGCACCTTAGGAATTCGTAGTTGGGAGCTATCTAATTGACGGGTTTGAAAGGCGGCTCGATACCAATTAATTTTCCCACCCGTTTTTCCAGTCCCTATAAACTGTAACTGGTGGAGTGGTGTCACTCTCAGAGAGAGATGCCCCTTCCCCAACTCCTTCCCAGCATGAAGTCCACTCTCGTGACATAATTTGTGGCACAGGAAACTTGGTGATCAGCCCTGAAGGCATGAGAGGAGCTGGAGATTTCACCGTTTGGCTTTTAGAGGTAAGTTCTCTTCCGTCACGAGGGGGAAAGAAAACTCTCTGGGTTCCTGGAAAAATGGTGAAAATATATATAACTTCGGTTCGAAGTTACAACAGCACTGGAAAAAAAAAAAAAAGGATCCGGTGGCCAGTTTCCACACGGCTGTTGCCGCGTGATCAAAATTCAGACCGTCTCGTATTTATGACGGTTGCAGTGTCCCCCGGGGTCACGTGATCCCCTTTTTTCGGGACCTTCGGACAAGCCGAGTCAGATTCGCTGAACGAATCCGTGTGGCTTAACGTTAACGACTGCGGTGATGGATTCACTTCACCGCGGTGAAGGCAAGGAAGGTTGTAAAATGGGGGCAAAGCTCACTTAACGACCGCCTCGCTTAGCAACGGAAATTCGGGGCTCAATTGTGGTCGCAAGTCAAAGACTATTTGTCATCCGGAGGAATGTTTTCTTGAATTTGGCGACTCTTAAAATGGCTGGACTTCCAACTCCCAGAATTTGAAATCCTTCCCCCATCTTAAAATTGCCACCAAGACTGAAAAGAACTGGGTACAGAGTAAGGCCGGAAACAGAATTTTAAAAACGACAACGACAACCACAATAACGACACCAAACGGTGAATGTCTCCAGCAGAGAGAGGGGGGAAAAAACCGCCATTCCCCAAAAACTCCTACGGATTAGTTCATTCCATTTTGTTTCTGGTTTTTTTGTTGTTGTCTTGTAGATCAATCACAACGAGGAAGCCTCTTCACGTTCTTCCTGAACAACCCTCTAATGGCATTCCTGTTTGTCTCCGGATTATCAAGCATGCGCAAAAGTCTCTGGGACAAATGCCACGATTACCTTCGTAAAATCAACCGGGATATTGCACAACTCTTGACTCATTCCCGCTCCATAGGTATGCGTTAGCCCTGGAAGCCATTCTTCAGACCTGCCATGTTGACTACTGTGAGAAACTGGGAAGGGGGGGGGATTGTATGGAGCCAGGGTGATATGTAGTCAAAATAACATTCCTTTCTCAGAGAGTCAAGGACATCTTGCCCTGCACCTGGAGGGCTGGAACTGGGAGGCATCTCCAGTTGCGACGGTGCTTGGATTGGACCATGTGATGGACTTGTGGGTGTTGGGCAGGGACTTGGACTTTCCTTTGGGTGGGGAAAACCTGGGAGCTTTCAGATTCGGGTTTTTCCCAGATGTGCCGATATGACATCTCTAATAAAATGTAACTGCGAGGAATTTCAAGCCTCGGAGTTTCCTTTCGTTGGGGGGTGTTAGTTGGAACTCTGACATGAGGTGGCTTAGAATTCTGATTTTGATCTCCCGTGTTCCCGTGAGTGGTTTGAATGAAGAAGGGAGCGAACGTTGTGTGGTACACGTGTCAAGAGAACGTAGAGATGATAGAAAATATTTCTGAATCCTGGCAAAATGAAAACCACAAGAAACTCAAAGCAACGTACTGTATGTTGCTCATGTTAGATCAGTTGAGCTATTGTGTAGGTAACTTACCAGTTGATATATTGAAGGGAAGAGGTGGCTCAGTGGCTAAGTCGCTGAGCTTGTTGATCAAAAGGTGGGCAGTTCAGCGGTTCGAATCCCTAGTGCCGCGTAACGGGGTGAGCTCCCGTTCCTTGTCCCAGCTTCTGCCAACCTAGCAGTTTGAAAGCAGGTAAAACATGCCAGTAGAAAAAATAGGGACCACCTTTGTGGGACGGTAACAGCGTTCTGTGCGCCTTTGGCGTTGAGTCATGCCGGCCACATGACCACGGAGACGTCTTCGGACAGCGCTGGCTCTTCGGCTTTGAAATGGAGATGAGCACCGCCCCCTAGAGTCGGGAACAACTAGCACATATGTGCGAGGGGAACCTTTACCTTTATATTGAAGTAGGTTGTGTTAGGTAGAAGTTGAAGTACATCGTGTTAGGTATATGTTGAAGTAGGTTGTGTTAGATGTAGGTTGAATTAGATTGCGTTAGGCATAAACTGAAGTACATTGTATATTGACTTTTTTTCAGCACCATCGTAACTTCAAATGATTATAAATGAATGGTCATAAATTGAGGACTATCTGGTAATCTAATTTCAGTTTTCTCTCTTTCTTTTCCCCCTCATTATAGACCAGGCCTTTCTCCAGTTTTTTGGAGATGAATTCCTGCGCCTGCTTCTAACAAGGTTTATTTTCTGCTCAGCTACCATGAGAATGCACAAAATCTTCCGGGTATGACAATCTATCTATCTTTATCTTCCTTCCCTCCTTCCTTCCTTCCTTCCTTCCTTCCTTCCTTCCTTCCTTCCTTCCTTCCCTCCCTCCCTCCCTCCCTCCCTCCCTCCCTCCCTCCCTCCCTCCCTCCCTCCTTGTACCACCATTCTGATGTCCTTTTCAGAACTGTTGCGTTGCTCTTTTGTGGCCGTTTCCTTATTTTCCCTTCTTTTTCCTCCAGCAGGAAACGAGGAATTATCCCGAATCGTATCCTCAACTGCCCAGGGATGAAACGGTAGAAAATCCACACCTTCAGAAGCACATTTTGGAATTGGCTTCGATATTGGATGTCCGAAACGTATTTTTGGAGACTACCCTCGACGATTATTAAGTGCGGAGAAAAAAAATACACACGGTCCGGAGGTTTTCACTGGAGGGTTTTTAACCCTCACTGCAAAAAAAAAAAACAACATTTTTTTTGGGAAATGGTGCAGTTTTCTAAACGCGATCATCCACTCCACACACACAGAAACACAGGAATTTACTTGAGTTTTATTTTTGAACTTGACAGGTGTTGTTTTTTTTCTTTTTTTTAAAAAAAAAGTAAAATGGAAAGAAGGAGGAGGGGGCGCGCAGCTGTTCCATTCTGCGTGGGATTCAGTTTTGATAAAAAAAAAATAAAACAAACCTCTCCTCACGAAAAGTTTTACCATTTTAAGACTGAAAACAATCTGGTAGGTTTTGAAGCTCTCTCTCTTTTTTTTTTTGATTTGGAAGACATCGCTGGCCACGCAACAACAATAACACACACACACACACACAAACGCATGCGCTCCCTCGAGATTGAAAATGCAGCCAGTCACTTTTAAGCCCTCGTGTGCAAATTCTTTATTTTTGTACTGTTTTTAAAAATTTGAAAGCAAAAAAAAAAAAAGAGAAAAAAAAAGAAGAAGAGAGGAGGGTGAAAAAAAAAAATTCAGAAAATAATAATAATAATAATAGTAATCTTCTATTCCCCAAAGATTTAAAAGCTGAACGGCGGGACTTCAAACGGTACAAAGCAGACAGCAATAAGCGTGAATTGAAGTCAATATGCTTCATCGAGTTGGGTAAACTTAAGCAAATGTAGCGCTGTCCATAAGTTTCTTTCTTTTTTTCTTTTTTTCTTTTTTCTTTTTTTTTTTTGAGAAAACAGCCTATATTGCATGTTGATGCTGGGCTTTATCCCTCAAAATCTAGAATTTTGGCTCGTGGCATTATCACCTCAAAAAGATTAACCCCCTTCTTGGTCTGTGCATTCCTTCAGTTTGGGCTTCAAGTCGTGAGCAAAAAATAAATTTTAAAAATGCCACCCCTTTCTCTGCACGTAACCGTTGTCGATTCACGCTGCAATATTGGAAGGTTCTCTCATGACCCTTCTCCCCCAACCCTTCCACCTCAAACTTCTGAAAGAGCTTCTTTCATCCCATTCCTACTCCGATGGCAGAAGTTCAACCGGTGAAGAAAACAAAAGAGAACAATCACTGCCTCGCCTCTCTGCTCAAGCTGCTCAAAAGAGGGAAAAGTTTTAAGAGAGGACCCCTCATCTCACCTTCTTACTGCCAGGGAAAAATGTCCACTTTGCGGAGCTGTTGATAGGCAAGAGGAAGACCAATAGGACTCGTGGGAGAATTGACCTCAAAAGTTTGATGAACTTTTGGGAAAAGGTGAGGAGGAGAAATCTGAAAAGGTTTCTCTTTGGAAGGGGAGGAGAAGAAGACAAGGGAGTTCTCACCCATGGGCTTCAACATCTGGATTTTAAGGGACAGACAACTCAAGAACTGAGACCTATCTCCAAAGCTTCTCCAAAGCTTTCTTGGAAGGGACCTCAAGTTTGCATTTCTTGGCCTCCTCCAATCCGTCTCCGGTGACTTGGACTTGACGTAGCTAGAACAACAATGGTCCCGAAGGACGAATTTTAACGCTCGTGGGCCCAGCGAAGAAGTCCTGTAGGATGGAAAATGGGACAAGCGTCTCAATCAAGATTGAGGAGGAGATCTGAGGAAATCAATCCGTGGGCTTGGTGTCCATGTGCTGCTGTTTTCAAAGATCCCATCCTATGCTTCCCCCCCCCACCACCACTCAAAAAAAGAGTACACTGATGAAATTCAATGTATTTGGACTAAACTAGAGCGAACGCACAATTCCACTTTTTTAAAGGGTGGGTAGGGAATCTCCGAGGAAGCATATTCCATAATATATGAAGGGGTGCTTTTGAAAAGTTGAGAAGATGACGTGAAAGAAATGGGGTCCTTCGGTAGCTAGGATGGAAGGCTGGAAGGAGGAGAGCTGAGGAAGGAGGACTCCCTTCCCTTGGTCTGGATGTCCAAGGAAATACGGTTTTTTTATCTCAATGTCTGCTTCTTCCAAGGGTCCTACAAGCTGCTTTGCAAGCGAGGACACTTCTTAAAGAAGAAGTAGCAAGGTTGGGAATAATTGGTTGCCATTTGGAAGAAAGGCAACCTCGGGAGGGATAGTAGGATGGTGCCTTAGGTCGGGCCTAAAGTGCAATGAAGATGATATTATAGATGTTGAGTTTTTTCTTTTTTTTTTTATCTTGCTCTTTTGAGGAAGAAAAAAAAGAAAGGGAGGAGAAGGAAGAAGGAAGGAGGTAGTTCTGGTTTTGAAATGCCTTCATTGTTGACTTGGCAATCAAATAAGCGGCTTCATAGCAAACTCTGTTTTTAATGGCGTTCGGTTTGGTCTAGGCGCAGTGCATTTCCTTCTGTGGTGCTTTGTGATTTCCGCAGCGGTGCAGCCACGCATCCGTCCCACCTGTGCTCCGCCTGCCGAGTTGTAAATGTGTACGTGTGCATGTAAATATGTAGATATATTTATAAATAAGGAAGACCTCGGAACCGTGGTTGTACAATTATTATTATTATTATTATTATTTTTTAAAGTTTAGGTAGGTCCTGAACCCAAGCCACGCCCTCAAGGTGACGTCGTTAAGAAATGCTCTTCAGGTTGTCACGAGTCCAACAACCTGTTGACCTGTCCGCCCGGATGCTTCAACCCCCCTCATGGCTAGGTTCTTTGGGTGTCCTTCCAAGTTGACCTCCAATGAGGTCGTTCTGGAAGATGTTTGATTATAAAGACATCACCATTTTCTCAGAAGCATCTTCGTTGGAGTTCAACGTTTGGCTTGGTGTCTCTAGTTACATGATGATGGTAGGATTGTGCTGTGGTCTTGCTCCATCTGGCCTTAGTATCATCTGGCTTGGCTCTGCATACCCATGGAAGGGAGAACTTTACTAGTGCACTTTCTACTGACCTAATGTCCTCCAGATGTCACCGAAGGGTGGGGAAACTTGAAGTCCACAGATGTTTAGGACACCAGTCAAGGAGGTCTATCTTACTGTATCCGCTGGTACGTGTAGGTCACAAGCATAAAGTTATGGATAAGGCCTTGAAAGAGAAGACACTCACTTTTAACCACAGAAGGTCTCTAGTTTTGACCTTGGTTTGACATCCCGGTGGGCGAGGAGAGGAATTTAAGTGCCTGATTCTCTAGAGATGGTAACTTCTGCTTTGCCATCAGCATTGGGTGCTCTAGAAAAACCAGATTTCAAGGAAAGGACACCTATTTTAAGTTCCCAGCGACACCTGGCGCGTTTTAGTTGTCTGTCTGTCTTTCTGATGCGTAGATTTCAGACATGGTCCTTACGAAAACTTAATGAAGTTTGATGCTGAAAAAAGCTAAATGAGAAGAAATCTTGAAAGGGGGGTATTCTGATGAGACAGTGCTGGAGCGGTTCGTTTTCTTTTTCAGTTTTACTTGGAACCATGCCCTCAGCTCTCCTTTGAAGATAGGTAGAGGTCTTGCCTTTGAGATATTAACAAAGGATTTGTGAGGAAGAAACGTTTTGAGAAATTGGACCTGCTTATCCTGTTGTTGTAGGGCTTGTGTGAAGGAAAAGGGTGGATTTGGACATCAAGACGGGGAGAAATCTCTTTATTGCATTCTTGCAAAGGTGACTGTGCCGACACCTCGATTGCTTTAATTGCCGAAATTTGTGTTGGCTCTGGTGTCCCTCCCCAGATCACAATTCCGTGCCGTGCTGTCTTTCACCGGGCCTTTCAGCGAAGATGGGAAATAGCTTGAAAGCAAAGATAAGACATCTTAACCAAGATGGGACCAAAGCCTTGTTAAATAGAATGTAAATATCTACCAGAGCTTAAGCACAACAAACCAGCTTTTCTTTCTTTGTCCTGTCGAGGCAGCTAAATAGACATGTGCAGGTATAAAGGGAGAATAAAGCAGCAACAAACAATGCTTCCTAGGATAAGCAAACACTAATTTATTACTTTCAAGGAGGCATCTTTCTAGTCAAATTTAACATTATTCATAGTGTTCTAATGTGTTATAGGTCCCTCCCTCCCTCCCTCCTTCCGTTTCCTTCCTTCCTTCCCTTCCTCCTTCCCTATTTCCCTCCTTTCTTCCTTCCCTCTTTCCTTCCTTCCCTGTTTCCCTCCTTCCTTCCTTCCCTCCCTCCTTCCTTCCGCTTCCCTCTTTCCTTCCCTCGTTCGTTCCTTCCCTCCCTCCCTTCTTTCTTCCTTCCGTTTGTTTCCTTCCCTCCCTCCCTCCTTCCTTCCCTGTTTCGTCCCTCTGTCCCTTCCTTCCTTCCTTCCTTCCTTCCTTCCTTCCTTCCTTCCTTCCTTCCCCAATGTTCAAAGCAAAATGCTTCATAAACCATTCTTGATACGTCCTTTTTCAGCTTGTCTTTTATTGGCGGTTTAGAATTCTAGTAACGACAAGGCCTCACGATCAATTCAAGATCTGGGCCCCCCTTTTTCTTTTCTTTTTTTAAGCCTACCCTTTGGTAGCACTTTTGCATGGTTCCGTGTATTTTGTTTGTTTCTATGAGTCTTGTAATCCTCTTTGAGTGGCACATGCTTGGACTTCATTGTATTTTTTTTAAAAAAATGTGGTATGGTCTCAGCCGTCGCAATCCTCTTTTAAGCCCTTTGATGGCGTGGGAACGTTTACAGAAATTTAGCACTGAACCCCGCTGCACACTTTAAAAAAAAAAACAAAACACCACAACTACCACAACCTGTTGTTTCCATTGGCCGATATTTGCTGAGTAATACGATGAGTTGAGTCAGATTTAGAACAGATTTAATTGAAATCTTCAAGTTGGCGAGGGACTTTCTGGATATTCATCTTTCGGTTTGTGGATAACTTAATATGGACCCAATGTAGTGCTAACAGCTTAGAGCGAGAGAGAGAGAAAGAAAGAAAGATAAATATAGAAAGGATATCTTTTTCAGACACTAATGTTCCAGTAAGATAGGATTTGCACTATAATTCAAACCAACTTGCAGGAACTAAAACGCTAGCATGCATTTCTCGATTTGAATCTTGGTAGGGCACTCTTATCGCCTTGTGCTTATTATTAGCAATTATTATTTTCTTCGGTTTGAGTTTTTTTTTTTCTCTTTAAAAAAAGAAAATGAAAGCGGACTTCTTCTTTTTTTTAAACACCATGCCTGGTTTTTGTTCCTAAAAAACGCACCCCGTATTTGGAACTCGTGATAAAAACCTTTTTTTTTGCCTTCTTAGTGGTAAAAAAAATAATAATTATCTAGGCAACGCTAGTCTGTAACCGACTTGTTATTGAAGTGTGACACAAGTGGTAGAGAGTACATACCCACAACTGTTTTTCTCTTAGCATCTCCGCTAAAGGGATGGAAGCACAACCGTTTTTACATTGGCCGAACTCGTTCGAAGTGCTGCTATTCTGTAGTGCATGTCGTCTTGCTGTACATACATTGCTCCTGTCCACGGTGCCATTTTTGATACCCTACCATGTCTTGGTGCCAACCTATCCATGTGACGACTTGAGATTTCTACAACATTCCTGATCTGACACTCTTTTTATTATTATTTTTTTTCCTCTCCTCCCCGATGACTGAGAATTTTTTGGGGTAGGGTGGGGGTATTCTGCTTTACGTCCTTGTAAATGGTTACCCACCCACCCTTCCTCGACCTGCCAAGAATGAATGGCACCTGTGCCATAAGGTCCAGTTGATGTGGAAATCGGTTTCCTGTAATCCTTGTTACACGTGTCTGTTCTGACGTTATCGGAATCCTGTAAGCCATATAGCTTATTCATCCATCTGTCCTTTTTTTTTTCTTTTGAATTTTTCTCTCCCCGTCGGTTGGCCGATTGTTGATCATTCACACTGTGGTTTGTGCTGGTGTCTTTTTTTTTTTTTTCCCTAAAGGGTTCAACACTTTTTTGCTTTTTGAGCACGATATGGGGCAACTTCTGTAGTGTCTATCAACAGCTCCCCATGGTCAACTCTCTCCAAGATAACAGTGATCACTTAATATCGCAGAAATGAGGGAGGGAGTGGGGAAAAGACTCGTTAAAGAAAGGATGCCAAGGAAGGGACAAAAATGAAATGAATGACCCAAAATTTAAAAAGAAATTAAAATGACTTCACATAATTTGTTGAATTGGCCCCATGGCGATTGGCCGTGTTGAGTTGGCTGCGGTGGAGTTGCCCCATTCCGTCGTCCGTCGGCGTCTTTCGATTTGACGAGTTGTGGGAAGACGGTTTCCATCCCGTCCAAATTTTTCAACCAAACACTGTGATCCTCTCTAGAGAGAGACCCCACACAGCGTCCATGGGGACGAGAAACACTTGTCAAGAACCAACCCACATACCTGGCTTTTCCGTCGCCCGAGAAGAAGGGTTTTGCTCTTGGTGTATTGAAGATTTTTTTCCATGCCGGTTATGTTCACTTAGAATGTGAATACATTCGTTGGTTGTGTATAAATGGGTTTTTTTGTATCGAGCCCCACTCGGATTATATGTATAACCAATATACAATAAACATATTTGCTTAATGCTGTTGTCAATTCGTAAAGCATTCCGGGCCTGCTCTCGAGTTGCCATTGGTGGGAGGGGGGGGGGAAACTGATGGAGCAACATGGCAGCAACCATGGTAGCACATTCCACGCATATCTTTCTCAAGGCCGCAGCCTGTTGTGGCCCGTCAGTGGCCTGTGCAGCTAGTAGCTGATTCCGACAGCGAGGAGGCTGGTGTGGTGCTGCGCGAGCAGCCTGTGCAGCTGGCACTCGAGTCAGACAATGAGGAGGCTGGAGAAGATGTGGTGCCAGAGGCCTTCAGAACCTCCAGAAGCTCCTATAAGTGAAGAGGAAGAAGAGGAGGAGCCTCTTCTCGATGCATGAGCGCGCAGAGCTGCTAAAAGGCAGGAGTGGCTCCTCAGGAGGCGGTCTCCTTGAGAGTAAGGCTTGAGGCTAATTGGCCACTCCCTTAGCCTATTTCAGGAAGGAGGATGACTGATGCAATTTGCAGGAGACAACTTGTTCGCATTCCTTTGTGTTTGGATTTTGTTTCTCTTACCCGTTTCCTGCAAATTGTTTCTGGGCAGTCTGCCAACCACAGTAAGATCACAGTTATTATTGTTTGGATTTGTTTCTTGGTTCGGAATAGACTGATTTAAATTAGTAAACTAGGGTTTGTACGGACTTTGTGTGTGCTGCATTCTTTGGGGTCCGTAGCTGGGGCAGAACACAGCCTCGGTTACCAAAGCTAGCAGCATGTTGCTCAGCACTCACGTTGCTGAGTGAGAAATTGGTTAAGGGAGTTTTGCCCCGTTTTACAACTTTTCTTGTCACGTTTGTTAACTGGATCACTGCAGTGGTTCAATTAGGAACATGGTTGTTAAGTGAATCTGGCTTGTCAAAACGTGATCCCATGACCCCGGGACACTGCAACCATCATAAATATGAGTCAGTTGTCAAGCATCCGAATGTAAATAACATGACCAAGGCGATGGTACAGTAATCATAAGTCTTATTCTATTCCATTCTATTCCATTCCATTCCATTCCATATTTTCTGTTCTGTTCTGTTCTGTTCTGTTCTGTTCTGTTCTGTTCTATTCTATTCTATTCTATTCTATTCTATTCTATTCTATTCTATTCTATTCCATTCCATTCCATTCCATTCCATTGCATTGCATTGCATTGCATTGCATTGCATCCCATTCCATATTTTCTATTCTGTTCTGTTCTAGTCTAGTCCAATCCATGCCATTCCATTCCATATTTTCTGTTCTGTTCTATTCTGTTCTATCCTAGCCTATCCTATTCTATTCTATTCCATTGCATCCCATTCCATATTTTCTATTCTGTTCTTTTCTAGTCTAGTCCAGTCCATGCCATGCCATGCCATGCCATATTTTCTGATCTATTCTATTCTATTCTATTCTATTCTATTCTATTCTATTCTATTCTATTCTATTCTATTCCATTGCATCCCATCCCATATTTTCTATTCTGTTCTTTTCTAGTCTAGTCCAGTCCAGTCCATGCCATGCCATGCCATATTTTCTATTCTATTCTATTCTATTCTATTCTATTCTATTCTATTCTATTCTATTCTATTCTATTCTATTCTATTCTATTCTATTCTATTCTATTCTATTCTATTCTATTCTATTCCATTCCATTCCATTCCATTCCATTGCATCCCATTCCATATTTTCTGTTCTGTTCTGTTCTGTTCTAGTCTAGTCCAGGCCATGCCATGCCATTCCATATTTTCTATTCTATTCTATTCTATTCTATTCTATTCTATTCTATTCTATTCTATTCTATTCTATTGCATCCCATTGCATCCCATTCCATATTTTCTGTTCTGTTCTGTTCTGTTCTAGTCTAGTCCAGGCCATGCCATGCCATGCCATGCCATGCCATTCCATTCCATATTTTCTGGTCTGTTCTGTTCTATTCCATTGCATCCCATTCCATATTTTCTATTCTGTTCTGTTCTGTTCTGTTCTAGTCCAACGGACTCCCAATTCCCAGAATTCCCCAGCCAGCCTTCTTTTAAGATGCATACATTATTAACCTTGCTGCCTTAAATCGTAAGGCGTTTTTTGTTTTGGGGGTGGGGGTGGGGGTTGCAAGATGAGAGTCAACGACGCATCCCTCTTTGACATTCTTGGCCAAACCATCATCCGTAGTCCCAAGACCTGGGGGGGAAAAAAAATGATGCTTAAACGCCAGCTCCTTCTCCAACCTGGCGCCCTCCCTATGAGCCGCGGGCGCCCCAGCCTCCCGCTGAATGGCAAGTGGGTGACGTAAGCAGCCTCTTTGGCCCCGCCTTTTGCCGCTCCACCTCCCTATCACGCGAGGGGGCGCGGCCTCCCGGGGCCACTCCCCCTTTAGAACCAGCGCTTCCGTGTGTGTGTATGTATATGTCTGTCTTTTTTTAAAACTCCCTTTTACGTCACTTCCGCCGACGGTTAATCAGGCCTCCGACGTCACTTCCGCTTCCGCTCTTGGAGTTTCACCTTCTGTCACCATCAGCTGGTGAGTCGCTTCCTTCGGCGTCGTTCGTGACCTATTTTTATTTTTATTTTCTTTTTCGGGCTTGAGGCCCGGTAGGCCGCTTCGGGGTAATCCGGTCGACGACAGGTTAAGCCAGCTTGCTTTCTCTCTCTCTCTCCCCCCTCCTTTTTGTGTGTGTGTGTGTGTGGTGTTTGTTAAACCGGTGCGCGTATTGTCCAGAGATTACGGTAGTCAGTTTTCTCTGAGCGCACTGCCCCCCCCCACTATCCACCACGAGTGCCCTCATTTTAGGGTAAATACGGTAACCAGGAAACCAGGAGGGTTCCATAAAGGGAAACGGAAGGCTTTGAATTCTTGGGGTAACCGGTCAAATGGGGTGCATGGGGGGGAGGGGGGGAAAGAGGAGGAACCCCCCACCCCCCACTTCCTAAGCCCTCTTTCTCCTAGGCCAGGGGTGGGCAATTGTGGCTCTTTTTTACAACCTGTGGACTTCAACTCCCAGAATTCCTGAGACAGCTTGGCTGTCTCAGGAATTCTGGGAGTTGAAGTCCACAGGTTGTAAAAAAGAGCCACAATTGCCCACCCTTGGCCTAGGATGTCTTGGCCTTTCAGTGGCTCCTAGGCCGGGGGGGGGGGGGAAATAGATGAGGTCCTCCCCCCCACAACAGGTGGTGAAACCCAGGTTAGCCACAACTCACTTGGGTTGGGTTGGGTTGGGTTGGGTTGGGGGTCTCATCGCCCCCAGGTGACCAACCCACCCGCCCACCCCCAATTGGAAAGGTCTGCTTTGCACAAGGGAAGGCAAATAGTTGGGGTGGGGGGGGAGATGTTTCCTGCAACCCCTTGAACCGTCTTGGCTTCTTCTGCCTGGTTTAGGGGCATTGTGTGAAGGCAGCCCCTGGGTAATTTTAGGAGGGTTGCTCTGTGTTGTCTGTGTGTGTTTAGATGGATGGATGGATAGATGATGGAGGAGAGGGACAGAGATAGATAGATAGATAACAGGCAGATAGACAAACAGATTCATAGATAGATAGGATGATACATAGACAGCCAGACAGATAGACACAGAGATAGATAGATAGATGGATAGATAGATAGATAGACAGACAGACAGACAGACAGACAGATAGATGATAGACAGACAGACAGACACATAGATAGCTAGGATGATAGGCAGACAGACAGACAGATAGATGATAGACAGACACATAGATAGATAAGATGATAGACAGACAGAGAGACACAGAGAGAGAGAGAAAGAGAGAGAGAGAGATGATAGATAGACAGGCAGACAGATGATAGACAGAGACACATAGATATCTAGGATGGTAGACAGACAGACAGACAGACACAGAGATAGATAGATAGATAGACAGACACAAAGATAGATAGACAGACACAGATAGACAGACAGATAGATATAGATATATGGTGTGTACAGTTAATATCTCGGGTTTCTTCCCGTGTAATTGTAAACATATCCTTAAAAGGGTGTATTAAAAAGATATATGGGTGTATATACATATACACTACACACACATACATATATGAATTGCTATGTTTATCTTTATATGTTTTGCATGGGTATATAAATATAAGAGTTGCTCTTTGTGTGTGTATACACATATATACACAGGCATGTATATGCGTATATACATATATAGAAGGATTGCTATGTGTGGGTTACTATATGCTATGTGTCTATATATAATGTATAGAGAAGAGATTTAAATTGTGTGTGTGACATATATGCATAAATGTGTGTGTGCGTGTTTGTATATGTATATCTAATCTATATCTCTATATAAACAGAGAGAGAAAAAAAGGTGGTGCTATGTTGACTTAAAGCTTAGCTTATTTTTCATGCTGTGTGACTTTTCTTGATGTTGACTGGTATAGCAAAAATATGTGCTGAAAGGAGAGCAAAGAAGCTGGACATATTCTGGACACCGGAAGAAAACACAAAAGGTCCCATTTCCCGGTTATTTCTATTTTCTTCCCCGCCTAACCTCCTTTTGCTGTAGGTTTGATTAACTTGGGGAGTCCATATCAATACATGAACTTCAAACACTGTTTTAATTGTATTTATTCCTGGATTCAGTGGTCTCCCTCTCCTTACTGAACTTAAATTAACTCCCCCTCCCCAATGCAATAACCTGTTGAGGTCAGGTAAGTTAAGGAATAGGTACTGGTGCAAAGGTTCATGTCCAAGTGGGTTTTTGAGCATCTTACTCAAATTCTCTGCTCTCTCTGGACCAAGCTAAACCATTTTTGGAGTCATGGAATTCCAAAGCTAAGCTCACATATATAACCATTTCCCAGACTTGCATAACTAATTCTTCCAATTATGGAGTCTTCTGGAAGATAAGCTACAACCCGACACAGTCTTCTTAACCTTAAGTGCATCAGGAGCGCATTTGAAATCTTTCTCCTCCTGTCATCTTGCTTTATTACTACTGCTTTCCTTCAGCACTGCCATTATAAGAGAGAGAGGAGTGTATTTTTAGGCATTAGAAATGAAGCTTCTCATTGCCATTAGTTCTTCTGCTTTCAGAATGAGAACAGAGTGCCAAATTTGGAATTGTGATCTCCAGGGAAACATTATCCCTGATGGTGATTATGTGAAACCCAAGTGTTCAATATTTGGTTTCTGTACTTTATAAAACACCACTAAACGTCTTGATATAGTCATATTTAACATAGTATGGCAAAAAAAAAACCCTTGGTATGGTTTAAGAGCCAAGGTGGCGCAGTGGTTAGAGTGCAGTACTGCAAGCTACTTCAGCTGACTGCTAGCTGCACTTCAGCAGTTCAAATCTCACCGGTTCAAGGTTGACTCAGCCTTCCGTCCTTCCGAGGTGGGTAAAATGAGGACCCAGATTGTTGGGGGCAATAGGCTGACTCTGTAAACAGCTTAGAGAAGTCTGTAAAAGCACTGTGAAGCAGTATATAAGTCTAAGGGCTATTGCAGGTTAACTCTGCCCACTGCCAGCAGTTTGATTCTGAGAGGCTCAAGGTTGACTCAGCCTTCCATCCTTCTTGAGGTCGATAAAATGAGGACCCAGATTGTTGGGGGCAATATGCTGACTCTGTAAACTGCTTAGAGAAGGTTGTAAAAGCACCGTGAAGCGGTATATAAGTCTAAGGGCTGTTGCTATTGCTATCTCAAAATTACTCTGGTCTCTGATGAGAGATCAGTATTTCAGTGCGGCAGTATTTAGTGTCAGGCAGCTTTTGCAGAGTTGCCTGGAACACCGTGAATTATTCATAGTGGTTTATATTGGTATCAGGTAGGTAGGTAGCCTGAGCTCACGAGAAGCTTATTGCCTTTATATGCTTGGTGAAAAGGCTGTCCTTCAGCTGATGGATCCTGCATTGGTAGGTTTATTTTTTTGCTATAACAATAAACCAGGGTTTATTGTTTAAACCCTGGTGCACCTCAACGGGAGAATCCCTCCGATATCTCAAACCAGCAAAAACCCAAGGTGTTGAGAAAGAGCCATCCTGTATTACAGTAATATCTTCCATATATTCTAATGCTTTTTGTGATTTTTTTTTTGTTTGGTCTTAGTCACGCCCTTGCTTTGAACAAACCCTGTTTGTTGTTGTAAAACTGGATTTTTCCTTCTGGTTGTGAAGAAACATCCTTTCTTTTCAGGCTTAACTGTACAGAAAAAAACAGCCAGCTGGAAATTGGCAAGAAATGTATAACTTTGATTCAGTTGACAAGATGACATCACCATCAAGTTTTGATTGGAGCTAGTTTGGTCTAGTGGTTAAAGGCTCCGGGCGAGATTATGAGTTCAAGTCCTGTATTAGTTGTGAATTGAAAGCCAGCTGGGTGACTTTGGGCCAGTCCTTCTCTTTCAGCCCACCTAACCCACCTTCAGCCCACCTTTTTCAACCTACCTAAAAAGGTTGTTAGGAGGAAGATGCGTTGGATATGTTTGCTGACATGAATTATTTGTAAAACTAGTAAAGGCAGTTATGAAATATTTTTCTTGCCCTAAATTAATAGACAAATTCTTTTTAAGCTATCCTTGCTGAATGTTATATGAGATCCTTCTTAATGTTCCTGTTAAGGAATTCGCAGAGCAACCCTTGAGTAGCAAGGGTGTGCACATGAAAGCGATTGAGACTGGTTACAAAATAAACACAGCCAACCCACAGATACACTGAGTTGTGTTTACTAGGAAATAGTAATAAGGCACAGTCCAATAAACAGTCCAGGTCATACACAGATAAGCAGTAGATAGTTAAACAATAGTCCAGGGATAATCCAATAACAAAGTCTTCTTACCAGTCGTTGTAGTCATACACAATAATCAGTTCTTCTGTATTTGCAAACAGTAGCAAAACACAGCAAAGAGCAGTATCGATCAGCAAAGAGAGACAAACCATGTTTCTTGCTTCCTCTTAAGGACATTGGCTACAGAGCTAACCAATCAGTATGATGCAATACAGCAATACAGCAGTCTTAAAGCTATAATGATGGTTTATACTGTATATTGCCAACGCAACAAGTTAGGTAAAATCATTTCCTAACAGTTCCCCTCCCCAGCTGATTGAAATACTTGACTAGGACCAAATAGATTATTAAAGGAACAATAAAGAATTGGATCCATTAAAAAAAAACACCACCTGCGTCCTCATTGGCTAAACTGCTTGCAGTTGATCAAATTCTGTTGGGGTGAAGACTACAGTTCAAAAAAAAGATTTTGATTATTCTGTACGTAGAGTTCATGGCCTTAAAGTGATTTTCGTAAATACCTTGATGATAATGCATGTGTGATGGTGGTGTCCAGTTTCCAAAAAATTTCTTCTTCTTTTTTTTTTAATCTACCAGCACGATTGGATTATGAGCCCCTTGAGGGAACGGAGCTGATTGAATGGAAGATTCCTGCCGTCCATTGCTGGGGGGCATCTGAGTGAGGGGAGCTTTTGGTTTCTGAATGCCGGGCACCCTAGCCAGAAGAAGATGTTTGCCAAACTGAAGAAGAAGATTGCTGATGAGGCTGCTACTACCCCACGGCCTGGGGGGCTAGCCAGGATGCCCAGATCGATCAGCAAAGAATCTGTCACGTCAGCAGGAGCAGAGTCGGGGGACGATTTCGTAAGTGTCAGAGGTGGCCATAAATTGTTTCTGTAAATATTTTCCCAGCCCTTTTTTTGACTCGTGTGGTAGACAGGTCTTCAATGGAAGGCAGGTTGGTAGCCATTGTCCTTTCTGCAGTTCTAATTATCCTCTGAAGTCTGTGTCTGTCTTGTTGGGTTGCAGAACCAAACCAGACAGTTATAGAGGTGCAGAAAATAGCTCATATTACTTAGTGTGACTAATGCTTCCTAACATTGGTAAAGGACTCAACCGATCTGTTGGGAGAAGTTTGTAAAAAACATGAAATGAGTCGGTGCTTTCCTTACTCCTAGAGGTAGATTAGTCCATGAGGAGTTGGTTTCGGTGAGTTCTAGTCCCACCATAAGCATGAAAGCCAGCTGGGTAACTTTGGGCCAATCACCAGGAGACAGTTCTAGTCCCACCTAAAGTCGGCTGGATGATTCACTCTCAACCCAATCCACCTCACAGGGTTGTGTTTTGTGGAGAGAAAAATGAGGAGGAGGAGAGAATATTATCGCCCAATGCCAGATGCAAGAAGGGGGAAAATCGTTTAAAATTGTTATTGTTATTGATAGTAAAGTTGGGATAAAAAGAAATTAAGGAAAAGGGGATAGTATCCAAACTTTTTGTTTAATTCCAGAAATTAATCTGAATGTGTCTCTTGTGTTCTTCCTACCAAGCCATCTGATGGAAGCAGCTCCAGAGAAGACCTCTCATCTCAGCTGTTCCGAAGAAATGAACAAATACGGAAGCTGGAAGTCAAGCTATCCGGTATGTTTCTTGTCGTACAAAGAGGATACTAGTCAGTGGTGAGGTTAATAATTTTTGCTACTGGTTCGTTGGCCGTGGCTAGGTGGGGGGAGGGGGGCATGTGACTGAGTGGGCGTGGCCAACTTGACGTCACTTACACATGCCCACTCAGTCACATGACACCCCCCCTAGCCACACCCACAGGAAAAGGTAGGAAAATCTTTGGAATTTTCACCTATCTACCTCCGCCCGCCCTTCGCCAGTTGTTCCCCATTTCCCCTCCTTTAGTGGCCCCGGCCCTGGCCCCGCTTCCTCTCCCGCCACCGCCTCTTTGTTTGGGCTGCTTATCTTCTGCGGTGGCTGGTCCAGAGTCCGGAAGGCAAGCTGATAGGAGTTTTCAGCAGCCCCCAGCCAGCCACTGCTGCTGGAAAGCGGCTGGCAAAGAAGCCTCTTTGAGAGCTGCTTTGCGGGTGCGGCGGCTGCCCACAATATCGAAAAATACCGGAGGTCGCGGAAAAAGCTGCTGCCGTCGCCATGTTCTGCATCCCATTAAACTTGCAAGGCAATGGGATGCGCATGCATGAGGAACATGGCAGCGCTGAACATGGCGGACGGGGCAAGCGAGCAGTGGGCGGGGGACCAGTTCGGGGCCATCGCTACCAGTTCGGCGACCTTGGCCAAATTTCCACCAACGGTTTGCGCGAACCGGTGCAAACCGGCTGAATACCACCTCTGATACTAATTTCAAAAAAAAAAACAAAAACATATAAAATAATTCTTCCTTTCCATTCAGATTTTAAAATATCTAATTCCTTTCTCCCCTCCCGCCCTTTGTCTGTCTGTCTGTCTGTCTGTCTAACTGGTTGGTGCCCACCCCATCCTTCCACTAAGATTACGCTGAACAGGTCCGAAACCTGCAGAAGATCAAGGAGAAGCTGGAAAACGCGTTAGAGACGCATCAAGATTGTACGTACCTGTTCTTTCCCATTTTATAAAGCATTGGAAACCTCAGGAGAAGACTTTTAAAAATAATTACCATATTTGATGAGAGAGAGAGAGAGAGAGAGAGAGAGAGAGAGAGAGAGAGAGAAAGAAAGAAAGAAAGAAAGAAAGAAAGAAAGAAAGAAAGAAAGAAAGAGACAATATTGAACCCGGAGAGGTTAATTCTGGCTAGGCGTCAGTCTTCTCCCTAAACAGGTAGATCCCCGCTTTCATTCAGGCGGTTTTCACTTACCTTCCCGCCTTCTGTTGTTGCCCACACAGCCTTTGTGAAGAAACTCCAAGAGCAGAACGAGACACACCAGAGCAACATGGGCAAGATGGCGGAAGAGATGAGCCTGACGCTGGAGAAGAAAGACCAGGTAGCTTGTCCGGTGAAATGTCACTGCAACTCTGCCTTTGAAGGTGGTATACAAACCATTCAGGAGAGAGAGATGGATTTTTCCTGGATTCTGGAACCTCCCAGGAAAAAAACGAATGGAATGGAATAATAGAATAGAATAGAATAGAATAGAATAGAATAGAATAGAATAGAATAGAATAGAATAAGAGAAGGAATGGAATGGAATGGAATAGAAAAGAAAATATGGAATGGAATGGAATGGAATGGAATGGAATGGAATGGAATGGAATGGAATGGAATGGAATGGAATAGAATAGAATAGAATAGAATAGAATAGAATAGAATAGAATAGAATAGAATAGAATAGAATAGAATTCTTTATTGGCTAAGCTCTCAGTCTACATAGTTTAGTTTAGTTTAGTTTTATTGAATTTCTATACCGCCCTACTCCCGGAGGACTCAGGGCGGTGAACAGCCACGAAATAAAACACATACATATAAAAATTTAAAATCGAATAAAATGAATTAAATAAATTTGGCTGAATTAATACCCATAATTTTAAATACCCATATTTTAAAACACATTAAAATTTAAAATTTGCACTTAAAAGGGAAAAGATTTAGGCGAGGCCTAAATAAAAGATACATTTGTCAAGAATCATAAGGTACAACACTTAATGATAGTCATAGGGTACAAATAAGCAATCAAGTCATATTAGGAAACTATCAATATAAATCGTAAGGATCCAAGCAACAAAGTTACAGTCATACAGTCATAAGTGGAAGGAGATGAGAAGATTAATAGTAGTGCAAATAACGACTGTGCCTTTAAGGAAGGAGTCCTCTCTGTGATGTAACACAAGCATCTTTCTCTCTTTCTTTCTGGTGATGTCAGAGCAGCTGTTTGAGCATTGAGGTTCTTTCCTGTGGGCCTTGGCGGTCTCTACCCCTTTCCTTGCTTTTCTTTTACCGAGTCCTTCCGGGCAAAACCCTCCTTCGTGCTGGCGCTCAGGGCAGCCATGCTGATGTTGAGTTGTCCCTTTCTCTTTTTCCAGGAGTGTCGAGAAAAACTATCCCATCTGGAAAAGGTGAGCTGGCTTGAAACCGAGGACGGATAAACATGGCGGTTGCTTTGGTTGGGGAATCTCCAGAATTAAGGTCTTGGGGGAGGGGGAAAGGAGGGGGGCTCAGATGATGGACATTTGGGTCTCTTAAGGGGCGCTGCAGAAAGAAAACAATGAGCCGCGGTGGCGCCAGTGGTTAGAGTGCAGTTACTGCAGGCAACTTCTGCTGCCTGCCGGCTGCCTCTAATTTGGCAGTTCGAATCTCACCAGGCTCAAGGTTGACTCAGCCTCCCATCCATCCTTCCGAGGTGGGTAAAATGAGGACCCAGATTGTTGGGGGACAAGAGGCTGACTCTGTAAACCGCTTAGAGAGGGCTGTAAAAGCACTGTGAAGCAGTATATAAGTGCTATTGCTTTAGGGCGGATGGGGCTCAAAGGCAGGGGTGAATTCTATTTACCTTCCTTACTGGAAGTGCGTGCGTGGCATGCACAGAGGGTAAAAAACACATTACTTTTTGGGTAAAACCAGGAAGTTACAATACCCAGGCAGGTGGGCGCAGCCTCGCGCTGCCATCGCTACTGGTTCTCCGAAACACTTGCCACAATCGCTACCGGATCACCCGATCTGATCCGAACCGGGAGCATTTCACCCTGGTCAAAGGCCACCGCTTCCAAGTGACCCAAAATGAAAGAGCTATATCAGCCTCCAAATCCTTGCAAGTCCTTCAGAAATGCCGTTGTCTTGTAAGACTGGATTTCCAGATCCTAAACTATCTGAGATAGTTCCTCCTCCTTACCTATTTTTTCCAAACCTGCTTTAAGTTTTGCCCTGAAGTTGACACTTTCCTTCCTTATTTTTATTTTATTTTTTTCCCCCCTATCCTTGTGCTTCGGCTGCTAAACAGGAGAGGAAGCTCCTTTCGGCTCAGTTGCAAGAAATGAGAGAACAGAGTTTGAATCTATTCCAGAAGAGGGATGAGATTGACGAGCTGGAAGGCTTCCAACAACAGGAGCTCGCGAAAATCAAGCACATGGTGAGGATTCCTTCAGGTTGGGACACCATATTTCCATATTTTCTTCTGTGATTGTGGTTGATGGAGGCGTGGCTTCTGGTCCCAAATGCACCAAGCACACTTTTAATATTTATTTTCCTACCTTGAATCGTGCCTTCCTTTCCCTCTACCCTTTCTTACCGGTGGGCAAACCTTTTCATTCCATCCTGTCTTGCATGCAAGTCCTCACGAAGGCTCCATTTGAGAGAGTGGAACTTTTTCAAAAGACTTGGGGTGGACTGCTTGGAAACATTTCGAGCTCAACGTGATTTTAGGGGCCCTTGGTGCTCTCTGAGCTTGGTCGTTGTTTCCTTGCGCATGTTTCATTACCCAAAATAGGTAACATCAAGTCTTGTGTCAACCTGCGATATCTATCATTTTCCCTGCTGCAATTTATCTAAGTGGCTAAATTATCTAAGTGGCTAAGTGTTTGTGGGCTGAGAGAACCCCCTGTGTTAAGCACCTCAAATTTGAAAAAGTTTCTCTACCCTGTTTTCCCGAAAATAAAGACCCAACCAGAATATAAGTCCTAGCATGATTTTTCAGGATGCTCGTAATATAAGCCCTACCCCCAAAATAAGCCCCAGTTAAGATTGTCGGCCAGATGGGTGCATTTAGTACCGCATTTTCCCCAAAATAAGACCCAACCGGAAAATAAGTCCTAGCATGATTTTTCAGGATGCTCGTAATAGAAGCCCTACCCCCAAAATAAGCCCCAGTTAAGATTGTCGGCCAGATGGATGCATTTAGTACCGCATTTCCCCCAAAATAAGACCCAACCGGAAAATAAGTCCTAGCGTGATTTTTCAGGATGTTCGTAATATAAGCCCTACCCCCAAAATAAGCCCCAGTTAAGATTGTCATCCAGATGGGTGCATTTAGTACTGCATTTCCCCCAAAATAAGACCTAACCAGAAAATAAGCCCTAATGCGTCTTTTGGAGCAAAAATTATATAAGACCCAGTCTTATTTTTGGGGAAACGCGGTAAACATTTACATACATGATATTATAATAATCAGCATTCAATTAGAATACTAAGGGGATGTAAGGCACTTCTTCCTTTTAATGTATTTTGTTTTTGTTTTTAAAAATATTTTGGTGTTTGTGTTTTAACTTTCTTTGAATGAACTATTATTTTTTTAAAAAAAAATAAGAGTTCCTTGTTAAACATCTAGCTTCTGAAAAAGGAGGAGTCCTTGGCCCAGATGGAGGAAGAGCTGAGGTCTTCCACCCAGGAGTTGCTACAAACACGAGACGAGCTACAAGCCTCACAGGACTTATCCTCGCGCCTGGCCAGAGAAGTTCAGGAGCTGCAAAAACAGCAGGGGGACCTTACAGTGGAAAGGTAGGAGAAGATGTTAGCTGCCTGAGAGGAGAGGGAGGGGGGGGTGTCTCCTGAGTCATACCGGCCACTTTTACTACTTGGAGAAGGAAGCAGTGAGGGAATTGGCTTGGCCTCATGTCTGTGGCTCTTTTCACTATCAGCCTTTTGAGTCAGGAGACAGGATGAAGTTTCTTAGGTGGCCAGGCCAGATGTAGGACCATCAATGGCCCAGCAGCATCGTATTTTCGGAATCCTCTTTCAATGAGGAGTTGACCTAACAAGACTTCCAACTGAAAGAACTTGTTACGGTCTCCAACCTACATGGCTGTCCAGCTGCTCAGCGTTGCCCTGTCGTAAGACAGGCGGGCCGATAAATTTAATAAATAAACCTTTTGGCTTATCTGGGCAGCCTTGACTGAAGAGGAATTGTCTTGGGCCACATACAAAATGTATAACATCGTTAAGTAACACAATTCCTTTTATGTTTTTACAATCTCATGGGGCTGCATTACTAGCTGCCCAGGACCACGGATTAGACACACCTGACTATAAAATATCCCACCTCTCTAGATGTTTACAGGTGTAAAAAAAAAACCCCACTCTGTAATTACCATGTGAACCGTCTTCTCTGGACATTGACCAATGGCCATTTTGAGTATCTCCTCCTTGGGCAAACCGGTTTGATTCGCACGTCTTCTTCTTCTTGTGCCATATCCGTCATCGGACGTTGGCTATCATGTTGGCAATTCTATTTTTGTCAACAGCCGCATGAAAAAGTGCTGCTGAGTTTTGTCCAAACCGTTCCCTTAAGTTTTGAAGCCATGATCTTCTTCTTCTGCCTGGACCTTGTTTGCCTTCAACCTTTCCCTGAAGAATTAAGTGAAGGATGCCGTATTTTGATGGGTGTCGCATCACAGGTCCAAAATATTCTAACTTTCGCTTTTTAATGGCTTTGATGATTTCCCTTGGCTTTCCAGGCGGCTGGCTTATCACCTCCTTATTTGTGATTTTGTCAACGTGGCTTATACGTAACAGCCGTCTGTGAAATCCACATTTCAAATGCTTCTAGTTTCTTCAAGTGGTTTTCTGTCAGGGACCAACTCTCCACTCCGTAGAGCAGGATAGAAAAAATGTAGCATCTGACAAGCTTGATTTTCAGTCTTAGGCGTCTGTCGTGACTTCAGAAGACCTTTTTTCATTTTGAAGAATGCCGTTCGAGCTTTCTCTGTCCTTGTCTTTACTTCACTGATCACGTCCCAGCTTTCATGTCAATTAAAATCGAGGTACGTGATCCTTTCAACTTTTTCTAGTGGTATTCCTTCCGAATTGATCCGTGGCAAATTAAGGGGTTGTTTGCCATGATCTTGGTTTTTGAGGTGTCAAGCCGTATTTTTCAGATATTTCTGAGACTCTGTTGATGAGGAGCTGAAGGTCTTCATGCTTACTGGCGAGCAGAACTGTATCATCAGCATGTCTTAAATTGTTGATCTGAACACCGTTGACTGATTCGCACAAATGAAGGCAACTGTGGGTGTCCAGGATAGTGTTATAAGATTGTAAAAAAAAATAAAGCGTGTGTTATTTATATACATTAACTATATTACATATTTCAGTGACCGACCCAGATTGGATCCTGTTTTTTTTTTTTTTAATTTGATTTATATGCCGCCCTTCTCCGGAGACTCAGGGCAGCTTACAATGCATTAAGCAATAGCCTTCATATTTTTGTATATTTTATACAAAGTCAGCTTATTGCCCCCACAAACTGGGTCCTCATTTCACCTACCTTAGAAAGGATGGAAGGCTGAGTCAACCTTGAGCCTTGGAGAGATTCGAACCAGCAGAAATTGCAGGCAGCTGTGTTAATAACAGGGTGCGTAGACCACTGTACTATCAAGGCTCTTGTTTGATTCTCTTGCTGACGTTGAACGTCGTGTGCTCACTAAAAAGATTTTCCTTCTGGCTAGGAACAGGGAAAAATCTCCAGGCTTCGAGCTTTGACCGAGAAGAGCTTCTGAATTTGACCTGTTGGCTCAAAAGTTTCTCTTCCCCTCTTCCACGCAGGGATGAGCTCAGAGATGCCAGGGAGAGCGCAGAAAGCAAAATCACCAGCTTGGAAGAGCGGAGCCAAGAGCTGCAATCCTACGTCCAACGCCTGTCCGTAGATCTGCAGGAGGTCGGTTGTGTGACATGTGGGGTCCTATCCTGCTTCTTCCCTCTTCCCATCGAGGCTGGCACTCTGATGTGCGTAGCTGCCGAACCTCTGAAAGGAGCAGAGAGGGGAGGGGTTACCAAAGATGGCACACACAACCCGGGTTCTTAGACAATTCACTTTCCTGATGGATGTACTATGCAAAGTAGCACTTCAGTTGGCCATGTTCGGCTCTTTGCAACTCCTCAACAGAAGGCTACCGGTAGTTCCTGGGGAGGAATTGTTAAATTTAGTGGGCAGGGCTTCTACAGGTGGTAGGTCACTGGTGAAATTCAAATTTTTTTTTTACTATCGGTTCTGTGGGCGTGGCTTGGTGGGCGTGTTGGGTACTGCAAAATCTCCATTCCCACCCCACTCCAGGGGAAGGATACTGCAAAATCTCCATTCCCTGCCCACTCCAGGGGAAGGATATTGCAAAATCTCCATTCCCACCCCACTCCAGGGGAAGGATACTGCAAAATCCCCATTCCCACCCCACTCCTGGGGAAAGGATACTGCAAAATCCCCATTCCCTGCCCACTCCAGGCTGTTTTTTGGGCATTTTGGGCCATTTTTCCGGCCGTTTTCCGGCTGTTTTTTGGTCATTTCCCAGCCATTTTGGGGGTCAAAAATGGCCTGGAAATGGCCCCAAAATGCCCTGAAAACAGTCCAAAAAACAGCCTGAAAATGGCCCCAAAATGCCCTGAAAATAGTCCAAAAAACAGCCTGAAAATGGCCCGGAAAACGGCCTATTTTTTGGCTGTTTTTTTGGCCGTTTTCAAGCCATTTTATAGCACTCTGGCACCTGTGAAGACCAGCTGGCTGGCGCATATGTGCACGCTGGAAAACAGAAGAGCAGCTGGCGACGGCGCGTGTGCCCACAGAGAGGGCTCTGGTGCCACCTTTGGCACACGTGCCATAGGTTCACTATCACAGCCTTAAAGCATCCCAGGGACAGTTGACCTCGGGGGCAGAGGCAGAAATCTTTCCCTAAAGACGTCCTCGACCCATCAGATGTCCCGGAGTAGATTTCAGGATCTCTTTTTTTCTTGAATCTCACCTAGGCTCAGCTGGCTGCCTCTAGTGCGGAGAAGAACCTGGACGTGCTGCAGGGAGAACACAGATCCCTGAAGCTGGAATTTCAAGAGCAAAGGCAAAAGGTTAGAGATCTCAGCCGGTGGCCTTAAACATTGAGAACAAGTAGGAGTTTGGGAATAAGGATTTCTCTTCCTTTGGATTCTCCTGCTTAGCTTTGGGCTCCAAGAAATGGCCGGGCCGCAAACTCAATCATCTCCAAGCCTTACTCCTGAGTCGTCCCTTTTGTCTTAACTGTTCTTGCCTTCTGGCAGCTCTGTGCATGCGTGCACTAGGAACAGGTTCCCCCTGTTCCTCCGCCTCGCTGACGTCAGACTCTGGGGGCTCCGGAGGCAACACATAACTCCCAGATGGCCCTGGCCCCATCTCTGCCTCCGACGCAGAGCCTTCCCCAGACTCCAGGACTGGCCCACGTTCCTCCTCAACCTCCTCACTGTCCGATTCTGCTGCCAGTTCCGCAGGCTGCCGGCAGACCACAACACAAACGTCTTTCGGGCAGGCCGGAGAAGGGAGACCTCCCCTCTCCTTTGTAAGGCAGGTTTGCCTGACAGCCTCTCTAGCCGATGGGCTGCCAAGCGTCTCCTCTGTGTTGTCAACAGATGGCTCTCCAAGTGGAGGAGAAGACTCAGCTGGTGGACCAACTGCAGGAGAAGGTAGCCGTCTTGGAGAAGCGATTGGAAGGCAGCCTCTCCGGGGATGAACATTTTCAGGAGCTGTTCAGGGAGGTGAGCAGAGATGGATTGGGACAGCGGGAAGAGGGGTCCGCTGAGGTGAGCCACTGACTGAGAGAGTCTTATGGGTCTGAATAGGAATAGGAATAGGAATAGGACCGTGATGGCGAACCTATGGCACGCGTACCACAGGTGGCACGCGTAGCCATATCAGTGGGCATGCCAGCTCAGCTCTGGTGCGCATGTGCGTGCCAGCCACCTGATTTACAGGCCTTTTGGGCCCACCAGAAGTAGGGAAACAGGCTGTTTTCTGCCTCCGGAGGGCCTGGGGGTAGGTGGGGAAGGCTGTTTTCGCCCTCCCCAGATGCATAGAGAGGATCTGGAGCCAGGTGACAAAGAAAAACGGGCCAGGAGCAAGGGGGGAGGGGGGGTTGGCTCGCATGCGCAGGGTGGGGCGCATAGAATTATGGGTGTGGGCACGCACATGCGCGAACCTCCCCCGCCCCCCCCTTCTTGGCACACAATGGCAAAAAGGTTAGCCATCACTGGAAGAGGAAGAGGAAGAGAAGAGAAGAGAAGAGAAGAGAAGAGCTTTACTGTGAATGTTCTACTCACCCCCTTTGGGCAAATTTCATTTGGTGACCCCAGTTCCCTTCGACACATGGCTTCCAGAGGTTGGGATCCCTGTCATTCCTTTGCTATCATTTCAGCAAATGATAGCAGCTGAAACCCAATGCCTCTGATACGGTGAATTTGCTGATCTCCTTGTTATAATCTGGATAGAATTAACAAGTCAGCCTGGGAAAAGGCATAAAGTGCTTCTGAATTAATTTGCACAATCTATTTTGTTATGGGTGTACTTTAGTGTTGTTAATTGGTTTGTGTTGTTGGTTGGCTCACCATCAATTTCTGAGGGGTAATATATCCTCTCGTTTCCTTTTCCTCCTCCTCTCCTCTCCTCTCCTCTCCTCTCCTCTCCTCTCCCTTTCCCTTTCTCCTCTCGTCTCCCTTTCCCTTTCCACTGTCCACTCCTCTCCCTCTCCCTTTCCCTTACTTTTCTCTCCCTTTCTCATTCTTCTCCTTACTCTCCTCTCCCTTTCTCCTTACTTTCCTCTCCTCTCCCTTTCTCTCTCTTCTCCTTACTCTCCTCTCCCTTTCCCTTTCTCTCTCTTTCTCTCCTCTCCTTCCCCTTCCAGAAAAGTGCTCTCGAGCAAAGCCTGGAAGACACTCGACAAGAGCTCCTGACGGCCCAAACCAGTCACAAGGAGAGCCAAAATCTCCTGGAAACTCAGGTAAGGCCACGTAAAATCAATCTGTCCAGTCTTGAGAGTCTCTTTGGTCCGAAAAGAAACTGATTCCATTGCTTATATTTCTGGGGGAAATTCTTGGCTTGGTAAAGGCCAAGAGATTAATTTTAAAGAAGTCTTGAGTACTTCCGGTTTGTGATATTTGGGGTTGCGAGATTCACTGAGCATGTACAGAGTTGCCTTTGCTTGGACTTAGTTTTAGATTCTTGGAGGCCACTATAGATCTGTCCTCAATTTATCATCTGATTGCAATTTACATTTGGTTTTTTTCCCCCCTTGAAACTGGTGTTTACTTCCAATTTCTGGCCAAAAGATGCCCTTGGCGGACAAAGGATATTTTTTAACAACCCCTGTAAAAAAAAAAAAAGGCCTTAAAATTAGGCATGGCCACTTCACCAGCTTAATGACCAACATGACTTAGGACCATAATTCTGCACTAAATTACGGTCATAAGTCAAGGAGCTGTTGAGGGCTGGAGACTGGGGCTCTGATACGAGATCTTCCCCTTGCTTGCATTGTCCTTAATTTACCCTGAGGCAACACAAACGTCCCAGGTTGCGTGGGGGGATGTTCCTGCCCTCTTCCTGGAGGGAAGGCTCACCTGCAGGATATGTGTGTCACTCTGCACAGGTACAGTATATGTGGTACCTTGCTCAATAGTAGTAACTGTGAGAGGGATCTTGGAGTCCTAGTGGACAACTATTTAAATAGGAGCCAGCCGTGTGCAGCAGCTGCCAAAAAAGCCAACACAGTTCTAGGCTGCATCAACAAAGGGATAGAATCAAGATCATGTGAAGTGTTAATACCACTTTATAAGGCCTTGGTAAAGCCACACTTGGAATCCTGCATCGAATTTTGGTCGCCATGATGTAAAAAAGATGTGGAGAGACTAGAAAGAGTGCAGAGAAGAGCAACAAAGAGGATTAGGGGACTGAAGGCTAAAACACATGGAGAACGGTTGCAGGAACTGGGTATGTCTAGTTTAATGAAAAGAAGGACCAAGGGAGACATGATAGCATCTTCCAGTATCTCAGGGGCTGCCCCAAAGAAGAGGGAGTCAAGCTATTCTCCAAAGCACCAGAAGGCAGGACAAGAAGCAACGGGTGGAAAGTAATCAAGGAGAGAAGCAACTTAGAACTAAGGAGAAATTTCCTGACAGTGAGAACAATTAATCAGTGGAACAACTTGCCTGCAGAAGTTGTAAATGCTCCAACACTGGAGGTTTTAAGAAGATGTGGGATAACCATTTGTCTGAAGTGGTGTAGGGTTTCCTGCCTAAGAAGGGGGTTGGACTAGAAGACCTCCAAGGTCCCTTCCAACTCTCTTATTCTATTCTATTCTCTAGATCAGCCAGCTGAACTGCAGGTTGGCCACGGAAGAAGCGGGCCGGAGAGAGAAGGAGGAATCCCTCCGGCATCTCCAGGCGAGCAGGTCGCAGCAGGTAAAGAAATGCTTTCTTCAAGATCCTTGCAGGGCGGGAAGGAGGGAGAGACGGGAGGAACCGAAGGGCCAGGAGCCGAAGAAAAAACAGCCTCTCGTTTCTTTGTAGCTGCAGGATTTGGAACAAGCCCTCCAGCTGGCCAAAGAGGCCGTGGCCAGGAGCCAAGATGAGCTCAGGGGGAAGGAATTGCAGCTCCAAAAGCTGGTAAGCGGCCCGAGAAGAGATTCCATTTCTGGTAACGTTGCTCCGAACGAGGCAGAGGGGAAAGATCCTTGACAGGCAGCGAGAAGACGCAGAAGCAGAAGGGATTTGTCTCGGCCTGAAGTTAAATCATCCTCAGGAATTCAAGGCGGATCAGCGGCCAGTTTCTGTTCCAAGCCTTCCATGAAACTTGGGTTTCTTTCTCATTGCCTCAATTTTTTCTTCTAAGCAGTTATGCACCTCATGGAGGGTTAGACTTTTCCCTTTCCTTTCCTTTCCCCTTTTTCCTTTCCTTTCCTTTTTTCCTTTCCTTTCCTTTTTTCCTCTTTCCTTTCCTTTCCTTTCTTTTTTCCTTTTCTTTCCTTTTTTTCCTTTCCTTTCCTTTTTCCTTTCCTTTTTTCCTTTCCTTTCCTTTTTCCTTTCCTTTCCTTTCCCTTCCCTTCCCTCTTTCCCCTCTCCCCTTTCCTCTCTCTCCTTTCTCTCTTTTCTTTTGTTTCTTTTTCCTTACCTCTTCCTTTCCTTTCTCCTTCCCTTTCTCCTTCCCTTTCATCTTCTCTTCCCTTTCCCCATTTAACACTTTTCTTTCTGTCTCCTCTTCCTCTCCTCAGCAAGTAGATCTGGAGTCGGAGCGGGTCAAATCCCGAGAAGGCCTCTCTTCCATGCAGTCTCAGTGGATGGACCAAGTGAAGCAGCTGGAAAAGCAGGTTGCTGACCTTGAAGCTGCTCAGACGTTGGAAAGGGAGGCTGCCCGGCAGAAGTCCGTGAGTGGGCCTTTCTTCTAGGCCTTCTGGCTGATTTCAGTTTCAAAGCTCTCCGTGACCAATCTTCCCCTCTCCCCCAACCCATTGTGGGATAGGCTTTATGGTGTGGAGGAAGGGTAAGAGTACGGAAAAGGCCTCCTTCCCAAACTTTCCCTCAGCCTTTAGCTTTTTGGTGAGCTTGAGGGACATTAGGAAGAGTGCAAATCCTCTGCCTCCAGGCATTTGTATGTCTTCCTCTTCCTACACAGAGCCGGCTGGAGAAAGAAAACGCCGATCTGAAGGACAGATGTGGAGGATTAGAAACTTCCTTAAAACGACAAGAGTCGGAATTGGGAAGAGTCAAGGTGGGAGCCGAGATTTTTAACCATTGTGGGGCCTGTGTCCAGTGTGCCACAGCAGGAATTGTGCCCTTTGGGGTCATTAACTCAGGACTGAAATGCTACCTGTTCGCACCAGTTCGGGCGAATTGGTAGTAAAAAAAAAAAAGCTACCGGTTCGTGAGAACCGGTATTTCCGACGATCAGCTGTGCTGCGTGATTTATATTCGCTAGAAATCCTGCTTTCTAGCGAATCTAAATCGCGCGGCACAGCTGTTCCCTCCCGCCTCGCTGTTCTACTTACCTTCTTAAGCCTCTTTTTTCCACGGACTTTTGGTGCTCATCGCGCATAAGTGGGCAGCGAACCAGTGGCAAACCCCGAGGATTTTACCACTGCATTAACCCCAAACCCTTCAGATGCTATTTGCATTGTCCATCTCTGTCATTGGATAAGAATACCCGCTGCCCACTCAAACCCCAACTTTGAGTTGGGGTTCGTTTCTGGTAGGAGGTGACCTTGTCCCCCTCTTGCTCGTAGTTACTGGGAACGATCTGCCTTCTAACCCCAGAATTCTTGCTTGCTTGGCAGGCGCAACTGAGCAGCAACACTGAAGCCTTGGAGGAGACATCGAAACGGAGCACGTCTCTGCAGCAGCAGGTAGGGAATGTATAGCAATAGCCATAGCCCTTAGACTTATATACCGCTTCACAGTGCTTTACAGCCCTCTCTAAGCGGTTACAGAGTCGGCCTCTTGGCCCCCCAACAATCTGGGTCCTCATTTTACCCACCTCGGAAGGATGGATGGAAGACTGAGTCAACCGGAAGGAAGGAAGGAAGGACTAGCAATAGCACTGAGACTTATATACTGCTTCACAGTGCTTTACAGCCCTCTCTAAGCGGTTACAGAGTCAGCCTCTTGCCCCCCAACAATCTGGGTCCTCGTTTTACCCACCTTGTAAGGATGGGAGGCTGAGTCAACCTTGAGCCTGGTGAGATTCGAACTGCCAAATTGCAGTCAGCTGGCAGTCAGCCGAAGTATACTGCAGTACTGTACTCTTAACCATCTTGGAGGCAGCCGTTGAACTCAGATTGCCTTTGGTCTTTGGAAGGCTGGATGTGGAACCTTTCTGCTAACCGAGTTTGCACCCTGCCCCATAGCTTATCTTTTTGATTTAAGAGTTCTCACATGGCGAGACTGGAGGATGGGTAATTGGTAGGAAGCTCAGAGTCGTAGTACGCTTTGGTTTCATCTCTGCTGCCGTTATGAGTGACAGCAGCATGAGCCGTGGTGGCACCAGTGGTTAGAGTGCAGTACCGCAGGCTACTTCTGCTGACTGCCGGCTGCTGGCAATTTGGCAGTTTGAATCTCACCAGGCTCAAGGTTGACTCAGCCTTCCATCCTTCCGAGGTGGGTAAAATGAGGACTCAGATTGTTGGGGGAAAGAAGCTGACTGTAAACCGCTTAGAGAGGGCTGTAAAAGCACTGTGAAGCGGGATATAAGTCTAAGGGCTATTGCTCTCCTCTCTCTCTCTTGCTTTCTCTCTCTCACTCCGTTTCTCTCTTTCTCTCTCTCTCTCTCTCTCCCCTTCCAACTATTCTATTCTATTCTATTCTATTCTATTCTATTCTATTCTATTCTATTCTATTCTACTCTACTCTACTCTACTCTACTCTACTCTACTCTACTCTACTCTACTCTACTCAACTCCAATTTCTATTCCATTCCTTAATTTCTATTCCATTCCATTCTATTCTTCCTTTGTTAGCCTTGTATGGAGGTCTGGCACTGGGAAACACCCTGAGGGGTGTTTGAAATTTGAGTAAGCACAAGTGCTGAGACAAGACCAGGTCGCTAAGGAAACTTAAGGGTGGGTTTTAACCAGACATAATAGCGACAATGCTTAAGAGTGGCATCCCGTTCTGACAACTGATGGATTTTTTTTTTTGTCTTCTTCTTCTGGTCAGGTTTCAGATCTGGCCTTGTCGTTACAGGAAAAGGAGCAACAGATTGCAGCCAAAACGGACAGTCTCCTGAAACGAGAGGAAGAGGCAAAATCCTTAAGGCAAGGTGAGACCGTTCGCCAGCACCAATACAGAGAGCAAATTAATTAATTAATTAATTAATTAATTAATTAATTAATTCATTCTTTCAAAATCTGTTTGTTGCGCAACCTGTTTGTAGCAAACCGGTTCAGATTTCGGCACTGGCTTCTCCCCAACTCGGTGTTCCACTCTGTCCCTTTTTCTCCAGGCCACGACCTGCTTTTGCTGCAGATGCACCAGTTGCAATCCAGCCTCGAGACGTGCCAGGGCCAGGCTGCGGAGAAGGAAGCCGCCATGCAAGAGCAGCTGCGGGTTCTCCAGGCGCAGCACCAGGAAGAGGCAGAACGCCTGTTCGCCAGTGAGAAGCAAGTGAGTGGATTTCATCCCCAGGAACCTCGATTCTGTGTCCTGTATATCTTTTGAACAGGTCGAAGGTTCCATAAGGCGCAAGGCAAGGCACAGGGTGGAATTTTGGTTCAGACTCTTGGCAAAACGCAGCGGATACTAAAATCTAGAGAGCAACTGCTTTCGTCTCCTACTTGGAGGCTTTCCCAGAATCATTGAGCAGAGGGTTTCCCAACCTTGGCAGCTTTTGAAGATGTGCGAGACTTCCAACTCCCAGAATTCTCCAGCCGGCATTGCCGAATCGCAAACCCCCATCACCACTCCAACTGACCCACCCAGACTGCTGGCTGGAGAATTCTGGGCGTGGAAGTCCCGCACATCTTCAAAAGCTGCCAAGGTTGAGAAAAACACTGATTTGGAAGATCACATTAGATCCCAGAAATCTCTTTGGTTGATCCAGAAATCTTTTTTTATTCCTCCTGAGTTTGCTAGAAGCTCTTCCATTTCAGTTTCAAATCTTTATTGTCAGTGCACAATGTATGTACAATGAGATTGGTGGCACTCCCTCAGTGCCCCCCCCCAACACAATACAACTCATAGTGAAGATAGAAAATCCCTAACCCAATAATAATAATAATAATAATAATAAATTTATTGTCATTGTATGTGTATACACAATATAACGAAATTCACTTAACACCCAAAGACCAGGTCCAACACACATAACAATCCCCAAACACCCCCCACCTACCACAAATTCCGCACCCCTAAACCACCCAAACATCCACACAACAGACCAAGTAATGCTGTCCAACAGCTGACTGATGGTGGCCCTTTAGTTCATTGTTGAGTGCAATTATAGCTCTGGGATAAAAACTATTCAGAAAACATGGTGGTCCGAGTTTTAATTGTTCTGTATCTTTTCTGCCGGAAGGCAACGGTCCAAAAAGATTGTAAGCAGGATGGGAAAAGTCTCTGAGAACGTTATGCAACTTTCTCAAACAGCGAGATTGGAAGATGTCGTCCAGGGCTGGTAGCTGGAGCTCGATGATATTCTGGGCAGTTTTAATGATTCTCTGTAGAACGTTTTTATCCGCTACAGAGCTGCTCTCATGGACCGCTCTGTTGCTGAAGTCCTTTTTCTGCAATCGAATATGAGAACATAGATGGACTCTTTGACCCCTCTTTCATACCAATGATCCACTCTATCCAAAATGTGGACTTTTCTGCCTTTAAAAGAGTGACGTTCATCTTTCAAATGCAGGCAGGCCGCTGAACCTTGCCCTGGTGGGTTAGATCTCTCTACGTTGTGCCACCTCGCTTGTGGAACGGTTCCTTTTTTTTAAAAAAAAAATCAGAATAATTGAACTCCTTTCTTGCCGGCCAGGCCGCCGTGTTAGAACTGGCATCTATGGCTTTGGAAGGCCAGTTGCATCTTTCGGAAGATGGAGAGCAGGAACCCAACGGAGACCTGGTTTCCTCAGATGCGGTCCAACTCCAGAAGGAGAACCAAGACCTGGAACAGCAGATAGCGGAAAAAAACAAGGTGAAGAGTGGGTTGGTCTTGGTGCCTCTTTTTCTTTCCTTTTTTTCTCTGATGATCTTGTCTCACGAGTTGTTTTTCTTCCAAGGCTGATTCAGATGGGCTCTTTTGCAACCGCCAGACAAGGAGGCCGCATCGAAGAGTTTCTTCCAATTATACACCTTCCACATTTCTGCCTACAGTAGTGGCCAAAAATTGTGGGAAACCTTTTGGGAAAAGTGTATTTTTGAGGTTTGATGGCTAATAACACCACTTTTGCTTTGGGAGTTTCAAGATAATCCTATTCCACTGCTGGAATGGCCTGGGAATAGCCCAGACCTTCTTAAGCCAACTGAAAATCTATGTAGTCGACTAAAGAAACTTTAACAAGCAACTCAGCAATAAAACCCAGTTAATAGAAGCAATCCTTCAATCTTGGTTTCACATGATAACAGCTGCAGAACTAAAAAACTTAGTTCCCTCCATGGGAAGACGTTGTAAGGCCGTCATTCATGCTAAAGGTTACCCTACTATTAACTGACATGGTGATAATTTTTGTATATCTCGTTTTTTCTAGGGTGATAATTTTTGTATATCTCAGTTTTTTCTACGTCTTTCACTCGTCTTCTTTATACTGTCACTGCTATTCTAATAGCAAATCCTTCATCAAAGTTATTGCAATACATTCTTGATTCAATTATCTTTCCATTGATGTATACGGTTATTTTATGGTACTACTCCCCCCAAAAAGCAATGTTATTAGCTAGTTTTAGAAAATACACTTTCCCCGAAAGGTTTCCACAATTTTGGCCACTACTGTAGAAACATTGATAAGCGTCACAAAGATTTGAGCCAGGGGTCCTGAGAGTTTTCACCCCTGACCAAGAAAAGGACTATTTCTCTTTTTCCGTTCGTTGGGTGAAGAGTTGATGTCCTCCAGATTTAAGGAACTGTTAACTCCAAGCCTCTTTCATCGTGGCTATTCCAACTGGGAATTGTAGTTAAGCCCCCATCACAAGTTGCTTGACGAAAACAGCCATTGTATTTAATGAGCCTGGTTTTTACGTGTTAACTTGCGGCCTTGAATGCCATCAAACATGGATCTGTTGTCATTCAAAGTTCCCGTTGGGCAGGCAGCTACAGGTAACCCTCGCCTTACAACCACAAAATTAAGCCCAACATTTCTGTGGCTAAGCGGAAAAAAAAATCGTTTGAGTGAATCTCGCCCCGTTTTGTGACCTTTCTCGCCACCGTTGTTAAGCGAATCAAATGCAGTGGATAAGTGAGTAACCCGGTGGTTAAACGAATCCGGTTTCTCTGTGGACTTTGCATGTCCGAAGGTCGCAAAAGGGAGATCCGGTGGGACACCGCAGCGGTCGTAAAAATGAGCCGGCAGCCAAGCGTCTGAATTTTGATCACAAAAATAGCAGCTTGGACTATGAATTTGCTCAGTTCTTGTTGTCCTGCTTTCTGAAGATGCTCAGGGAATGCTCCGTAACTCCTTTTTTCGGGGGGGGGGTATCTTTGGAAGTTTGGGGGACTCAAGATCTCCATTCACCCCCTTTTTCCCCCCCTTCTCCCACTAGATGATAAAACACTGCAGCAGAGAATGGCAGAGCTCAAAAAAACCTTGCAGAAAGAACTTGTGAGTATCGACTTTTCTGGATAAAATTTATCTGCGGTGGCGCCAGTAGTTAGAGTGCAGCAGACTGCCGGCTGCTTGCAATTTGGCGGTTCGAATCTCACCAGGCTCAAGGTGGACTCGGCCTTTCAACCTTCTGAGATTGGTCAAATGAGGAGCCAGTTTTTGGGGGCAAGAGGCTGACTCTGTAAACTGCTTAGAGAGGTCTGCAAAGCACTGTAAAGCGGTATATAAGTCTAAGTGTTATTGCTAGTCCTCCCTCCCTCTCGCCATGGTGGTGCAGTGGTTAGAATGCAGTACTGCAGGCTACTTCTGCTGCCTGCTGGCAATTTGGCAGTTCGAATCTCACCAGGCTCAAGGTTGACTCAGCCTTCCCTCCTTCCGAGGTCGGTCAAATGAGGACCCAGATTGTTGAGGGGCAAGAGGCTGACTCTGTAAACCATTTAGAGTGCTGCAAAGCACTGTGAAGCGGTAGATAAGTCTACGTACTAGTGCTAAGTGTGGAGGGAGGGAGGGAGGGAGGGAGGGAGGGAGGGAAGGAAGGAAGGAAGGAAGGAAGGAAGGAAGGAAGGAAGGAAGGAAGGAAGGAAGGGGAAGGAAGGGCCATGGTGGCACAGTGGTTACAATATAGTATTGCAGGCTATTTCTGCCCACTGCCAGCAGTTTGAACCTGACCTGCTCAATGCTGACTCAGCCTTCCCTCCTTCCGAGGTGAGTCAAATGAGAACCCAGATTGTTGGGGGGGCAAGAGGCTGACTGTAAACCGCTTAGAGAGAGCTATAAAACACTGTGAAGCAGTATATAAGTCTAAGTACCATTGCTATTCCTTCCTTCCTTCCTTCCTTCTTCCCTCCCTCTCTCCCTTTTTTTTCTTTAATTCACCCTTGTATTTTACACCCCCTTTTCCCCATCCCCTTTCCCGCCCTTAATTTCTTCTTTTCTTTTTGTATTTTATATTTTGTATAATAACATAAAAAATTGAATAATAAAAATTATCTTGCATGCCTGGATTATGTAGATTGACGCCCTGGGGTTTTTTCTCGGTGCAGTGTTTGATAGCATAGGGCCCTGACTGACACAGCCTTTGCACTCTGCACGATGCTCGGCTCCCTCTTGCCCTTCAACCCAGCTCTTTATTTTTCTCCTTTCAGAAAATTAGACCTGATGGTGAAATCCCTGAAGTGCCCACGGCTGGTTTGACGGTAACAAACAACTCGGATCTGAGCGATTCCCGAGAGATCAACTTTGAGTATCTGAAGCACGTGGTGCTAAAATTTATGTCCTGCCGGGAGTCGGAGGTAAAGGGGAAAATATATTTATATAAATCTATATCTATATATATTGATGAGCTTAGTTTATCATGGCTTTGGGGCAAGGGGAGCCTGTTCAGGGTAAGGATTTCTACCTTTTGCAGGTTCTTTATTAAAGGAAGGTGAGAAAAGGTCAAATATAGATGAGAAAATTGGTTATTTACCTTGACAAGGTACCTCTGTTTATAAATTATACCCCACGTCTCAAAGTTGGAACATTTACAGTAAAGGTTTAGGCAAAGATCGAAAGGCATTGCGCTTTTATATTTTGGCACATTTATAATTTATATACATGAAAAATGACCCGCTAAACCTCTGCTGGGCAATTCAGAAGAGAAAATTGATTTTATTTTTTTAATGCTTAAGTGCTGGTTTTCTGGTCGCTTACTTCAGTGATCCAATTTACCATGTAAAATTTTCCTTTTTTTTTTTTGGTCACCTGGTCTCTCCGGTGGCGTTTCAGGCCCTTCATTTGATCAAGGCTTTGTCTGTGCTACTCAACTTCTCCCCAGAGGAAGAAAACATGGTCAAGGAAACCTTGGAGTACAAGGTAAGGGGCCGCCGATGCTCAAACACGCACCTGGTATGCAATGAGGTTCGTCCTGAGCATGTAACACGCTTCCCAAAATAGCAATAGCACTTAGACTTATATACTGCTTCACAGTGCTTTTACAGCCCTCTCTAAGCGGTTTACAAAGTCAGCCTCTTGCCCCCCAACAGTCTGGGTCCTCATTTTACCCACCTCGGAAGGATGGAAGGCTGAGTCAATCTTGAGCCGGTCAGGATCAAACTGCTGGCAGTCGGCAATGAGTTACTGCGTTCTAACCATTTTTTTCATTTTATAAATAAAACCTCTTTTATTTATACGACTGTAAATTACTTTCATTTACAGTCCGCGAGGCTTAATAATCAACAATCTTTCAGAGAAAGGTTATCAACACCCACCTATCTCATGTGGAACGGTGCCAGAGAGCTAATTTCCAGAGGCAGGGCAAGGCCAAACTTGGCACAGAGTCACAAACAGAGTTTCCAAATCTTGAATCGGCCAGATGAACTAATCGCTTCTTGAAAAACTCACATCCCATTCGCTCTTCTATTTATGTCTTATGGGAGAGTCCAATCATCTCCAAGCCTTACTCCCAAGTCGACCCTGTTTTCTTAATTGTTCTTGTCGTCTAGCAGCTCATGCACACACTGGGAACAGGCTCCCACTGTTCTCCTGCCTCGCTGCTGTCAGACTCCGGAGGCTGCACATAACTGTCAGATGGCCTTGGCCACCTCTCTGCCTCCGACGCAGAGCCCTCGTCCCACTTTCCCAAGTTCCTCCCCAACCTCCTCACTGTCCGACTCTGCTGCCAGCTCCATTGGCTGCCGGTGGGCCACAACACACACCTTAAGCAGGTCGGAGGGAAGTTTCAGAGAGCCGTTTAGAACTCTGCCTCTAATTCCGGTGATCCCCTTTCTTTCAGATGTCCTGGTTCGGATCCAAGCCGCTTCCCCGAGGGAGCGTCCGACCGTCCGTCTCCAACCCAAGGTTGATGTGGTCCTGAAGCTGCGCCGAGATGTTCTGCTCCGGTTGTTGGGTTTGGTGGGGGTGGTTGTTGTCTTTGTGATTTTCTATGAAAAGATGCACCCAACAACGCTGGCTTTGACGGCGGTGACCCACAGCGTGCCACGAACTCGGGGTGGGGGACGAGGAAGAGGTTTACAAAGCTGACCTGTTAAAAGGGGCCTCTCTTGCCCCTGCCTTGTGGACCGAAAAGAGTTACTGTAGGTGGTATCTAAGGTGCCTTTGGGCTTTGGCGGGCTACCAACATCTCCAGCAGGGATGTAGAAGCCTTTCCGACCTTTTCTGGTGGGATGTAATCCTTAAGGAGACGGAAAGCATTTCGGCTTTCTCAGATACGTACATACCAAACCCCGCCACCTTCAGCCTATTAACACTACATCACGAAAGGTTACTAACAGGCTCAGTTGGAGGCTACCAACGGTTTGGGTGGGTGGGTGGAAGGAAGTAGCTCTAAATAACTTTCCACCTGGCTGGATTTTATTGTTTCTTTCTTTTTTTTTCTTAAAAGAAAAACCGTTTTAAGCAGGCCTCCGCAGTGCTCTAGCTGGTTTTTTTTAACGATTAAAAAAACCACCCCAGATGTATTGGTGGCAAAGGGGTTAGCCACCTATTTTGCAGGAATGGAAACTATAGATTTGGGCGCGTTGCGCACGGTAAAAAAACCATCCGAGCGATGAGTGGTTTTAAGACGGGCTAATTGCAGCCACGCTCATCCTCCGCCCGAAAGCAAGCATGGACAGTTAAACCTGTATGGCTGCTTTTTCCCCCACTCCTTTTTTTAAAAAAAAAACAAATTCACACTCACATCCTGGAACACTCGAGGTTCATTTGAACTTTAAAGAACAATGTTTTTTCCCCCACCCCAAAAGCCGACCGAAGCCATACCTTTTGGGAATAAAACTACAGTGTTTTTACGAAATTATTTAGAGACGGTGCAGCAGGCCCGTCTTTAATGATAATAATAATAATAATAAAAAACCCTGCTAATTGCAGTTCCGCGCCACTATTTTCCTGCACATTGCTAAGCAACGAGTATCTTTTACACCAGCTGGGTAGTAGGCTGGTCGTCTTTCGATTTGACGGAAGGGAATGGGCAAAGGCTGGCCAGGTTCCCTTCGAGATGGGGGTTCAGCTAATTCTGTAGAAAAGAGAGCTTCCATTGGCCGTTGTTTTGAATTGTGAAGCTGGCCAGAGCAAGGCCGAGGGTTTGTAGCGACAAATGCACTTTTCCTTTCCTTGTACAGAGAGAACATAAAACTACTCCCAGGCGTATGTATGTCTATAGGGAAAGCCTCTTCTCTGGGTAGGCCACTGTGTACATAATGGACTCTTTTTAACGATGGATGTGATTGGCTTTGAGTGAGACCTAATTTGTGGTACAATACATTTTCTTTCTTTTTTTTGTTTGGAATTAACCCTGGAGATTTCTTGACTTTTCTTGCTTGTTCCTTTGGCGAGATGCCTTCAAGGACTGGAAGTCCTGCTGGGAGGGGCTTCTTCTGGATACACGTAGGGTTGACCAGTGGCCCTCAAGGAGGCGAATCTGAACGTCTTCAACCTGGCCGAACTTGACGGTGGAGAAAAAAGGCTAAAGAAAATGCAACCGGTTGGAATCCATCTGCTCTTTCTCTGCTATCGCTTGCAAAATGGTTTATTTCAGCTTCACACGAGAGAAGATCACCTCTTGATCTAAACCACGGGTGAAATGCTCCCGGTTCAGACCGGATCGCCCGATCCGGTAGCGATCGTGGCGGGCGGCTCGGAGAACCGGTAGCAATTGCGGCGCCCCGTTGTCGTCACTTCTGGAAATCGACGACAATTTGGAAAGCTGGAAATCAGATAAGATGGCAAGAGAAGCCCCATCTTGCTCCACACGCCCCAAAATAATAAGACCTCCCCGAAAATAAGGCCAAGCGCTTATTTCGGGGTTCAAAAAAATATAAGACAGGGTCTTATTTTCGGGGAAACACAGTTTAAAAAAAGCTATTTTGGGAGTGGTTGAGTCATTGTGGGAAAGGGAGGTAGGGTGGGGTGTGGCGGCTAGAAAACTAAACCAGGCTTTCGATCTGAGACGGCATCAGCCTGTTCGGAAATCCAAGGCTCCCCAAAGCGTTTTGAACGTAAAACAGTTGGGTGTCTCCATCCAGTTTTGAAAGCGATTTGAAAAGAAAAAAAAAAACGAGGGAGGAAATGCTAATTGAAGAAGGAATGGAAGGATGCATCTGGTTCCTTTGCAGGCTAAGCCACATTATTTGCGGCGATGAGCACAAAGGAGTCTGCGACAGAGGATATAAAAACCATGCAGGTAGTCCTCAGGTTGTAACACTTCACTTAGTGACCATTCGAAGTTATGATGGCGCTGAAAAGTGACTTGTATGGTCATTTTTCACACTTACGACCGTTGCAGCCCTCCCCCCCCTCCCCCATGGTCATGTGTTCAGAATTCAGACACTTGGCTGAATTCTGTAGTTCATATTTATGACCAGGGGGGTCATTTTGCGAGCTGCTGACAAGGTCAATAGGGAGCCCAGATTCACTTTACAGCCGTGTTATTAATTTAACAAGGGCAGCGACTGGCTTAAGAAACGTGGCAAGGAAAGTCGTAAAATGGGGGCAAAAAAACGCAACAAATTCCTCACTTGGCAACGTAAATTTTGGCCTCAATTGTGACCTGCACAAACTTTCCTTGACCAAAAAAAAAAACAAACTGGCCGGAGGCCCAACCTACCTGTTTCAGGTGCCCACCTTTCCCTGTTTTTAAATAAACCTTGGTTTTATTCCTCGGTCCAAAAGCTGTGCTTTGTTCAAACCAGGAGTCAGCAACCTGCGGCTCTGGAGCCGCATGTGGCTCTTTCATCCCTCTGCTGTGGCTCCCTGTCGCAGGTCGGCCCCACAATTGATAGGGCTTTCGGTTAGAACAGGTAAAGGAAAAAGGACACCGCGCTAGGAGGAGACTCTATGGTGGGGGAACCAGAATTGAATTGGGGGGGGGGGGCTTCCGGTTAGGACCTTTGTGGCTCTTTGAGTGTTTAAGATTGCCGACTCCTGGTTTAAACATAGCAAAGCTGGCATGGAAGCAAATACAGATGACGAATTTTATGGAAAAAAGTGAGGCGTAGCTTGTTTGTTTAAGCCAATTAGGCGTCTCTTCATGGAAGACAAGAGCAATTAGCCAGTTTAAAGTTAACTCTCCAAGAACTTTTAATTTTAATTACAGAGTAGCAGGCACTTTACATGAAACTGACGTCCGCGCTGAGCCCGGCGATTCTTAACTATGTACCCCCCAAAAAAAAAAAGCTTGCGTGAAAACGCCTGCCTTCCCTTAACACCTTTGATTCTGACACCGTTGCTACCACCCCCTCCCCATGCCTCCCCCCCAAACACCGCAAACATGTGTTTAAATTAAAGTTTCACACCCACACACACACGCGCGCGCAGACACACACACATTCAGCGGGCCAAGAGCAGCAGCAACCCCGCCGTTCAGGAAACGGGTATCTGGTTGCCAACGTAAATCAAACACTCCCCCGTTTCCCGCTGCTGCCATGCAAAATGGCAGGTTGCCTCCCTTCTCTTCCTGGCTCCGAGTCCTTCAGTCAGAAAACCAACGCACCAGCATTCTCCCTGCGCCTCCCAAGGGAAGAGAAGACTTCCTTCCTTCCTTCTCCCCAACTAATGTTTCGAGTGGGAAGCTGCCGGTCGTGGAGGAGTAACCTGAAACGTGGAGGGCTCCCAAAAATGTTCTTGGTGTCTCGGGACCCCCGGCTTTTTTAAACCGTTTTCCGTGCGGTGAGAACCCGGACGATGGAGCCGAGTCCGCCTATCGCTAATGCCTGAGAAGAGAAAACGGAAAATTAGCCGCTGCGGCATGTCGGCCGTCTCCCCGAACGAACCCACCTATCATCCAAGAAGGCAGAGATTTTTTTTTTTAATATACCATGTTTCCCCGAAAATAAGACCCTATTTTATATTTTTTTGATAAGCACTTGGCCTTATTTTCAGGGAGGTCTTATTATTTTGGGGCGCGTGGAGCAAGATGGGGCTCCTCTTACCTTCTTATCTGATTTCCAGGTCTGCGTTTAAATATTTTTGGGGAGGGCTTATTTTAGCGCATGTGCTCAAAAGCCCAATTGGGCTTATTATCAGAGGATGTCTTATTTTCGAGAAAACAGGGTAGCAAAACTCCAAAGTTCTTTTAGACCTTCTGCGCAGCTGCCTTTTGCTAGGACGCTCGTTGCGCCGAACAAGGGCGACGCAGCGATATGCGTTTGTTTAACGAATTGATACACGTCGTCCCCCTCACTGTCCGAGAAGCTTCTTCAGCTCTGAAGAAGAGCTGAAGAGGCTTCTCGGGTGAGAAGCAAAATGTCTTCGAAGAAAAACCGGAAAGTCCTGTTGCCTCTTGAGGAAAAAAAAAAAAAAAATCACCTCAGGGACAACCATGACCTGAGGGGATGGCTGAGAATCTCCTCAGACAGACAGCTCACTCAGCGGAGAGGCCCCGCCGAGTCACAAGTGAGGAATTTAGCTTCCAAGGTGGGATACTCGCCCGTACCTTTTCATGCCACTGAAGTAGTATGGCGCTGCTGTTCTCCGTCGGCTTTTCAAACCCTTTATAAATGTACTTCATGAGCAAGTCGATGCCGTTGCTGTCCAAGGAGTTGACCGCCTGCTCGATCTCGCTGCTTTTGAAGGACGTCAGGACTTTCAGCACCACTTCCTGGGCCTGCTCCTGAGGAGAAAGGCAAGGGGAGCCAAGTGAGGCCATCAGCGCCATCCCGACTCACACACGGGCTGCGCCGAGAAGGGTTCTGCGCGGCCGCTCTCTGGCGACAACAGTCGCACAGCGTGAAAAATGTTCGTAAGTCACTTTTTTTCCCCCTCAGCGCCGTTGTAACTTTGAACGGCCACTAAGCGACCACCTGCACACCCTTTGCAGAATGAGTTCAGGCACGGCTCTCTCAAACCCCCCAACTAACTGGGTTCAGGTGAAAGCCAGGCAGCTCCCTTTGCCAACTTTCCTGCCCTCCAGAATTCTCACCAACTAGGGGGATTTGATTTGAGGTCACGTCAATATAGAACAGGGCTCTGCAACCTTAAAAACTCAAAAGAGCCATTTGGACCCGTTTCCCCACAGAAAAGAAAACACCGGGAGCCACAAAACCTGGGTGGGTGTGGCCAACTCGACGTCACTCACTCCCACCTAGTCACATGACCTCCCCCCCAGCCATGCCTACCCGGCCAGTCATTAGGACAGAGAACCGGGACTGGGAGGGGAGGGCGGGGCCAGCCAGTGGTAGGGTCACCCGACAGGGAGCCACAGCAGAGGGACGAAAGAGCCGCATGCGGCTCCGGAGCCGCTGGTTGCCGACCCCTGATATAGAACGAAATTAAAAATCTCCCGTTTACCTTTGCAACTGGGTTCTTGGTGTTCACAGGAGAGTTTCGTAAAGCGGCGTGGAAGGCCCGAAGCAAGTCCCCCGTGCGATAAATGAAGTTAAGGAATTTGTGGGTGTGTTGTGCAGTCATAAAACTCTCCCCCCCGACCCACACAAAAAGACCCCAAAGGGGGAGACTCTCTGCAGCAACACAAGCGTTCATTGCACGTATCCATCCGTAGTTTGAGGACCTCTGATTTAGTGCAATATAAAGACATGCAAATAATTTTTCTGCGGACCGCCAACATTTTCTCACGGACCACCAGTTGGTAACCGTTGCTCTAAACCTCTGGCTTGGTGATGAACTTGTAATAATAAACCCCGCCATTCTGGGGAAAAGAACTGCTCCGGTATCCAGGGTATATATACAACTTGTGACAACTGCCCTCCCTGTCCAGAGTACAAGCCAAGAAAGAATTCCGTTTTAGCCCGGCCAAAGTTTTGCAAAGGCACAAAACCAAAAAAACGAGGATACAGTAAAGCCTTTTGCCTAGGAGAACCAAGCCATCCTTATTACGTTTTTTTAGAAAACACTGGATCTCAAAAAAGTGTTTTCGACATCGTCTCTCGTCCCCCCCCCCCCGGGAAGAGCAGCCAGGGGAAAATATTTGCTCCGGGTCTGTCTGAATTGGGTCACGAAATTAGACTCCATGTGCTGGGTGGCGCACGATCATAAAGTCATCAAAGATAGCCAAGCCGCAACAAAGCCAACCGAGGTTAAACTTAACCAAGTTTAACCAAACTTGGTTAAGTTTGCGTTTAGGCACGCAAACGCAGCTTAAAGATAGTGGTTTGCTTGGTTTGAGGTTTTTTTTTTTCCCTTTCGCCATCGTGCCGGAGGTATTTTAATTCTGCTCTGGGTAAATGTCAATTCCGTGTCCTTTTTTTTTTTTTTTTTCCCCGTTGCTGAAAAAGGGCAGAATCATCAGAGCGTCTCCCAACCGCTCTCCTTGCTCCACGTTCTACAAATCTGTCACGGCACGATCAGGAACAGGCCGAACGACATTCACGGGATCCCAGCTGGCGGAAACAACCCCACCTCTACCACCCCACATCCCCGTGTCTTCAGATCCAGCCAGACCGGTCCCTGCCTGCCATGCCTGATTCGACACATGATAACTGCATGGCATCACCATTCCTGGTGCACCGAGGACCTCCCGGGGTGGGGTTTCCCCACACCATTCCTCAGCAATCTTGTCCTGTCACATTTATTTCACCTCTGCGGACTTGTCGGCTTCTCGTTCACAGGCTAATAAGCTGCTGCACACTTTCATTTCACAGGGGTTTTTTTTTTTTGGAAGGTTTCTCAGAAGCTCTCCGGAAGTTTAAAAAAAAAGAAAAAGAAATTGGCAGATCAAAGTCACAAGGCCCATCCCGCACAGATGCCTGCACCTGGCAACTGCAGGGAACAAATTCCCACACAGCGCCTAGCATTGTCTCAACATGTCTTTTTACGACCGCCCCCTCATTCTGTCGCCTTAAACAACATGCCATCGGGAAACCGTTAAGATGCTCAACCCAGGGAAGGAAGGAGACGTGTGCGGCTGTGAAATCAAGGGCAGGCCTCAACCTGCGGGCCCGGGAAAAGGAAAGGGCTTTTTTTAAAAAAAAAAAAAAAAGACGCGTTGCAAATGCAGAGAAAGAGAAGCAAATCCAGACAGACAGGGGATTTCTAAGGCAAGACACTGCAGGCTAGGAATGAACTGGTGGGCGTATGAATGCCGAAAGCACCCTCGAAGCGTCAATCAAGCCCGGATAGAAAGAGACACGAGCACCAAAAAAATGCCAGGAACATTACAGGAGACCTGAAATGAGGCCGCAGGCACCTCAAAACCACTAGCAATCAGAAAAAAAAACAAAAAAAGCAGGACATTTACTGCAGGGGAAAAGCGAGGATTAGCCAGGGAGTTGTAAAATTATTTCCCCGTGGGGTTCCTCTATTTCCAAGCAGGAAGCCAAAATCACCTCCAGGCGACCCACCCAGATTAAAAAAAAAAACTTGGCAAAATCCTGAACCTGCAGCCATCACGCTCCGCTTGAATGTTTTAGTCACTTGCCTGGTGGAACTGCATATCTTCAGTCGCTAGGTAGGAGAGACTAAGGCAAAGGGAAAGGACCTATTTCAAAAGGTAGCCTGTGAAAGGACCTCCACCCAAAATCCACCATGGAAAGAAAGAAAACAGAGCAGGAGCCGTATCTGCTCTTCAGCTGCTCCCGGGCTGAGATCGATGAACTGCCCCATAACATTCACGGAGAGGTGCTGGGCTTTTAACTCCCGACGACGGGCGCCAATGCCCAAGATAGAGATATGGATGAAGCCGTTGAGGAAGGGGGAGACCACCCAAGTTTGGGGGGCGTGGGGGGGGGCAAAGGGAGCTATGGTAAAGGGATGGATAAGAGAGACAAGATGAGTGATGATGAGTCAGATAGGTAGACATGACGGATAGAATGGGCAGATGGATAGATAACATACCGGTATGATAGATGGATACGTAGAATAGAGACAGGAGACATGGGTTCAAGGATGGAGATATAGAAATGAGACAGATTGGTGGGTGGATAGAATGGAGAGAGAGAGAGAGATGGATGTATAGATAGGATAGATTTATACATAGATAGAGATAGGGGTATGTGGATATATAGCTAGATAGAGATAAATAAGATAGATACATAGAGATAAAGAACATAGATGACAGAGTGGCTGTATATAGACAGAAGACACAGAAACAGAAAGATGCTGATAAACACTATAGAAAAAGATACAGACCGATATGAGACAGCCCAACAGAGATATAGGTAAAATGGATGGATAAAATGAAAAGACATTTAGATTAGATGATGGATAGACAAACACAGAGGTGATGGATGGATAAGATGATATAGTTAGATGAGGGATGGATAAAACAGATGGAGGTGATGGATGGATAAAGATACAGATGATGGATGGATGGATGAACAGATGGAGGTGATGGATGAATATATAGATAAGATGATGGATGGATAAACAGACGGAGTTGATGGATGGATAGATATAGAGAGTTGATAGATATGGATGGATAGGTAGATAGGTAAGTATGGAAGATAGATAGATAGATAGATGGATAGGTGGATAGATGGATATAGAGATAGATGGTGGATAAACAGATGGAGGTGATGGATAGATATAGATAGATATGGATGGATGGATAGGTAGGTAGGTATGGAAGATAGACAGGGATGGATGATAGAGGTAGATGATGGATAAATGAAGGTGATGAATGGATGGATATAGATAGATGATAGGTAGATATGGATGGATGGATAGGTAGATAGGTAGGTATGGAAGATAGATAAGATAGATGATAGAGATGGATGGATGATAGAGGTAGATGATGAATGGATAAACAGGTGATGGATAGATATAGAGATGGATGGATGGATGGATGGATAGGTAAGTATGGAAGATTGATAGATAAGGATGGGTGATAGGGGTAGATGATGGATAAACAGATGGAGGTGATGGATGGATAGATATAGATAAGATGATAGATAGGTAGATATGGATAGATAGGGAGGTAGGTAGGATAAAGAAGAGAAAAAGAAAGAAAGAGGAAAATACATAGCAGATAGATAGATAGATAGATAGATAGATAGATAGATAGGGATGGGTGATAGGGGTAGATGATGGATAAAGAGAAGGAGGTGATGGATGTAGAGATGATGGATGGATGAAGTAGATAGATAAATAGGATGGATGGATGGATAGAAGGGAGAGGGAGGGAGGTAGAGAGAGAGAGAGACATAAGAGGAGGAGAAGACATATTGAGGGGGGGGGGAGGAGATCCATGGTTGGGAGATGAGATGAGATGAAGGGAGGGGAGATGGGTCTTGTAGTCCTCCCTCCCTCCCTCCCTCCAAGGGCGCCTGTGGGGGGGAGGGGCGGGGGGGGAGCCTCCCAAAGGATATTGCCGCAGCGCCGCCTCCACCTCCGGGCCGGGCCCTCCGTTGCTGTCCGCCGCGCCGGCTCCGCTCCCGGCCTCGGCGGCCTCGGGCTCCTCCACGAAGCGGTTCTCGTCGAACTGGTCGATGTCCAGGCGGCGGAAGCGCGACGAGAAGGAGCTCTTCGCCATGGCCGCGCCGGCCGCCCGCCCGCCCGCCAAACGCCGCCTCCGATCGCTCCCCCGCTCGCTCGCTCGCACGCCGACCCACCGACCGATTTTCCGCGGAAGCGGAAACCCCGCCCGCCCGTCCGGGAAAAGGGGAGGAGCTCGGCGGAGGACGGGAGGGAAGGAGGAGCTTTCGCCGGAGGGGGGGCGTGGCCTGCTGGGGAATTGTCCTGGCGGCGCTTCGGACGGGTTGAAGGTCACGTGACCTTTCACTCTTCTCTCTCCCCCCCCCCTTTTCTGGGATTCAGTTTCGGTTCTGTTCATTCATTCATTCATTCAATGTTGCTTCTCTCTCCCATCCTCTTTATCCGTCTATCTATCCATCCATCCATCCAATTTATCTAACTTTATCTATCTATCTCTTTATCCATCCATCCCTATCTATCTATCTATCTATCTATCTATCTATCTATCTATCTATCTATCTATCCTCTCTCATCTATCTGTCCTGTCCTGTGTCTGTCTGTCTGTCTGTCTCTATCTATCTATCTAATCTCATTTATCTAACTTTATCTCTTCATCCATCCATCCCTATCTGTCTGTCTATCTATCTATCTACAGTATCTCTATCTATACAGTATTGATCTCTATCCACAATGTCTTGTCTATCTACGGTATCTATCTATACAGTATCTATATCTATCTGTCATCTATCTATCTACTCACCTATCTATCTAATCTCATTTATCTAACTTTATCTCTTCATCCATCCATCCCTATCTATCTATCTATCTCATTTATCTAACTTTATCTCTTCATCCATCCATCCCTATCTATCTATCTCATTTATCTAACTTTACCTCTTTATTCATCCATCCCTATCTGTCTGTCTGTCTGTCTGTCTGTCTGTCTATCTATCTATCTATCTACAGTATCTCTATCTATACAGTATTGATCTCTATCCACAATGTCTTGTCTATCTACAGTATCTATCTATACAGTATCTATATCTATCTATCTGTCATCTATCTGCTCACTTATCTGTATCTACATCCATCCATCCATCTCTATATCATCTAACTTTATCTATCCATCCATCCATCTGTATCTATCTATCTACAGTATCTCTATCTATACAGTATCAATTTCTATCCACAATATCTTGTCTATCTGCAGTATCTATCTATACAGTATCTATATCTATCTATCTGTCATCTATCTACTCACTTATCTGTATCTACATCCATCCATCCATCTCTATATCATCTATCTAACTTTATCCATCCATCCATCTGTATCTATCTATCTATCTACAGTATCTCTATCTATATAGTATTGATCTCTATCCACAATATCTTGTCTATCTACAGTATCTATCTATACAGTATCTATATCTGTCTGTCTGTCTGTCGGGAATTGAGAGGGCCGGATGCCATGATCTTAGTTTTCTTAATTTTCTTAGGAAGCCTGCCACCTTGCAAAAGGTGAGATTTATTACTGAGCCTTTGTTATTTTTATAAAGAACTCTTAAGGCAATGAATAGATCCAATATTGCTTCCTCCTCCTCTTATTTTTCTCACAGCCACCACCCTGTGAGGTGGACTGGGTAGAGAGAGAGAGGGAGTGAGTTGGGAGGACTGTCCCAAAGTCACCCAGCAATCCAAAGTCCCAAAATCAATCAACGGGACTAGAACTCACCATCTCCTAGTCATTGACCCAAAGTTACCCAAGGTAGGTACTAGAACTCACTGTGTCCTGATTTCTAGCCACTGCACCAGATTGCCCCTGTAACCTTCATCATCTTCCTCCCCACTGTAGGAAATGGGAAGGGTTTAAGAAAAGGCAAATATAGGCTTATTTTCCACATTACTGCCAAAAAAACCCCCAAAAAACCCAATGTCCATTAAAGCACCAAGGTACAATTTGGCTCAGCTTAGGGGCAAACAGTGAGGTTCGAACACCTCTCGTTTTCAGCCAATGGGAAGAGGTCTGAGAAAAAGCAAGAGATTGGCCGAAGCGCAGGTTGAAGGGCCAATGGGACGACCTGGCTAAGGGCCAATGGAAATCGTGAGGGGCAAGTTGGTGCCACCAATCAGCAGAGAGCGGGTATGGGGTGAGAAGGGTATAAAAGGAGGCTGCGAGCAAGGGAGCTGTCAGACCAGCAGCTGGAAGATGAAGATAGAAGGAGCAGAAGAGGAAGCTAGAAGAAAGAAGGCAGAAGAGAGAGGAAGATAGAAGAAAGAAGGCAGAAGATAGAAGGAGAGGAAGAAAGAAGGCAGAAGAGAGAGGAAGATAGAAGAAAGAAGGCAGAAGATAGAAGGAGAGGAAGAAAGAAGGCAGAAGAAGCTGGGAGAAAAAAGGCGGAAGACAGAGGAAGATAGAAGAAAGAAGGCAGAAGATAGAAGGAGAGGAAGATAGAAGACAGAAGAAGCTGGGAGAAAAAAGGCGGAAGACAGAGGAAGATAGAAGAAAGAAGGCAGAAGATAGAAGGAGAGGAAGATAGAAGGCAGAAGAAGCTGGGAGAAAAAAGGCGGAAGACAGAGGAAGATAGAAGAAAGAAGGCAGAAGATAGAAGGAGAGGAAGAAAGAAGGCAGAAGAAGCTGGGAGAAAAAAGGCGGAAGACAGAGGAAGATAGAAGAAAGAAGGCAGAAGATAGAAGGAGAGGAAGATAGAAGACAGAAGAAGCTGGAAGAAAGAAAGCAGAAGACAGAGGAAGGCAGAAGAGGAAAATAGAAGAAAGGTTTCTGAGGAAGACGAGATATAAAAGAAAGGAGCTGAAGCAGTGTCATTGCAAGGTCACTCAAGTCTGCCTACCAAGCCTTTTTGAAGGCAAAAAAAAAAAAAAGAGCTTAAAACTAGTTTTCTAGTCCTCATGTTCCTGGGAACCCAAGAATTTCCCTCTAGATGCTGAAAAATAAAATAAAATAAAATAAAAATAAAATAATATTTTATTAATAATATTTTTTTTATTTATTTTTTATTTTTTAATTAATAAAAATAAAAACAAAGCGTGACTTTAAACTTCGTGAGGAGAATAAACCAGGCAATTAAAGAAAACTTTGGCTGAAGTTTTTTTTGAACATTTTGGTGGAAACCCTCAAAAAAAAAAAAACTAAGTTGCTGAGGCCAAGTATTAGCCTAAAGGTGGCTGGTGTAGTTTTTGTGTCTTGTTTCTCCAAATATGCACATTAAAACAAACTATTGTTCCCTAAAATGGCAGACAAGATGTCATTTTTACCTCTGCTGAAGTTTTCCCTCCCTTAGGCCAAGGATGCATTACAAAAATTAAAAAACTGACATTTGTCAGGTGTTCATGTATCTAATTTTTTTCAAAATAGCCAGTCTTTCTGTGATATATTAAAGGCCTCAAGTTGAAAATACAGTTATTAAAAAATTACAACCCATTATGAAACCATTATGAATACTTAAGCGAGATTTCAATTGAGGGGATGTCCACATTTCAAGTTGATATCTAAAAGAAATATTAAACCGGTGCTGCTCGCTCATTTCCACATTGCTAGATTTGAAATGTAAGAGTAAAAAAATCGTATAAACATTATTTCAAGGTGCTGCTAAAACAGAGATAAAAGAGCATCACAAATGTCTTTGCTGACTGTTTTAACAATTCCAGTTCCATGTTGAGAAACACATTTTTCATATGGGATCTTAAAATATCTCTCCCAAAATAATTGCTGAGGGCAAAATATTATCTGTAGCCGAAAAACGGGGGGAAAAAGCTTCCTCAGTACTTTAGTTCCAAAAGCCCAAATGTATTTTATAAAATATCCCTGGAAAAAACTCTGTTTGTGTTCTGTTTTAGTCACATGAAAGCACTCATTCACAACAACGTAAGGTTTTATTTTCAAGTTTAACCTAGAGGCAGGGGTTCAAGATTATCACTTTTATTAAAAATACAAGGTATCTGAGAAAAATCAGAACAGTTATTTTAATGTACAAATTCAAATACCTGTAATGGGTTTCCCGTTTTCACTTGGAACCCTAAAAACAAAAACAAAAGCTGAAAGAAAGAAAATATATATATATATAGGAGGGGCAGTTTTCTAAACCACGTATTTATGATTTAAAATATATAAACAAGGTCAGCCCACCTTTACAGCCTAAGGATATGCCCTGAAGTTGGACTAACAAAGTCCCAATATGCACATTAATTTAACTTTGCTGCTGAAATTCCTTAAAAACCTTATCCAAAACAAACCGAAGGAAAAAAAATATATTCCCAAAGCCAACTCCTGAATGAAATAAAGGAGAATCAGCCTAGTTCTGACACCTTGCTCTGTTTTTTATTTGATTTTATTTCGAAGGGAAAAGAGTTTTCCCTAAAAACAAAAACAGGGAATCAAAAGCACTAAAAATATATATATATATATGTTATTTTATATGACAAGTTAAGTGCTCGTGGGACATTTCAAAAGCAACCTTAAAAGAAGCCCTAGAAAAGGGAGGATGGGCGCACGGGAAAAGGCAGATTTAAGAAACGCAACACTACGGACCATGTACAATACATTTGAGATAATTTAAAAATAATAATAATAAAAATTAAAAAAAAAGAAGAAGAAGCATTTCAGCAGCAAAGTGCTCCATAGGATGTACGTCACAAAGAAAAAGGAAGGAGGGCCGGAGGAGGTATTTCAGAGGAAATACGGCGTGGTGGTTCTCGGAGGGATGACGCGCTCGGAATCCGGGACGGCCCGGAAGAGCTTCGGTTCTCTCGTGTTCACGTCTTTAAAGACCATGATTGAGGCGATATTTCCACAGCGGTAGCAGTAGTTCGGAGCAGACCAGACCGTTACCAGCTTCTCGTCAAACATAAATTTATACCCTTCGTGGACCAGCTGGTGAGCCCGGCAGATCAGTTTTAAGTTGTTGATGTGGACAAACTGCCAAAGAGAAGAGGGGAGACTAAATATACAGCCCTCACTCAGACTGGGTTTTTTTTTAAATTTTTAATTATTATAACATAAATATAACATTACATTTATATATATTTTGTGGGTTTTATAGACTGAATATTGCCGAGGCCCCACTCAACTGCCATTTTTTGGGCCTCCGTACACCCTGTTTTCGGGTCTTTTCTCAGCCTTTTTCAGGCATTTTTTTGGCCCGTTTTTCGGCCTGAAAAAAGCCTCAAAAACAGTCCCAGAAAAGCCTCAAAACGGGCCAGAAAAAGCCTCCAAAACGGGCTGAAAAAAGCCTCCAAAACGGCCCAAAAAAAGCTTCGAAAATGGGCCAAAAGAAACCTCCAAAATGACCCCTAAAAAACATCAAAAATGGGCCAAAAAAAGCCCCCAAAATGACCCGAAATAAGCCTCAAAAACGGCCCCAAAAAGCCTTGAAAACAGGCCAAAAAGAGCCTTGAAAAAGGGCCAAAAAGAACCTTGAAAATAGGCCCCAAAAGCCTCAAAAATGGGCTGAAAAAAGCCCCGGAAACAGGCCAAAAAAATACTGGAAAAGGCCCGAAAAATGGTAGGCCAAAAACTTTTTTTTGTTTATTTTTCTCTTCTAAATTTAGGTGTGTCTTACAGTCCGAAAATTACAGTTAAGTTCCTTGTTTCCTATCTCAGATAATATTCTGGATGCAAATCAGACAGGCTGCAAGAAACCAGAAAGCAGGCAAACACAATGTTGGGGTGAATTTTCTCCGGAGTTTACCTCGTTGGTGACTTTAGCACCGAAAAGCCACCCGGCTCCTCGAGGACTAATGGCCCAGGTGTCCACATCTTCTGGATCCGACCACACGAGATCACAGAAAGCCCCCTTGTGAGGAATCTCTTGGTTGCGCTCGATGGTTCGGATCTGATCCAGTGTTTTGATGTCCGGAGAAAGACCTCCGTGCACGCAGAGGATCTGTTCATCTATCAACTTGAGGAAAATAGAATTGGGGGTGTTACTCTCCCTCGAAAGTCAAAAGCTACCCAGGGGAAGAGGACTGAATCATAAATTATTTTTATTATTTTTTTGGAAACACTTACCGCTGCTACCGTGAGCATGTCGAAGACTTTAGTGCAGTATCTCCAGGCATTTGCATTACCGTATTTTGTTTGGCATTCATCTGTTTGGGAGGTGAGGGGAAGGAGAGAAAATAAAAGACGCCATGTTCTATTATTTATTTTCATTTATATCCTTCCTTCATTTCATATTTATATTTTTCGGAGTATAAGATGCACTTCCCACCCCCCTAAAAGAGGGTGAAAATGTGGGTGCATCTTATACACCGAATGTAGCCCTGCCTACCCCCACCCTTTGGCCTCTGCCTCCCAGTAATTCGCCTCCTTGCAGCAAGCAGCCCGTTTCAGCTTCAGCACAGCCTGATTAGCACAAGCAGCTGATGGTCGATTGGATCGGCCTCCAGGCCATCAGCTGTTTCAGGCTGCAGGGATTGCCATTGCCTATTGCCGCTCACGCCCCATTTGCTGCAAGGAGGCAAATTGCTGGGAGGCGGAGGCATTTTTTTTCCCCCTTGTGCTAATCAGGCTGTGCTGAAACTGAAACAGGCTGTTTGCTGTAAGGAGGCAAATTGCTGGGAGGCAGATTTTTTCCCCCTTGTTTTCCTCCCCAAAAAAGGTAGGTGCATTTTATAGTCCAGAGCATCTTATTTATTTATTTATTTGTTTAAATTTCTATACCGCCCTTCTCCAATGTAGGACTCAGGGCGGTGAACAGCCAAAGTAAAAACAAGACATACATACAAAACATACAAAATCTAAAATCTGTTTAAAATAATTAAATAATTTTGGCCGTAATTAAAACATTCCAATTTAAAATCCGTTTAAAATTTGACTCAAGCCAGCCCAGCTAGTTGAAATAAATGGGTTTTTAGGGCCCGACGAAAAATCCGGAGGTCTGTTATTGTACGTAGCTCTGGGGGGAGGTTGTTCCAGAGGGTGGGCGCCGCACAGAGAAGGCTCTCCCCCTGGGGGTCGCCAGCCGACATTGTCTGGCGGACGGCACCCTGAGGAGGCCCACTCTGTGCGAGCGTACTGGCCGGTGGGAGGCTATTGGTGGCAGAAGGCGGTCTCGTAAGTACCCCGCCCTAAGCCATGGAGCGCTTTAAAGGTGGTCACCAACACCTTGAAGTGCACCCGGAAGACCACCGGGAGCCAGTGCAGCTCTTATAGTCCAGAGCATCTTATACTCCGAAAAATATGGTATATAAAGTTCAAGACGGTGAATGTATTTAATATTCCTTCCTCTTCTTATTTTTCCATGAGTCAAAGTCATCCAGGCGGCATTCATGCCTAATTTCGGCTGGGACTATAACTCACCATTTTCTGGTGATTGTCCCAAAGTCACCTACTTGTCTTTCATGGCTAAAACAGGACTAGAACTCACCGTCTCCTGGTGATTGGCCTAAAGTCACCCAGCCAGTTTTCATGCTTAAGGTAGGACTAGAACTCACCGTCTCCTGGTGACTGGCCCAAAGTCACCCAGCCGCTTTCATACCAAAGTTAGGACTACAATTCATTGTCTCCTGATTTCTAGCCTGGTTTCTAACCTTAACCATCAGATCTACTGTTTCTCCATCCCTGAGCATCAGATTGAATTCCACAAACTATGAGACTGGCGGTTGATTTTAGCTGCCAGTGAAAAATGTTTCTATAATCCTTTTTTTAAAAAAAGCCACCAGAAAGGCAAATTAAATCGTAACCGTTTTATGCTGATTTGTAATGGAAAAAATTGGTCGCAAGAAGCCCGTGGGAGCTTCGGGGAACTCACCGTAAAATCCGTAGACTTGGGTTATCTGTCTGCTTTCATGATTCCCACGCAAGAGCGTGATTCGATCCGGCCACTTTGCTTTCAGGGCAAGAAGATAAGTAAAGGTCTCTAGACTGTAATAGCCTCGGTCTACGAAATCACCCTGGAAGACAAAAGCTTTACTATATTTAAGTGGCAAGACTCTGCTCAGGCTGCAATTTTATGAATAGGTAATCGACGTTAGCAGGGTTTGCATTAAACTGAACAGAACATTGTGCTGTAGTTCTCGATGTTCCCAAATATAATTATTTTTGCTTTTCAATTATTTCTCAATCGGTCCTAGGACAGGGATGGCAAACCTTTTTGGCACCGAGTGCCCAAACCGGAACATGCGTGCATGTGGATGTGCCGGAGCACCGGAAACCTGAAAACCAGCTGGCCAGCACGCGCATACCTGTTTTGGGGCTGTTTTTTGGGCTGAAAATGGCCTAAAAACTGGCCCAGAAAATGGTGTGAAAAAGGCCCCCCAAAAAACAGTGTATTTTTTTGGCAGTTTTTCAGGCTGTTTTCAGGCCGTTTTCCGGTGCTCTGGCACCTGTGAAGAGCAGCTGTGATGGCGCGCGTGCCCACAGAAAGGGGTCTGCATGCCACCTCTGGCGCATGTGCTATTGGTTCACCATCACAACCCTAGGATATAAGGTAAAGGTTCCCCGACTCTAGGGGGCGGTGCTCATCTCCGTTTCAAAGCCACTGTCCGAAGACGTCTCCATGGTCATGTGGCCGGCATGACTCAATGCCAAAGGCGCACGGAACGCTGTTCCCTTCCCACCAAAGGTGGTCCCTATTTTCCTACTTGCATTTTTTACCTGCTTTCAAACTGCTAGGTTGGCAGAAGCTGGGACAAGTCACGGGAGCTCACCCCGTTACGCGGCACTAGGGATTCGAACTGGCGACCTTTCGGTCGACAAGCTCAGCGTCTTAGCTATTGAGCCACCGCATCCCTATAATATAGGATTATATATTATAATCCTATATTATAGGATTAAACCGTAGGATATAGTGCACATAATTATCCAAATACCTGATCAACAAAACTATGGATTCCTCCAAACACTTGTTAGAAAGTTTAGAGTCTAAGCAACTGTGCTGTCTTCATTTTTTAGTCTGTCATTACTAGCTGCCACTCCCTTTTTTTTAAATTATATGTGCTCAGCAAAAAGAACAGGAGCTGTATTCTCACAACACAAAACCACAAGAGTAATCTCCCCCCCCCTTGATATATCGCATGCCAAAATCTGTTTTCTCTACTTTTGTTCATACCATAAATATGTAGTTCGTGTCAGGAACCTGACCTCCAGTTCTGAATAATTCACATAGATCATAAAACTGAAAAGCAAAAAAGAAACAAGTATCCATTGAAATTATTTTGAACTCTTGATGGACTTGTAAATGTGACCCTTTACAAATACTGAAAATGGTCCCGAAAGCCTGACCAAAATAATGATGGACATGCAGTTAATGACAAGACATCACAACTGCAAGGACTGTTAAAAAGTTTAAAAACTGATCCTAGGGCAATCCGATAGCTGTTGATCCAACAGGAATGTTCCAATTACCTCTTTTTTTTTCAGTAATGCCTGGCACTGTTTAGGTACCCAAAACGGCAACTCTGAGAAGCAGAAGTGAGCCGCGAGTTGAGATTTGCGTAAAATCAAAAACCGTTTGTGAAAATTGTAAGGAAAAACTAACCCGACTGCTAATTAGACATACGTTAAGAGAGGACAGAATGATCATTAGGAAGTGGAAATGTAGAATTAGATGGAAGAAGAAAACAGAATAAGATTGAGTTCTCAGAAGGAATTCTCTAGAATTAGCTAAAAGTCTGATGTACTCTTCTAGCACCCTCTGTTTGAGCTACGGGCCTTGATACTCTTTCAAAAATTACTTAATAGGAACTTTTCTGCTTTACATTTGCAAAAAGAATATTTCTTTTGCCACTACGGCAGTTGAGAAAGGCCATTCCTGTTCTCCTGCCCAAAGCCTGCTCTTTTTCTTCACCCAAGTCCGACTTTAGCACCAAGCAGTCGTTCCCGTTTCCCCTAAGCTAATTGTTGTACTCTCTTTACAGGTGTCGGAGAAAACAGTGTCAAAGGAGGCAGGGTCCGTAGGAAATTATTCCACCTGTCCATGAATGTCACCACAGACGGTAACAGGGGTAGAAACCGGCTGCACGTTGGATTCTTCCAGGAGCAGGTCACAGACATAATCGCACAATCGCTGGAAAGACAGAACAGGTCAGGGCATGATTCACCTATGTTTGCTAACATGACATCAAATCCCCCTTACGGTCCCAAAATGTATTATTTATTTCATTTCTGAATGGTCGTCAAAGCCCAAGAAATACACCTTTTCTTGCAGGTGTGTCATGACCCAAACTACGCAACAGCATCAATGCTAATCAATGCTAGTCTAGCAGCATTGATGAGTCTAGCACTGATGATGTTATCTAGTTTGGGTCACAAAATAACCAAGTTCCGACAGCACCAAGGATCCCACAGTCTTCTTCCTCCATGCAAACCCCACTCCCTTCTAGCACTGATGAGATTTCCTAGTTGGGTCATGAAACGTTTATAAGAAATGTGTAAACGCAAAAAATTGAGGCTGGAGCATATTTTATCTTGTACTGTGCTGGGAAGGGTTGGAAGTCAATACCTCTCTCCCTCCCTCCCTCCTTTTCCTTTCCTTTCCTTTCCTTTTCTTCCCCCTTGTATTTCACACCCCCTTTTCCCCGTCCCCTTTCCTGCTCTTAATTTCTTTTTTCTTTTTATATTTTATATTTTATATAATAAAAGCCACTGAGCCACTGCGTCCCATTCCTCTAGTTTTATATCATATATTATTTTATATTATATTATATGTATTATGAAGTGATGTAGGGTTTCTTGCCTGGGCAGGGGGTTGGACTAGAAGACCCCCAAGGTCCCTTCCAACTCTTGTTATTCTATTCTATCCTATTCTATAACCATTTTTAGCCTTGGTGGCGCAGCAGACTAAAGCGCTGTTAAGTAGCAACAGCTGCCTGCAATTACTGCAAGTTCAAATCTCACCAGGCTCAAGGTTGACTCAGCCTTCCATCCTTTTGAGGTAGGTAAAATGAGAACCCAGATTGTGGGGGCAGTAAGCTGACTTTGTATACAAAAAGAACACCGCTTTGGGGGGGGGGGCGCGAAAGCCCTACTTAAGCAGGTATATACAAAAAGTATGAAGGCTATTGCTTAACGTATTGTAAGCCGCCCTGAGTCTCCGGAGAAGGGCGGCATATAAATCGAACCAATCAATCAATCAATTTTTTTTTTTTGCGCAAACCAAAAAATCTTTCCTTCTTTCTTTCTTTCTTTCTTTCTTTCTTTCTTTCTTTCTTTCTTTTTCTTTCTTTCTTTCTTTCTATCATCTCTATCTAATCTATCTATCTATTTTATGTGATTTGTATGCCGCCCTATCTCTATCTATCTATCTATCTATCTATCTATCTATCTATCTATCTATCTATCTAACTTATCTATCTATCTATTTATTTTATGTGATTTGTATGCCGCCCTATCTCTATCTATCTATCTATCTATCTATCTATCTATCTATCTAACTATCTATTTTATGTGATTTGTATGCCTATCTATCTATCTATCTATCTATCTATCTATCTATCTATTTTATGTGATTTGTATGCCGCCCTATCTCCGTAGACTCAGGGTGGCTCACAGCAATAAAAACAAACCCAACGAAACCTAAAATACATACGAAATACATAAATGTATAAATATAATTTAAAAACCTATATTAAAACCCATTAAAATAATCAACCTCCGCCCCCTCAGTCCAGTTTTAGACTGTTCCTTCCTCCAAATCAGGCAGGTTCAGATTCAACCTGGAAAGGGGACCACCAGGAAATCCCTCCTCCCAGGGTGGGGGAGGGGCAAATGAACCAGGGGAGTGGGTGGGAAAAAAAATTAAAGGAGGCTCCCAAGGCATCCTGTCAAAGTGGGACTCAATGGGAGCCCATGGAAGAGGGGGAGGGGAGATAGGGGGGTATGAAGCCCCCCTCCCCCTTGGCATAGGGGGGACCCCCTTCCTCCTTTCCTTAGATGTCAATCAGGGCCTCCCCCCTCCCCTCCCCTCCTGAGGCCCCTCCCATCTCCCCTCCCCTCCCCCCCACCCCAGCCTCACCTTGAGGTCGTTCTCGGGCAGGTACTTGCAGAGCCTGGCTATCTCCACGTACTTATCCAAGTCCAGCGGCGCCATTTTGGGAGAGCGGCTCCGGTGTGGGGGGAGGGGAGGTGGTGGGGAGGGAAGGGGGAGGGGAGGGAGGCCGAAAGAGGAGGAGGAAGAGAAAGAGAAAGGCAAGAGAGGACCGGACCGGAAGCTGCGAGTCGCACTTCCGGCTTGGGGGGCCCCCCCCACGTCGCGGGGGGAAAGGCGGGAAAGGCGGGTCCTGTCAGGCGACGCAACAGGCTCAGCGGAGGCAGCCGGTGCGAGCGACGCCGCTTTTTTGTATTTTTTTTAACCGCCTTCTCTCAGCTCCCGGTCTTCTTCCGGCCGCACCGGAAGTGAGGAAGGCAACTTCCGGTGGGGATTTCGAATCGGATATGTGTTTCTTTCTGGTCCGCCCCAGGACCGCTTCCGGTTGTCTGCTTCCGGCGTCACTCTCTTTCTCTCTCTCTCTCTCTCTCTCACTCGCCCCGCCCCCGGGAGTTCCATTATGGCGTCCAAACGGCCGCCCTTGCCCCGAGGCATGCTGGGATTTGGAGTCAACAGCTTTTTTGCAACTGTTCCTATTAAAAGAGGCTGTTTGCAAAGAAGCCCAGCGGGCATAGTTCACGCTGGCTGGGGATTAGGGGCACTGGTGTCCCCAAAAGCACCCGTGCAAAAAAGCCTTTGCCTCTAGTTGTTTGGCAGGAGACTTTGGAACAAGCCCCCCCTTTCAACCGTTCAATAAAAATATTTTTAATATTAAAAAAATATTTTAAAAATATGAATAACGCAGATCCTTTGCAAAAAAAGGAGATTGCATTTATTATTTTTATTTTTTTGCATGCAAAATATAAAATAAATTTCCCCCCAAAAATTAAAAATGTGAGAAATAAATAAAACGATTATAACCACCAAAGTGCAAAGGCGGCTGCAGAGACCCCTTTGATGTTTGGGAGACATCAAAGAGGTGGTTTGGGGGGGGGGAGGGAGGTGCCAATTGCCTAGCAACGGCCCGGGGAGGGCGGGGTCTCCATGCAAAAAAAAAAAAAAACAAACCACGCCTCTTTTCTCCCCCCCCCCCCAACTCTGGCTTTGCCCCAATGGAGAAGGTGCTGCGGAAGCTGAAGCCCAGGCAGAAACCGCAGGCAGCCGCCTGGTAACGTGTCTCCTTGCACGTGTGCATTGCTAGGATCGGCGCAAAAAAAAGGGGGGCATGCAAGATCCAAAGGGAGGGGGGGAGATGCTGAAGGCAGGAGTGGGGAAGGAGGGTGTAGAGCGTGGGAGGCTCCTTGCATGCACGCGCACAACAAGGGCAAGGAAGGAAGGAAGGAAGGCTTGGCACGTCTGCACGCTTTGACCTTTGCAGGAGAAGAGAAGGACGAAGAGAGAGCCTGGGCATCTTCAGATGGGCATCTTCCTTCCTTCCTTCCTTCCTTCCTTCCTCCCTCCCTCCCTCCCTCCTTCCTTCTTTCCTTCCTTCCTTCCTTCTTCCTTCTTCCTTCCTTCCTTCCTTCCTTCCTTCCTCCTTCCTTCCTTCCTTCCTTCCTTCTTCCTTCCTTCCTTCTTCCTTCCTTCCTTCCTTCCTTCCTTCTTTCCTTCCTTCCTTCCTTCCTTCCTTCCTTCCCACCTTGGTGGCCTCCTTTCCTGGTTCCAGTTTTAGGCAGGTCTTGCTTGGCCACTTGAAGATCATTCAAGCGTGCAAAAATTCCAGGATCCTTCCTGGCCCCGGGCGATGCAGAATTCCTAAAAAAAAAAATCCATCCCATTGGGTAGTAGGGAAAGAGGGTGGGGTATTATCCCCCTAGAAAATGTGCCCTGCTGTACAATTTAATGGTCCTGTGTTTTTTTTGGGGGGGGGGAAATTTGGGCATAAATGGGGTCCTTGGAGGATTTTTATGCAGGTGTTTCACGACCCAACTAGATAACGTCATCAGTGCTAGAGGGAGTGGGGGTTTGCGGAGTGAAGGAGGAGGACCGTGGGGTCTTCTGAGCTTGGTGGTTTTCTTGCAGACCTTTCATGACCCAACTAGATAACGTCATCAGTGCTAGAGGGAGTGGGGGTTTGCGGAGTGAAGGAGGAGGACCGTGGGGTCTTCTGAGCTTGGTGGTTTCCTTGCAGACCTTTTATGACCCAACTGTTAATCTGTTTTTAAATTATTGGGTGTTTTAATCTGTCTGGGCCAAAATAATTTAATTTGATTTATCTGGTTTTTAAATTTTTTATGTCTATGTTATTTTATTGTTTGGCTGTTCACCGCCCTGAGTCCTTCGGAGTAGGGCGGTATACAAATCGAATAAATAAATAAATAAATAAATAAATAAACTAGATAACATCATCCGTGCTAATGAGTGTATTGTTTGCTCCCTGTTTATATACAGTAGCTTCTCCTTTCAGTCTGGGTGGAGGTGTGGTTTTCTCCTTGGATAGTTTGTCTGAATCCCTGCTTATCTATTGGGTGCTGGTTGCGGAGTGAAAATAAACAGAGAGCACACACACACCCATACTCTCTCACACTGATGACGTTACCTAGTTGGGTCACAAAAGGTCTGCAAGAAAACCACCAAGCTCAGAGAGAACCACAGTTCAACCCTGAGTTACAAATATTCTCTTTTTATTTATTTCATTTATTTGTCCCATTCCTATGCCGCCGAACTCCCTGGGGACTCTTTTATCAGCAGCTGGATGAATATTTCTTCTGTTTCTCCCTTTCTCTCCTTCTCTCTCTCTCTCTCTCTCTCTCTCTCTCTCTCTCTCTCTCTCTCTCTCTCTCTCTCTCTCTCTCTCTCTCTCTCTCTCTCTGCCTGCCAGGTATTCCCTCGCCTTATGCGGGAACAGCCCCTGTGCTCGTGTGGGCCAAAACTCTTTATATCTGCCTCCTTTGGAGCCGGGAAGCAGAAATGGGAAAGTGGTTATCATCGCCGGAGCAAATCCGAGTGGAAGTTTCGCTGACTCCTATTGTATTGATCTTGGTGAGTTAGGCTGGGAGGGAAAAAGCATGGACATTGCTGAATTGAATTTCCTGGAGGTGGGTGTCTCATTTCCATACTGCATTAAACTATAGGCGTGTATTAAAAATGACCATGTTTCTAGTCCTTATGGATACATGGCCGAACAGAGCAGAGCATAGAGGTAAAATAGAATTGTTTTACTGGCCGATGGCGATCGGACACACAAGGAATTTGTCTCCGGTGCATAAGGTCACAGTAAATAGCAGGTCGTAAATCATAGTTACAATCATTAATCCTAGGTTACGAACAACAATTGATAAATCATAAACCAATAGAAGAAGATAGTAGAGAAAAGATGAGAAATAAGACAGCGCTGTGAGAATTAAGTGTTCAGCAGAGGGATGGCACGCGGGGAGGACGGACAGACGGACGGATGGACGACTGACTATATGTCTGGTTGTTTGTTATAGCGGCATCCCGAGAGGAGAAGTTGAAACAGTTTTATGTCCAGGATGTGAGGGGTCTGTAAATATACTGCTCAAAAAAATATAGGGAACACAAACAGAAGACATCCGTGATCTGAATGAATGAAATAGCCTTATTAAATACTTTGTTCTTTACACACAGTAGTTTATACACTGCTCAAACAACTAAAGGGAACACAAAACTACTGTATGTAATGAACAAAGTATTTAATAAGGCTATTTCATTCATTTGGATCTCGGATGTCTTCTGCTTGTGTTCCCTTTATTTTTTTTGAGCAGTGTATTTTCTCAGCCCTCTTTCTAGTAGTAGACAGGTCCTCCGTGGAAAGCAGCTGCTTGCTTTTAAGCTAGTTAAATACCCAGAGCGTAGATCGAGCCGTGTGTAAAGGAAGGAATTGGGATGGCGTTGGGAGGTTTTGATTTCTCAACCATGAGAGTTTTTTGCTTCCCAGCAGGAAATCTTAAAACGCATTTAGGGCTTGATATCTGTCCTCAGGGTGGATAAAAATCAATGATTTTTTTTAAAAAAATCAGATTTTTTTTTGATTTAAATCGGATTTTTTTGGTTTTTATCGAATTTATTTTAATAAAAAACGTTTGGGGTAAAAATCTACCGTAAGATAGTTTTCTATTTAAGATACATAAATAATTTAGTTTATTCAGCATGAAATGGAGCTTAGTTGCGTAGCAGGAGGCTGTATATTCTGCAACACTGGGACGATCGGTGAGTCAACAGTGGGTCAAAGGAGTAGCAGAGATGACAGTTGCTCTTTAAAAATTACGATTTAAATCGAGTTGATTTAAATCAAGCCTTTTTACTAGTGATTTAAATTGTGATTTAAATCAACTCGATTTAAATCAAATCCACCCTGTCTGTCCTTCCATTGTAGATGCTAATTGCTGGACCGCGCCAGGCTGGGTAAATCTGTTGCCACGCTACGAACATGCTGCGTTTGTCCCCACGAGCCGTCCCAACACCGTCTGGGTCTACGGAGGGGCTAGTGAAACTGGGAACCGAGATTGCGTACAGGTTTTGGATCTCGGTAAGTATCCTTCTGCTCGGTCCCTCGCTCTTATCGAATCCGATCTAAATCGGTAGGCCGATAGCCCTTGAGTTAACCAACCCGTTTATTTAGCGATCTGTTGGAAAGCGCAAACGGTGCTGAACAGAAGTGACTCGTGACCAGTCCTTGCGCTTACCACCAGTAGCGTCCTGCGGTTACATTAAATACACAACCACACCCAAATTGCAATCATGTATTTGTGCTGTTGCAGCCTCCTGGGGGCAGGTATGTGTGTGTGTGTTTTCCCAGTGGTGAAATCCAATTTTTTTTTACTACCGGTTCCGTGGGCGTGGCTTGGTGGGCGTGGTGTGGCTTGGTGGGCATGGCAGGGGAAGGATCCTGCAAAATCTCCATTCCCTGCCCACTCCTGGGGGAAGGATATTGCAAAATCCCCATTCCCTGCCCACTCCAGGGGAAGGATATTGCAAAATCCCCATTCCCTGCCCACTCCTGGGGGAAGGATATTTTAATTGGGTGAATTTTATGGGTAAGGGGTTTTAAAATTGGAGAAGCCAAAGATAATTTAATTTGTTTTAATGTATTTTAATATTTGTATTGTGTGTTTTTAATTCTGGCTGTTCACCGCCCCGAGTCCTTCGGGAGAGGGGGTGGTATAAAAATTTAATAAATAAATAAATAAATAAAATAAATATTGCAAAATCCCCATTCCCTGCCCACTCCAGGGGAAGGATACTGCAAAATCTCCATTCCCTGCCCACTCCAGGGGAAGGATACTGCAAAATCCCTGTTCCCATCCCACTCCAGGGGAAGGATATTGCAAAATCCCCATTCCTTCCCCACTCCAGGGGAAGGATTCTGCAAAATCTCCATTCCCTCCCCACTGCAGGGGAAGAATACGGGACACAACAACTCACAGTTTTCTCTTCCTAGAAACCGGGTCGTGGGAGAAAACCAAAGTGATCGGCAATCCACCGAGCCCTCGCACGTTCCACACCTCCACGGCAGCAATTGGGGATCGGTTCTATGTATTTGGAGGAGGAGATAAAGGGGTAGATCCTGTCCAGGACCAGCAGCTTCACATCCTCGACTCAAGTAAATGAACAGATTTAAGGCTTTTATTATTATTTTGTTCCCACGCGCCCTTAAGTTGCACGGGCTAAAAGGAAAGTAGGCGAACTCCAGATCCCAGCCTTCCCTGCGGGCATTTGTTATTTTGGCTGGGGCTGCTTCACCCATCCTACTAAGAGCCTCATTTGCTTCTCCCGAAAATGGGCACGTTAGAAAAAAAAACCATCTTCGTTCTCATTTGAGGAGAAGCGAGCCTGATTTTGTTTTCCCTCTTTCAGCCACGTTGACGTGGTCGCAGCCAGAGGTGCGCGGTCAGCCTCCTGCTCCCCGGCATGGTCACGTGGTGGTGGCGGTGGAGAATCGACTGTTTGTACATGGCGGCTTGGCGGGTGACACGTTTTACGACGACCTGTTCTCCCTTGACATAAGTAAGTGCACCCTGTGGTGTTAAAATTAGCAAGGAAGGTACGTTTGAGTCTTCTCTCTCTCTCTCTTCTTTTTCTCTCTCTCTCTCTCTCCCTTCTCTGTCTTTCTGTCAGTCTCTCTCTCTCTCCCCCCTTTGTCTTTCTGTCTCTCTTGCTCTCTCTCTCCTTCTGTCTCTTTATCTTTGTCTCACTCGCTCTCCCCCTTCTCTCCCTCTGTCTCTTTCTGTCTTTCTGTCTTTCTCTCTCTCCCCCCTTCTGTCTCTGTTTCTTTATCTCTCTCGCTGTCTCTCTCCCCCTTCTGTCTCTTTCTTTGTCTTTCTCTCTCCCTTCTTTCTGTCTCTCTCCCCCCTTCTCTTGCTCTGCGTCTCTCCTTCTCTCCGTCTCTTTCTTTCTGTCTCTCTCCTTCTCTTTGTCTCTCTCGTTCTCTCTCCCCTTCTCTGTCTCTCTCTCCGTCTCTCTCTCCCTTCTGTCTTTGTCTTTCTGTCTCTTTCTGTCTCCCTCTTTTTCCCTTTTTCCCTCTTTCTCTCTCTCTCTCTCTCTCTCTCAAAATCTTTCCGAAAAAAAGCGGATCTGATCTTCCCAAGTTTCCTCCTCCACCATTTTGTCTTCGCCGACACCAAAATGGCTCCTATCAGGACCTATCCCAGCTTCCAAAAACGCTTCCGAATGAACTTTGGGGCTGTCCTATTCCACTGTTGAATGCTGAAACGCTACTTTTTAAAGGGGAGGGTCATCTTGAATTAAAGCAAGCCATGATTTATTTTGAACTTTGCACCAGAGGGCCCTGAGGGTGATCGCGTTATCTCTGCAGGGGACCGCAAATGGGAGAAGTTGTCCGCCTCGGGATCCGTTCCTGGAGGCCGAGCGGCCCACTCAGCGCTTGCTTTCCGAGGTCACATTTACATCTTTGGAGGAATGGACCCAACAGGCGAACTCAATACCACGTACAGATATCACATAGGTATCCTTGGCGGTTATTTTAATTCTCTTGGCGCGTCAAGATAGGTGCGATGGCTTTTCCAGGACTATCTTGGGCCTCTCCAAGGCCAGACATCCTCTAGAGCAGTGAGGACATCGCGTGCCAGAAGTGGGGGGTCGCGCGAATCCATGGCCACACCATTTTATGTGCCCCGCCCCGCCCTCCCACGCATGCACGCACGACCCACCCCCTCAAACTTTTTAAACGGGGAGCCAAGTCACAGTCCCTCAGACTGTTTGGGGGGCGGGGCCGCGGACCGGCTGGACGGACGTAGCTAGCTGGTCATGTGACTGTGCGGGCATGGCCCATTTAGCGGCCCAAACAATACCCACAAATTAAAAACTTTTGTTAATGCTCCTGGGGGTGGAAAGCAGGTTAGGGAAGGGATGTGGCTGCCTTGGGTGTGTATGAGGGACTTCTGTTTATGTGTGTATGTCTCTCTCTCCTGAGGCCGGGGACGCCAAAAATGAGCCGGTTTTGGCCTCCCGAGACCTCCACACGTCCCATTTTTGGCCTCCCCGGCCTCCAGTATTTACTTACTTACTTATTTATTTATTTATTTACTTATTTATTATTTATTTATTGATTTATTTATTGATTTATTATATTTATTATATTTCTATACCGCCTTTCTCCCGTAGGACTCAAGGCAGTGTACAGCCAAGAAAAATATAGATACGCAAACACCATAAAATTGCTAATTAAAATTATTATTTTAACATAGTTTGGCCCAATTCAATAGAACCTAAAATTAGATAACATTTTAAAAACATTCACACGTTCATGTTTAGCCCCGCTTGTTGGAACAAGTATTACTCTGCTGCCCAAAAAGGCGCCCAATTTTTGGCCTCTAGAAGGCGGGTGGGGGCCTGCGGGTAGGCGGGGCAATGTGGGCGGGGCAGCTTGGTGGTCCCACGCGGGCCGGATTAATGGCTTCGGCGGGCCGTAGTTTGAGGACCCCTGGGTTAGCAGGTTAGAAACTGGGAGACTGAGAGTTCTAGTCCCGCTTTAGCCACGAAAGCCAGCTAGGAGACTTTGCGCCAGTCCCTCCGTCTCTCTCTCTCCATCAACCTAGCCCACCTCGCAGTGTTGTTGTTGTGGGGAAAACAGGAGTATTAGGTATCTTTTGCTGCCTTATTTCTAAAAAATAACCCATTTTGGTTTTCTTTCTGGAAACATTTAAAACCTAACCCGCTGCAGAAAAAAATCATTGGACGCAGATGGAGTTCACCGCTCCGTTACCTCCTGGCCGGCTGGACCACTCCATGTGCGTCATTCCTTGGCAAACTTCCGACGAAGACCCCCCCGGTCACAAAGGAACCGAAGAGGCTGCTCAAGGGGACGGGCAAGGCCAGCCAGAGGAAGGGCTCGTTCACCTCTGCTTGGTATTTGGGGGCATGAATATGAAAGGGAATATCTATGACGACTGTATCGTGAGCGTGCTGGAAGAATAAGTTGGGCCGTCCAAGTAGTAAAGCTCGTGGTCTGATGGGTTCTCCCAACTGCATTGGGCAGGGAAGTGGTTACGCCTCCTGTATTTAATTGTCCGTCACCTTTTATTTAAAAAAAAAAAGAAATAAATGTTGGAAATATTTGTCGTCTCAAGCCTGCAAGCAGCAAGGCTGCAGGGAATAAACGGGTTTCAATAAAAGAGGATATTTGCAGCTCGGGGTCGGTGCTCTTTTTTTAGCCTGGCTGGTTTTCCTGCAGACGTTTCATTACCCAACTAGGGAACATCATCAGTGCTAGAAAGAGAAGAGGGGGAGGAAGACAACGATGGGGTCCTCGGTGCCGTCTCAGGTTGGGTGTTTTAATGAGGGGGAGGGCCGTGGGGTCCTTGGTGTTCTCCGAGCTTATTTTCTCACAGGTCGTTTTTAGGCCAAGCTGATGATGTTACCTATCTGGGTAATGAGAGGTCTGCGATTAAAAACTCTTCCGCCCTTCCAATGCCGACACAGGAACCAAAATTCAGTGTAAATAACAAATTTATTGGCGCTTCGGAGGGTAGAAAAAAATTCTCCATGGAACACACACAAACCCTCTTTTTTTTTTAAATAGAACAATCGGTTAAGGAGAATATGCTTCAAGGAAGCCCCCTCCCCCTCCTGGCAAGTTAATTTCCCACCCCCCCCCCATCCCACCCCAGGGGACACTTGTCAACTGCTAACGAAAAGCAGTAAATCAGCCGCTTTGGGGCTATAAACATTTCCAAACTCCACTGACGTGAAGATTCTGATCGCATCCCAGTGTCTCCAGTTCAATAGCTTAAACTGAAGGAAAAAAGAAAAATATATATGTCCAAAAGTCCTCTATTTACACAACGTGGTCGTTTTAAGAGAGGCCCTATAACTCGTCCTTCTCCCCTGCCTCTTCCCCGCTGGGGGGGAGGACCCGCCCCGCCGTACAACTTCCCCACGATGGGCTGCACCACTTCCTCCAGCTCTTTCTTCTGCGCTTTGAACTCTTCGATGTCACCGTCCTGGTGGCTCTCGAGCCACTCGATCTTCTCTTCCACCGCTTTCTCGATGGTCTCCTTGTCCTCGGACGACAACTTCCCGCCCAGTTTCTCCTTGTCGCCGATCTGGTTCTTCAGCGAGTAAGCGTAGCTCTCCAGCTCGTTGCGGGCGTCGATGCGCTCCTTCAGCTTCTTGTCCTCCTCGGCGAATTTCTCGGCGTCGGTCACCATCCTCTCGATCTCCTCGGGCGTCAGGCGGTTCTGGTCATTGGTGATGGTGATTTTGTTCTTGTTGCCCGTGCCCTTGTCCTCAGCCGTCACCCGCAGGATGCCGTTCACGTCGATTTCGAAGGTGACTTCGATTTGAGGGACGCCGCGCGGCGCCGGGGGGATGCCGGTGAGGTCGAACGTGCCCAGCAGGTGGTTGTCCTTGGTGAGTGGACGTTCTCCTGTGGGCGAGAGATTTGGATGGATCCTCGGTTTGAAATTAAAACATCCTGTGATCTCACAGACACAACAAAATGACAGAGGTGGAAGGGAACTTGGAGGTCTTCTAGTCCAACCCTCACGCGTCCCCATTCAAGCATAGGGTACAAGTGTATTAAATATGGTACGTATTAAATATCTACCGTATATCCCTGAAGTTTAAAAAGGGATGGATAAAATTAAGACTTAAGTCATTTTCATTTCAGCTATGATCCATTTTCGGTGGAAAAGGCAAAAGTGCTGCACTTTAGCATTTTTTTTAAAATAAAAACCGTACTGAGTAATTTAGCATTTTTAAAAGCATACTGAGAGTTGAGGAGATCACGAGTTCAAGTCCTGCCTTAGGCATGAAAGCTGGCTGGGTGACTTTGCGCCAGAAACACATGTCAGATATGTTTCGCTGCCTTGGGAAGGGACAATGCACAGCCTGAAAATTCTCAAGGAGAGAAGCAACACGCCTGACTAGGTGGCTCAGTGGCTAAGATGCTGAGCTTGTCGATCAGAAAAGCTGGCAGTTCGAATCCCCAGTACAGGTCTCGATGACCTCCAAAGGTCCCTTCCAACTTCCGTTACTGTTAAATAATAATAATAAAAAAAAGAAATAAAGGCAAATAAAATTTACCTTCGTAGACTTTGATCGTCACCGTCGGCTGGTTGTCGGAAGCCGTGGAGAAGATCTGGGACTTCTTGGTGGGGACCACGGTGTTCCTTGGGATGAGTTTGGTCATGACGCCTCCCACTGTCTCAATGCCCAGAGTTAAGGGACACACATCAAGTAGCACCAAGTCCCCTGAAACAAAAGGGAAATTGAGGGGAAAAATTAAGGATCGCCCTTGAGAAGGTCAGAAATCACAACCCAGATTTTATCAACTTCACAAATTAAACCTCTGTCTCTCTCTCTCTCGGCTTACCGGTATCTTGATCGCCAGAAAGGACACCAGCCTGAACTGCGGCCCCGTAAGCTACAGCTTCGTCGGGGTTGATGCCCCGAGACGGCTCTTTGCCGTTGAAGAATTCCTTCACAAGCTGCTGGATTTTCGGAATCCGGGTGGAGCCGCCCACAAGGACAATCTCATCGATATCCGATTTCTTCAGGTCTGCGTCTTCTAGAACTTTCTGGACAGGTTTCATGGTGGAACGGAAAAGATCCTGGAAAACAGGAGCGGGAAAGGAATTAGTGGGTTGTTTTTTAGGCTATTATTATTGTTTTTATTTCATCAAGCTGACCTGGCCTAAATCTTCTCCCTTTTAAAATTTTAAAATTTAAATTTTAAACACTAATTTTAATGTTTAATTAGGGTATATTTTTAAAATTGAGCCAAATTGTTTAATGTTTTAATCTATTTTAAATTTTGTATTCCTGTGTTTTATCTTTTGGCTGTTCACCGCCCTGAGTCCTTCGGGAGAAGGGCGGTATAGAAATCTAAAATTTAAAAAATAAAAATAAAAAAAATTGTTGGCTTTGGAGAACCAAAGTACATTTCTTGCCCTCCGATGTTTGCTGTTTTTTTTGTTTTTTTTTTTGAAGTAGAGCAAGGGGTCGGGGCTGTCTCCAAACTTGGCGACTTTTAAGACTTGTGGACTTCAACTCCCAGAATCCCCCAGCCAGCCAGCCGTGGGAATGGTGGCTGGGGAATTCTGGGAGCTGGAAGTTCACACGTCTTTAAAAGTTTGCCCAAGTTTGGAGACTCCTGGAATTAAGGCGTCTTGTAGAAGCCACTCCCATCACATCAACGTTTTGATTCAACATTGCAGCTACTTTTGGTTCTTTCTTAGGTCACCCTAAGGAGGTTCTTGCTAGGTTCTATATTTCCCCTTCAACATTTGCTGAGTCGGTTTTGTGAAAATGCGCGAACTACAAAGCCTCCAGAGCCTGATAGGAGTGAGGCAGAGGAACAGGAGGAGCCTGTTCCTAATGCACGCATGAGAAGAGCTGCCAGAAGGCAAGAGCAGCTCAAGCAAAGAGGACAACTCAGGAGTAAGGCCAAGAGATGATTGGCCCCTCCCATAAGGCTTAAAACAGACCAGCTTTGCCGGAAAACAAAGTTTGTAGCTTCGTCTTCTACGTCTTGTATTTATTTTTGTATCTGTGACTTCTGAACGTTTGCCAAGAAAGGCCTTTGGCAGTTTGCCTAATTGGACCAAGGTTTGCGATAGGACTGAGGAATTTTGTGTTGGGAGGAATTTGCTTTAATTTAGCTGAACGACGCTGGGAATGAAGTAATTCTCAGCTGTTGGAATAAAGTTTGTTTTTTCACTGACTGATTTTCCTACTCCTTCCTTGGGCCTGGGTCACAACACCACCTACCATGTTGAGTTCTTCAAACTTCGCCCTGGTGAGGGTTTCCGAGAAGTCTTCGCCCTCAAAGAAAGACTCAATCTCGATCCTGGCCTGATGCTGAGAAGAAAGCGCCCTCTTGGCCTTCTCCACTTCTCGCCGGAGCTTCTGGACCGCCCGGTTGTCCTTTCGGACGTCCTTGCCCGTTTTCTTCTTGTAGAGCTTGATGAAGTGCTCCATCACCCGCTGGTCGAAGTCTTCTCCGCCCAGGTGGGTGTCTCCGTTGGTGGCCACCACTTCGAAGACGCCGTTGTCGATGGTCAAGAGAGACACGTCAAAGGTTCCGCCGCCCAAGTCGAAGACCAGAATGTTCTTTTCGCCTTCGCGCTTGTCCAAGCCGTAGGCGATAGCGGCTGCGGTTCTACAGAGGAGGGGGAAAGAAAAATATATTTAGAAGGGCACAAGGCAATAAACGCACCTTTCCTCGATGGTAGTAGATGATCAGCACAAGGAGGTGGCATCTACTTACGGTTCGTTGATGATTCTCATGACATTCAATCCGGCGATGGTGCCGGCGTCCTTTGTGGCCTGACGTTGAGCATCGTTGAAGTAAGCAGGCACAGTGACAACAGCGTGGGTGACCTAAGTAGATAGATGAAAATAAAAGAAATGGAAGTGATTGATGAAGTGATATGGATGCTTTCCTTCTCCCCTAGAAAAAAAAATGAGCCCGGTTCAAGGAACGACGCCTTACCTTCTTCCCCAAATAGGCTTCGGCAGTTTCTTTCATCTTCGTCAGAACCATGGCAGAGATTTCTTCGGGGGCAAAAGTTTTGGTCTGGCCTCCTCCGATATCAACCTGAATATACGGCTTAGTCTTCTTTTCAATAACCTGTTCAGGACAAGGAGGATTAAGATACCACGGCAATCCAGGAAAATCTTGCATTCGCCAACGTTAAAACTATTTTTTTTTTGGTCTTGGAAGAAAGTAAAAAGGCTACTTTAGATTTCGGAATGCAGATTGCGAAATCTCTTATTAATGATCAAACCAAATACATTTCTAGTTTCTAATAGAATATTGGTAAGAGCAAAGCCTTCCCTGTGGTGGCTCCCTCTCCGGAACATCATTCCCCCTCCCCGAGATTAGAATGGCCCCCGCTCCAGCACTCTTCCAGAATGCACTGATTCTGCCAGTGGGCCTGGGGAACCCAGAGCGGGATGGAGCCCATTAGAGCCTTGGTAGTACAATGGTCTAAAGCACCCTGTTATTAAGACCAGCTGCCTGCAATTACTGCAGGTTCGAATCTCCCCAGGCTCAAGGTTGACTCAGCCTTCCATCCTTTCTAAGGTAGGTAAATTGAGGACCCAGTTGTGGGGGCAATAAGCTGACTTTGTATAAAATATACAAAAGTATGAAGGCTATTGCTTAATGCACTGTAAGCCGCCCTGAGTCTCCGGAGAAGGGCGGCATATAAATCAATTTAAAAAAAAAAAAAAAAAATGGCTCGTGTGATCTGTCGCCAGGGCAGGGGTGTGTGTGTGTGATTTTACCGTGTTTCCCCCCAAAATAAGACCCTGTCTCATATTTTTTAAACCCCAAAATAAGCACTTGGCCTTATTTTCGGGGAGGTCTTATTATTGGGCTTCTTATCAGGGGATGTCTTATTTTCGGGGAAACGGTATTATATTAATTTTTCTGGGTTTTATTGGTTTTGTTTTAAACGAGGTTTTGTATTTTGTAGGCTGCCTTGAGTCGCCGTGGGCGAATAGGCAGCAATATAAATTCAATAAATAAATATAATAAATAAGTCCTCCAAAAGGCTTCAAGAGCCACATCGGAGAGTATTTTCCAAGCGTAACGAAGTGAACGGACTGAAAACATTTCATATACGAAGCTAGGTGGATGCTACAACATTTTCCAAGCTGATGTTAAGTTGGATTTGTATCTTCGCTCAGCCATATTAAGATTAGCCCCCCTCCCTTCCCCAAATTGCTTAAGTTTGATGGGTGAACCAATTCTTGTGAGTGATGAAGAATGAATACTAGCCTAGCTGTAGCAATCACCTTCGGATGCCTTGAAATATATATATATATATTTTTACAAGATGCATCTAAGAACTAAAGAGTTCTTAAAGAGGGAAAAGCCTGGCACACACCTTAAAAGGCAGGTATTTGATATCCTGCTGCACGGAAGGGTCGTTCCACGTTCTCCCAATCAGACGCTTGGCATCAAAAACGGTATTTTCGGGGTTGGAGGTCAGCTGGTTCTTGGCGGCATCGCCAATGAGACGCTCGCCTTCCGGAGTGAAGGCCACGTAGGATGGCGTGATCCGGTTGCCCTGATCGTTGGCAATAATCTCCACGCGTCCGTTCTTGAAGACCCCAACACTGGAGAGGAGAATAGTTGCATTAAACCATCAACATATGGTTGCATTTTTTTAAAAAAAAGCATCAACTAACAAGAGCACAGCAGCCGTGGCAGGCAGGAAGCTTATCTTGATGCAGAACATTCAATGGGAAATTCGTCTGCATTGCAACATTGGTCATACCTAAAATGAGAGGAAACCCCACTCACTAGCACTGATGACGTTATCTAGTTGGGTCATTAAAATGTCTGAAAGCAAGCCACCAAGCTCGGAATTACTGTGGGTAAACAGGGAGCAAACCCCACTCACTAGCACTGATGACGTTACCTAGTTGGGTCATAAAATGTCTGAAAGCAAGCCACCAAGCTCGGAATTACTGTGGGTAAACAGGAGCAAACCCCACTCACTAGCACTGATGATGTTACCTAGTTGGGTCATAAAATGTCTGAAAGCAAGCCACCAAGCTCGGAATTACTTTGGGTAAACAGGGAGCAAACCCCCCTCACTAGCACTGATGACGTTATCCAGTTGGGTCATAAAATGTCTGAAAGAAAACCCACCCAGAGCTCAGAGAGCACCAAGGACCCCTCTTGTTTCAACCCTGAGCTACAAATATTCTCTCTCGTCTGTTTGCATGCCTCCCAAATCAAAGGCTGGAAAAGAAAGGTTGGGCTTCAAATTCGGTGTGCTAACCAATGCACCCCCATTGTAACCAAATTCCAGCTGCGTTCTGCACCGAGAGCTTCAAGGCACTCCCCAATTAAACCCAGTATCCCCCACTCATGGATGGAAGCAGCTCTTTTCTTTTACGTACCAGGAGTAAGTGGTTCCCAAATCAATGCCAACCACGGTCCCCACATCCTCCTTTTTGTCATCGTCGTCAGCAAAGACGCTGCCTACCAACAGCAGACAGACCACGGCGTAGTACTTCATGTCGTTTTTTCTTTTTTCAGGCTCACGCACCAAACGGGGGAAATTAAAACACTGCGGGGAAGACAGACGAGGCAGAGCGTTAAGACCAAATGGCGTTACACATCCCCAGAGGGTTTTGCATCATCACTCATGAAAGCGCAGGGGAAGTGACGACACAAGATGGGAGACTGGCCTACAGAGATCCAGTCGATAATAAAAAGCCGTAGAGTTTTCTACTCTTTTTCCACTCTGCTCGTTGCAGGAGAGAGGAAAACCCTGAAAAAATCAAAGGCAGTCTTTCTCTCTCTCTTTTTTTAAGAAAGTGATTGTCCTCAACTATTCTAGAAATCTTTTCAATGCATGCCGGCTGTACAATCCGACACCATTCAATTTAAATGCACTGCCTGAAAATTCTCAAGGAGAGAAGCAACAAGCCTGAAATGTATGCATTTTTTTTGGACGTCTGTTTTTAAATTGCTTTAACTGTTTTAGAATTGTAGGCTGCCTGTGGGCCGAGATAGGTGGCTATAGAAACCAATCAGTCCATCATCAATCAAATAATACTGTTATTTGAGGACTAGGTGGCTCAGTGGCTAAGACGCTGAGCTTGTCGATCAGAAAGGCTGGCGGTTCGAATCCCTAGCACAGGTCTCCTGCATGAGTATGGGGGCTGGACTAGATGACCTCCAAGATCCCTTCCAACTCCGTTACTATTAAATTCTGTTAAAACTTGGAACTAATTTCCTGACAGCTAGAACAGTGAACCAGTGGAACAACTTGCCACCAGAAGTTGCGAATGCTCCCAACACTTGGAAGCTTTTTAAGAGGAGGTTGGATAACCATTTGTCTGACGTGGCGTACGGTTTTCCTGCCTAAGCAGAGGGGGCTGGACTAGAAGACCTCCAAGGATCCCTTTCCAACTCTTTGTTACCCTATATAAAATGCCAAGTGGGCACAAACTGGGGGCGAAACCAGCCACCCTGGCTCCAAAAAAAAAAAAAGTGCAAATAAATCCATATAGCATCTAAGGATGCTAACAGATGTTGTCCCCACCCAAAAAAACCTATCAGGTTTAGCAGATGTGGGTTCAGGTCTTCCCATGCATTCAGATGTTATTTCCAGGTACAACACCCCATCCAAGGTTTTGACAGCTCCCTTTTTTCAATCCCCCACCCCAAAAATATAAGACACACCAGAATAGAATAAAACTTAACCATCTCTCCTCTTTTAAGGAGAATTGTAAAAATTATGGTGGCTCAACAGACTGATAGCATTGTGATTAACACCAGCTGTCTGCAATTACTGCAAGTTCGAATCTCACCAGGCTCAAGGTTGACTCAGCCTTCCATCCTTTCTAAGGTAGGTAAATTGAGGACCCAGTTTGTGGGGGCAATAAGCTGACTTTGTATAAAATATACAAAAGTATGAAGGCTATTGCTTAACGCACTGTAAGCCGCCCTGAGTCTCTGGAGAAGGGCGGCATATAAATCATTTTTTTTTAAAAAAAATTCAATTTTAAAAGGAAAAAAAGGATCTTTGGGGGATTAAAAGGAGGACTGAAACAAGGGGAAGTAAGATGATAGATAGATAGATAGATAGATAGATAGATAGATAGATAGATAGAATTATTGTTTCAGCCAGGGTTTTTCCTATTAAATCAAGATGTTTATATAGCCACAGTTCAGTGAAATCCCAATTCACTATTTTCTAGGCTTTATCAGACATTAACCAGCATATAGATAGATAGATAGATAGATAGATAGATAGATAAAAGATAGATATATATGAATATATAGATAGATATGAAAAACGTTGCAATCAGGTATATGAATATATATATATATGAAAAACGTTGCAATAGGAACAAATAACAAGGGAAGCCAATAAAGTAATTATATATAATTATATATATATTTATATATATATATATATATATATATAAATCAGGCATTAAAATAAAGCTAGATCCAATGGCAATATGAAATATAGGAATAAAATGAAGCCCCCCCCACCTATCATCATCATTTCAACCCCCCCCCTCTTCTCTTGCTGATCCTCACCCCCCCACCCCCACCCCCATGATCCTGCAGGCTGCGGATGATGGGATTTGTCGTCTCCGGTGGCAGCTAAAAGGCCAAATTAGAGCCGCCCATCCCCATTCCCAAGCCGTGACCCACTGCAACCCCCACCAGGACTCACCGATCTCGCAGAGAAGGGCTTTTTCCCCCAACGCCGGTCAATTCCTCCCGCGCTGCCTTCCTCGCACTTGCGACGCTCCGATCGAGTACTCAGGCCCCGGCGCCCATCCGCGCTTTATATAGTCTCCCGCAGCCTCGCGTGGAGCTCGCCCATTGGTGCGTTTCCCCTCGCTGGAGCGTCCCTATTGGTCGCCGGCTAGCAAGCTGGCCGGCCTCGATTGGCCCGCTCGGAACGTGACGCGCATAACCTCCCCCTCCCCTCCGCCTTTTTCCTTTTCATCTCACTCTTCTTCCTTTCCCCCCACTCCTCCTCCTTAGCTTGCCGCCGCGCGCTTCATTGGGCCGTACTACCGGTGTCGCGGCCCAATGGTAGGCCGCGCCGCGGGCCAAGCGGAGAGCGCCGATTGGTCAACGTCGTGCAAACGTGCGGGTGAGACGTTCGTTAACTCGAGGAGGCGGGGAGGGGGGGGGAAATCGTTCTGGAAGTAACCATGGTTACGAGGCCTAGCAAGCCTCCTCAGGCGTTATTAGCAGGGTCGTAAAAATAAAAAGGGGGATTATGTTAAAATAAAGCACTGAGGTCGGAAAAGAGAGGAGGAAAAAAGAGCTGGGTGATCCCCTTTGCATGGAGAGTTTCTTCCCCAGAGGCAGCCTCCATGAAAGGGAGTACTACAATCACCCTCATCCACAGCCAGCAAGCTACTTGGGGGTTATGGGCATTTGAATCCCACAAGGAGTCTCTCAGCAGCTCAGAGATGCTTCAGTGCCCCTTTTCTCCCTTGCAAGGACCACATATGTTGGGCTTGAAGGATGAGCATCATATATGTGGCTTTTACACGCATGTGCTTTTACACGCATGTGCTTTTTAACATGTGCATTGACCTTATACTTCCCTAGTATGGGTACAAGGAATTATCCTGCATTGCTCATTTACGGGACATAGATTTATTATTCAAATAGATTTATTTTTCCATTGGGTCTTTACTTAGTATTATTGATTAACTATTCTGCATTTATTATTAGCCATCATGTATTTAATAACATTTCCTCCAAGGGTGCAAACTGACCTACAGAGATTTTCCTCTGCCCTCGTTTTTATTCCCGCAACAACCCTGCAAAGTAGACTTTAAGAATTTATTTATCTATGTAGCTATGTATTGAAATTCTGTTTCTGTCAATAACTCCTGTCAAATATATTAAAAATACGGAGAACAGTAAAGACACTAAAAATGTCCAGATTAAATATATATATATATACATAGGAGCCAAAATACTTGGCCATTTAGCCAATATGACCATTTTTCACAGACAGCTACAGCAGTCACATGATCAAAATCCGGATGCTTGGAAACTGGCAGGTACTCATGCCAGTTGCAGCGTCCCGGAGTTATATTTGGGATCTTTTGACAAGCAAAGAGAACGGGGAAGCGAGATTCACTTAACCACCCTATTACTAAGTTGACAACTGCAGTGACTCGCTTAACAACAGTGGCAAGAAAGGTCGTAAAATGGGAGCAAAACTCACTTAACAACTGTCTCACTTAACAACAGAAATTTTGGGCTCAATTGTAGTCGGAAGTCGAGGACTACCTGTAGTTGGGGTTGTGAGTTATGTTACTGTTTCTTAGCATTGCAACACATCCTGCCTTTACAATTTTTCCAGATCAAGGCATCATTCTCGACACACTGAGCTGTACACTCCCTCAGGGAGACATCAGATAAGGTATCTAATCAAGCTACTAAGTTATAAAACATAACAAAACGTATCCTGTTGTGCTCATTTAATGAACTGTTTAATATAACTCTTCCTAACCACTAGATTACTTTTAAACAAAATGGAAACAATACGTTATGACAATCCAAATGACCTCCAAGGATTCTTTATATCTTAATCTATAAAGCATGCTAGTATAACTTTGCAAACTAGTATAACTGGATTTGGACAATATATCCCAGCGTAGTCTAATAAATCCCACTAAATCTTAGCATTATTTATAAAAGAGTCACATGCTGCAGCTGCTCTTCACCATCCAGCCACAACTGTGCAGAATGAAAGTTACAAAAAACATGTACAGGTAGTCCTCGACTTACAACAGTTCATTTACTGAATTTTTACAACGGCACTGAAAAAAAATAACTTAGGTCCGTTTTTCACACTTAACGACCATTGCAGCATCCCCATGCTTACAATTCAGACAGTTCAGTTCAGATCAGATCAAAATTCAGACAGTAGGCAACTGTCTCATATTTATGACGGTTGCAGTGTCCCGGGGTCATGTGACCTTACCAGCAAAGTTAGTGGGGAAGCCAGACTCACTTAACAACCGTGTTACTAATTTAACCACTGCAACCACTCACTTAACAACTGTGGCAAGTAAGGTCGTAAAATGGGGCAAAACTCACTTAACCAATGTCTCGCTTAACAACAGAAATTTTGGGCTTCATTGTGGTCGTAAGTCGAGGCCTACCTTCAGTGTTTTCCCTCCAACTGTTCAAAAGAATTACTAAGAACTGTGTTACACATGTTGGTATGTGTACACATCTCTTTTTAAGGGAAAGAGCCTACTCTTTTCCTTGCAGTTGAAATTATTTTTTTGTTCCTTGTTATTATCTATTTATAAGCAATCATAATTTGCTACTTTTTTATTCGGGTCAGAAGGAGCTACAAATTATACACTTACAATACATATCAAATTTTATGTCTATAATTCATTACTACAAGCCTTATCATAACTCTCTCTTCCTTTGGGTTCAGGTCTATACTCTGCCTTTGACTGTAGAGGGTGCAGTGATATAATTTTTAGCCCGGACTTTTCTAACCATGTCTTTCTTGAGTAATAAGGCTCCATTTATTTGCATATATGACAAAATATCATATATTATTAGACTTGGCCAACATCCAACAAGTAGGCAGGGCATCTAAGCTGGGAAACATTTCACTTTTAAGAGCGAACAGTTTTGATCTGATGCTTTCCTTTGCTCTCCTCGTCCAGATTTCCTCTGGTGATATCTCTTTTAGAGTATAAACCAGCAGCTCAATTCTTCGAATCCATTTTTTTAAAAAAAAAGTGCTCAAAGGTGCACATTTTAACCCAACAGCTGGCTGAAAGCAAGCATGTTCAATTGCATCATGACATCATTAATATTTCATTTTGGCCTGGGGCACCAAGCCAAGAGTTTTTGGAATGTACGGGAAATTCTGTTCACTTGTAAACAGAACTGTTTCTCTCTCCTTTGCTAGCCGAAATGCCAATTGCCATTCAAGGTGTTACGCTCGAAGGATTCCAAAAATAGATGTGAGCCGGGCAGAAAATGTTCCTGAGCTTGCTCTTGTGAAGCCACAGAATCGACAGAAAGCAATTTGGGACAGATTTTTTTTTTTTAAACGAGAACGTGCAACACAGAGCATATATTACATATAAAACTATATATAAGGGAAGGCCTACATTTTGCATGGGGGTGTCATTTTTCCTTCTGCATCTTTATTCCTAATAGGGAGAAAAAACATTCACACCCAGAGATAAGACCAACCTTAATTACATAGAATCAATTATATTTCATTGCCTCTACTTGTTATTGGCAAGCATTAAGAGACCAACTCTGTGGGTCACCAAAGTAAATATCAGAGGTCGGTGTTTTTCAGATTTCTGCCAAATTTTATCTCACCACACCCCCAAATAAAAATCGGGTATAATTTATATTCACCCTAAATTTCTGTTCGCTGTCAACCTACCCATTTCTTAAGGAGGGTCTTTACTGGAGAGGGTGGGGGGTATAGGAATTGGATCAGTTGCCCTTGTCCCCACCAAGTGTTTTTCTGCACAGAATATTTGAAATGATTGGATACAATAGATTGGTGCTTTTCATTTAAGGTAACAAATCAAATCAATTAAAGCATATTTTGCATTGTTCCATGAATGTCATTCTATTAAGTCATCAGCTGTGTTCTAACATGCTGGTCAACTACATACCGAGAGCCGCATTCACACAACACATGAACATTAATAAAATGTTGGTTAGTTCTATGTGGCTTAGAATCTTGGTCAACCCCAGCCCATTTGATTACTTTAGGGCTCAATATTGGATGCAACAAACCCAGAACACCGGTAAATCCAATAACCGAGTTAAGATGTTGGCCAATACATTCCTGAACTTCAGTGAACAACCCAACAACAAAAATGAAAAACAAAACCAACGACATTACCATTTAAATGTTTAAAGGGGTATGTTAAATAGCATTATCATTTAACATACCCCTTTAAACAAATGTGTCCAGACTTGTTCTTTACAGAGTTTACCAACTTGAAATTAAAAACAAATCAAAACAGAACCATCTTAACTCCTTGCCCTGGAGGAGATACTGAAAATTTAAATGTCAAAACTCTTGTTGGATTCCAGCATCCATTTGCTAACTACCCGTCTCAAGGCCACGAGGTTGAAAAGAG
>NW_026844117.1:187500-255434 GCF_029531705.1 Pantherophis guttatus
GCCCCCCCTCCCCTCCGTTTCCCCCGCCCCCCCCACTTTTCTATTCCCCCCCTCCCCCGGTCTTTGCATTGAGGTCCTCTCCAGAGCCCCCTGTCAATCCAGCCCCCTCCCCCGCTCCATGCCCCCCCTCCTCTATTGACTTATTGGGGGGTCTCTTCCTCCCCCCTCCCAAATTCCCTGTCATTTCAACCCCCCCTCCATTCTATGCCCCCCTCCTCTATTGACTTTTGGGGTCTATTCTCCACCCCCCCATATTCCCCCCTATTGACTTATTGGGGGTCTCTTCTCCCCCCTCCCAAATCCCCTGTCATTTCAGGAAACCCCCCCCCCATTCTATGTCCCTCTCCTCTATTGACTTATTGGGGGGTCTCTTCCTCCCCCCTCCCAAATTCCCTGTCATTTCAACCCCCCCTCCATTCTATGCCTCCCTCCTCTTGACATTTGGGGTCTATTCTCCCCCCAAAATCCCCTGTCATTTCACACACACCCATTCCATGTTCCCCTCTTCTATTGACTTATTGGGGGTCTCTCTTCTCCCCCCCATATCCCCTGTCAATTCGGCCCCCCCATCCATGCCCCTCTCCCCTATCAACCTGGGGTCCCTCTTCTCCCCCCCCCTTAATTTACACCCCTTTCCTTAGGACTGGCTTATCTGCCCCCCCCATTTCAACCCCACTTTGTCCTTCCTGCCGTGCCCCCCCCATTTTTGCATTCAGTCTCTTAATGCTGCCGACCTCCCCCTTTGCACCCCTTTTTTCCCTACCCCTCCTCAATTTCCCTTTGACACTTCCTCCTCCCTTCTTTCCTTTCTTTCCAGCCTCTTCTTGCTTATCCCTCCCCGTATTTTACCCCCACCCCTCTTGCTGCTTCTTTTGGGGTCCCCCTCCCTCTTTCCATCTCAAAGTCAAGTTTCTCTTCCTTCCCCCCCCCCAAAAAGCCCCCACTTCTATCTGTTTCTCCCTTATTTGCAGAGGCTTCCTTCCTTCCCCTTCCCTCCCAGTCCCTCCGTCCCTCATTAATTTGGGGGGTCCCCTCATCTATCACCCCCTCCCCACTCCTTGGTTTTCTGCCCTTTTTCTATTTGCATTTCTTAGACTATGATCAAATTTATTTGCTGCTTGTCTTGTGGTTTGAGGGCGACTCTGAGCGGATATTTACTTATTTACTTCTATCCAACCTTTATTATTTTTTACGAAGTACTCAAAGCGGCAAAAAGATCTAATACTCATCCCTCCTCCTGTTTTGCTCCCAACAACAACAACAACCCTGTCAGGTGGGTCGGGTTGAGAAAGAAAGGACTGGCCCAAAGTCACCCAGCTGGCTTTCATGCCTAAAATAGGACTAGAACTCCCTGTCTCCTGGGGATTGGCCCAAAGTCACCCAACTGGCTTTCATGGTTAAGGTGGGACTAGAACTCCCTGTCTCCTGGTGATTGGCCCAAGGTCACCCAACTGGTTTTCATGCCTAAAATGGGACTAGAACTCCCTGTCTCCTGGGGATTGGCTCAAAGTCACCCAACTGGCTTTCATGCCTAAAATGGGACTAGAACTCCCTGTCTCCTGGGGATTGGCCCAAAGTCACCCAACTGGCTTTCATGGTTAAGGTGGGACTAGAACTCCCTGTCTCCTGGTGATTGGCCCAAAGTCACCCAACTGACTTTCATGCCTAAAGTGAGACTAGAACTCACCGTCTCCCAGTTTCTAGCCTAGTGCCTTATATCCTCCCTCTTTTCAAATTACAGCTTGCCGAGCCCTCCCACCCTTTCTATTTTTGCATGACCATCCTACTTTCTGTTTCCCTCCAAGCTCCCGGGGGTATTATTGTCACCACCCCCAAATCCTTGTGACAGTGACACCCTCCCCAGAATTTATTTTGCTTTGATGCCCCCACCGTCACCCGCCTGTTCCTTCCCAAATTTAGCCCGGCTGCATTAATCTTGGTTTCTCTCTTGCTTTGAGAGACCTCCTCTTCCTCTGTTTCAGTTTCACGCTCCAAACCTCCTTTGAATGTTTTCCAGCCAGTCTTTAGGATAAGATATTATTGCATTTATTTGCTGCCTATCTCGCCAATTCGGTTAACTCTAGGCAGCTCACAAGCGTCAGCAGTGGTGTCCTTTAAACCTTTTATTTCCTTTTTATTCCTACACAATCCCTTTTGTGTTTAAACAACAGAAAAGTAGAACAATAGAACTGTAAAGCAAACAAGTGAAAAGAAGAAAATCAAGAAAATGCACTGATATGACTAATTTAAAAAAAAAAATACCAGGAAAAAATAAAAGATAAAATGCTTAAACTCAGAACCAATTTAGAATTTCCACTGGCATATAAATTCTCTCGTACAACTACAAAGATTAGTTCTCTACTCCAACCCCATTTTTATTTTATTTTAATAATTCTGAAAAATCCACCTGATTTTTCATTTATTGTTAAAAAAAAAAGGGGTTTTTTTGGGTTTTTTTTTTGCCCATCTGGTTTACATTTTGCACTTGAAGCTTCTTAATCTGGGAAAAATAGAAACACTGAAGCGTGAGAGAGTGTGGGATCTTCCAGAAGATGGACTCCAGCACCCATTAGCCCCGTTCAGGATGGTTAACAGTGTAGGATGATGGGATTTAGAGTTTAAAGAATTTCTGGATTCAAGCTGGAAGGCCTACAGATGTGATAGAGGCGATGGAAATTGCTTTAAATCATGAATGTATTTGGTTTTTTTTTCTTCTTAATATCAGATATGCTTCTGGAGTTTATTCTTAGGTAGTTCTTGTTTTAAGTTGGTTTTTCAGGGCTGAGATCTCCGATAATCCGAATGCCTTATATTCAGTTTACTTCACCAGTTTTATCCCTAGCTGTTCTTCGATCCTAGTAAAGACGTGTCCTTATTCCTAAACCTGGATTAAGAACCTTTGTCCCTAAAATGGGGCAAAACCCGCTTAACGAATGTCTCGCTTAGCAACAGAAATTTTCGGCTCAACTGTGGTCGTAACTCGAGGACTAGCCAGCCGTACTTGTATAAACAACCCCACTCCATCAGATTCCTTCCAAAGTTTATGTATTAATAATTTTGTTAAGTCTGTCACAGGTCAAAAAGATTCTTTAATGGTGCAAAAAGGTGCTTTAACAGACTCACCTGGTACGAGGTAGAGGAGAAAAAAATTGCTTTCCTGACTCGTTTTGTCCCCAAAGGAAAATGAGAAGAAAAAAAATTGCAAAAGAAAAAAAAAATTATTAAAAAAGGAGAGCAGTATAAATTAGTGCAGTTACAAACTTGAAAATCTGGTATGAAGAGGAAGTAAAGATTACCACTGCAAGCTCAAGGTAGTTTCATTATAAAATTCCAAACTATTAACCACAGGTTTAGCTATAAAAATTTGTGGGTTTTTATTTTTTTTTAAATTTGCTGGAGAAAAGTGGAAATAGAGCTGATCTTTTTTCTTTTGTCTATTCCTAATTATATCATGATTGATTAGGTGGCCATCAGGTTCCTATTGAGAAACCTCATTGATAGATTTATTTTTTTTCCACCACGACAATCTAATCCCAACTGATTCTTTCAGGATCACACCATAAATGTCCCATTGAAAGGATTCTAGTGGAAACTCCTCCTCCTCCTCCTCCTCCTCCTCCTCCTCCCAAAACATTTTCTATCCCTTTCTCTTAAAACCAAGAGTGCAGTCAGCTTTTTCAACCATCACTCCGGTGTCCCATTCAGACGCCTAATATTTTTGTGGGAACCCAATAAAACTCGGCACTGGTTGTTCTTAGCAAGAGAATCGACTTCAGCAAACCAGCTGATCCAATGCCGAGTGAAAGTGAGATTTGCGATGACGCCGTCATCATTTCTTTGCCCCATTCCCCCCGTTTAGTTCCTGTTTCCCCCCCCAAGTTCAAGCCTCATTCTTACTCATCCTCCAGAACTGACTTCCAGAGCTGCTTCAGATCCCTCAGCTCTTGTGCATTTGCTCTGATTCTTAATCTTTCGGGTGAGATTTGGATCCAGCTCTCTGGATTTTGACGGGGAAAAAGAGCATGGAAGATTTTTTTTTAAAAGTCACAGGCTGCTAGGTGCGGTCCTCGACTTAGCACCATTCGTTTAGTGACCAAAGGTACTAGGAACTCATGACAATGTTTCACGCTTACCACCTTCTCAGCTTCCCTGCAGTCACGGGATCAAAATCCAGAGGCTTGGCAACTTTCACGACAGTTGAAGAGTCCTCGAAGTGCGTTTGTGTGTCACACGATCCCCTTTTGCGACCATCTAACCAGCAAAGTTCAGATTCACTTCACGATTGTGTTACTAACTTAACACTTGGTAGTACAGGGGTTTAAGGCACCCTGTTATTAAGCTGGTTATTAAGACCAGCTGCCTGCAATTACTGCAGGGTTCGAATCTCGCCAAGGCTCAAGGTTGACTCAGCCTTCCATCCTTTCTAAGGTAGGTGAAATGAGGACCCAGTTGTGGGGGCAATAAGCTGACTTTGTATAAAATATACAAAAGAATGAAGGCTATTGCTTAACGCATTGTAAGCCGCCCTGAGTCTTCGGAGAAGGGCGGCATATAAATCAAATTAAAAAAAAATAAAAAAAATCAGCTGAACAACTGCAGCCAGAAAGGCCGTTAAATAGAGCAAAACCCGCTTCAGAACTGCCTTGCTTTAGCCGCAGAAATTTGGGGCTGATTTGCGGTCATAAATCGAGGACTTCCTGTCCTGGGGTGTGTGTGAAAAACCATTGTAGATGGGGAGGTCTCGTTTGCACGGGGCTTCCTTTCAAGGTGAAGTCAAAGTTCCTTAAATCTTTTTTGTTTTGTTTTGTTTTTAAAGTGATTTTTTTTGGTCAACCTGGATCACAGAAAGGTGCAAAATTTGGTCGCCACGATGTCAAAAAGATGTGGAGACTGTAGAAAGAGTGCAGAGAAGAGCAACCAAGATGATTAGGGGATTGGAGGCTAAAACATATAAAGAAGAATGGTTGCTGGAATTGGGTATGTCTAGTTTGATGGAAAGAAGGACCAGGGGAGACAGGATAGCCATCTTCCAATATCTCAGGGGTTGCCCCAAAGAAGAGGCAGTCAAGCTATTCTCCAAAGCACCTGAAGGCAGGAGAAGAAGCAACGGGTGGAAATAAATCAAGGAGAGAAGCAACTTAGAACTAATTTCTTAACAGTGAGGACAATTAACCAGTGGAACAACTTGCCACCAGAAGTTGTGAATGCTCCAAGAGTGGAAGTTTTTAAGAAGAGGTTGGATAACCATCTGTCTGAAGTGGTGTAGGGTTTCCTGCCTGGGCAGGGGGTTGGACTAGAAGACCTCCAAGGTCCCTTCCAACTCTGTTATTCTATTCTAACCCCCTGGAATAACCGACACCTGTTTTCTATTGTGGTGGGCTGTCTGCGCGGAATAAACTTATCCTTTGTTAAGTTTGTCCTGTGCAGCCCACCGACATCAGAGCCTCACCCGGAGTTAGAAATGAGGAAGGGATTTGACGAGAAACGGGGCCTTTTCGGCGGTGGCCTCCGGTTGTGGGGAATTTCTTAATCCTGTGGGAAACATTTATTTATTTTATTTTATTTGTTCAACTTGTATGCCGCCTTTCTCCGAAGACTCAAGGCGGTTTATAGGGACATAGGAAACATAGGGACTCCTTGGTCGGTGGAAAAAAGTGGTTTTTTTTTTTTGTCCCCGGCATTCGTGCCAGAACGTTTCCTCCGCCAGCTGTATTTTAAAGGGAAGATTGTCCCTTCCACAATCCACTCTCTGTATTTTTAACGTTGCTGAATATTCAGCTTCCAAAACCAGCGATTATAGCTTTCAGGCTGGGAGCCCCTTTTGAAGAGTAGCCTTGAAGGGAGCGATATCAATGTCTCTATACATAAGAAAATATTTGTCGCTCTGCCTTTTCCTCCCTTCTCTTGAAATGTACACAGTTGGGTGAATGAACAAGATGCCATTTCTCTCTCTCTCTCTCTTCTCTTTCCTCTCTCTCTCTTTCTCTCTTTCTCTCTCCCTCTCCCTCCCTTTCTCTCTCTCCCTCTCTCTCTCCTTCTCTCTCTCTCCCTCTCTCTCTTTTTCTCTCTCCCTCTTTCCTTCTCCCTCTCTCTCTTTCTCTCTCCCTCTCTCTCTCTCTTCTCTTTCCTCTCTCTCTCTTTCTCTCTCCCTCTCCCTCCCTTTCTCTCTCTCCCCTCTCTCTCTCCTTCTCTCTCTCTCCCTCTCTCTCTTTTTCTCTCTCCCTCTTTCCTTCTCCCTCTCTCTTTTCTCTCTCCCTCTCTCTCTCTCTTCTCTTTCCTCTCTCTCTCTCTCTCTTTCTCTCTCCCTCTCCCTCTCCCTCCCTTTCTCTTTCTCCCTCTCTCTCGCCTTCTCTCTCTCTCTCTCTCCCTCTTTCTCTCTCTCTCCCTCTCTCTCTTTCTCTTGATCTCTGTGTATCAGTGTCTCTCTTTCTCTCTCTCCCTCTCTCTCTCTCCCTCTCTCTCTCTCGCTTCTTCTCTCTTGCTCTCTATCTCTGTGTATCTGGAGCCTGGTGAGATTCGAACTGCCAAATTGCAGGCAGGAATGGTATAAAGTCTCCTGATTGAGCAGGAGGTTGGACTAGGAAATCTCCCAGGTCCCTTCCAATTATTCTTATGTTCTATGTCAGCGATGGCTAACCTTTTTGGCGTTGCGTGATAAAAGCGGGGGGAACTTGGGGTGGATGGGTCGCGCGTGTGCATGCCCACACCCATAATTCAATGCACCCCCCCCCACGCATGCATGCACGAAGCCCCCCACACTCCCCACGCTTTTGGCACACAGTGGGCCCGGTAGGCCCGTTTTTTTTGCCCTCCCCAGGCTCCAGAGGCTTTCTTGGAGCCTGAGGAGAGCGAAAACGACCTTCCGCTCACATACCCACACACCCAGTGGCCCTCCGGAGGTCGAAAACGGCCTGTCTGCCGACTTCCGGTGGGACCGGAAGTCCCATTTTCTGCTCTCCCCAGGCTCCAGGGCCTTTCTAGAAGCCTGGGGAGGGCAAAAACAGGCTTCCCCACCCTCTTGGAGGCCCTCCGGAGGCCGGAAATGGCCCATTTGCTGACTTCCGGTGGGTCCAGAAGGCCTGAAAATCAGGCGGCTGGAGCTCAGCTAGGGCAATGCGTGCCATAGGTTCACCATCACAGTTCTATATTCTGTTGCTAGTTAAACAAACCAGCTGTTAGACCAAGAAGGCCCATAGGGAAGGGCCGCCGGATTTTTCTCCCCAAGGTGGAGCCCAAGCTCATCTCTTCCCGTTTTTTTTCCCCCCTCCCTCCTTGGCAGCGAGCTTTGCTGGGTTCTTCCGTCGCTGCCTCCTCTTTTGAAGATGGTCAAGCTGGACATCCACACCTTGGCCCACCACCTGAAGCAGGAGCGGCTCTACGTCAACTCTGAAAAGCAGCTGATCCAGAGGCTGAATGCCGAGGTGCTGAAGACGGCCGAGAAGCTTTATCACACAGCTTGGATCTCCAAGCAACAGAGAATCAACTTGGACAGATTGATCATCACCAGGTAACGCAGGAAGGAGTCCTCCAAGCTCCAACTTTTCCCCTTTTGAAAGAACAGGGTGGTTTTGTTTTTTTTTTTGTCAAAAATGCAAAAAAAGATTATTGTTTCAGCATCTTCCTTGATGATGTTGGGAATAGAGTGGGTACAGTGTGCCTAGAGGTGGCGCTCTCGCCTCACAATCAGGAGGCTGTGAGTTTGATCCTAGGTAGAGGTGGATATTTCTCTCTCTCTGGGCATGATGAGGATATATCTGCTGAACAAAACTCCGCACTGGCGACAGGAAGGGCAAGCGGCCATTCAAACACTCTGCTAGCTCCGTTCAGTTGCCCAGACTCCACCCCGCAAGGGGATTATGGGGGTCGTTAAATGATGACGATGATGATTTATGATGTTTCGAATCTGGAAGCAGCTGGCATGGATTGGTCAGGCTTTAATACGATTTAAATCATTAAATGTAGCGGAGGTTATAGAAAGATTCATATACAGTCTTGAGTTCGTTTAGTGACCGTTTGAAGTTGCAACGGCACTGAAAAAAAAAGGACTTAGGCTGTTTTTAGGGACGCGGTGGCTCAGTGGCTAAGAAGCTGAACTTGTCGATTGGAAGGTCGGCAGTTCAGCGGTTCGAATCCCCAGTGCCGTGTAACGGGGTGAGCTCCCGTTCCTTGTCCCAGCTTCTGCCAACCTAGCAGTTCGAAAGTACGTTAAAAAAAAATGCAAGTAGAAAAACAGGGATCACCTTTGGTGGGAAGGGAACAGCGTTCCGTGCGCCTTTGGCGTTGAGTCATGCCGGCCTGGCCACTCTCCAAGCCCGATAAAGGGTCGGTAATTCTGAACTACCTTGAAAGACCGTGGGAGAGGAAAGACTTTGCTGGAGAGGAATTCACCGTCAATTAAATAAAAGGGGTTTATCGGGACGAGGACTCGTGCTGCTGAGGAAGCCTAGGTCAGAATGATTTCTAAGGGGGCCGGTCGTAAGGCGAGGACCTTTTTGTCAGTTGTGATCCGCCTCCTTCGCGCATAGGACTTCCGTAAGGAAATTCCTCTTCCTCCCTCTTGTTACAGCGCCGATGCCTCGCCGGCCGAATGTTGCCAACACGCCAAAGTGTTGGAGGACACGCAGTTCGTGGACGGCTACAAGCAGCTGGGCTTCCAAGAGACGGCGTACGGCGAGTTCCTCAACCGTTTGCGAGAGAACCCTCGTCTGATCGCCTCCTGCCTGGTGGCCGGGGAGAAGCTGACCCAGGAGAACATCCAACACGTCATCCACACCGTCTTCACCTCCATCTACGGCAACTGCATCATGGCCGAAGACGAGAGCTTCCTCCTCCAGGTCTTGCGCTACCTGATCGAGTTTGAGCTGAAGGAGAGCGAGAACCCTCGGCGGCTGCTGAGGAGGGGCACCTGCGCCTTCAGCATCTTCTTCAAGCTCTTCTCCGAGGGCCTCTTCTCCGCCAAGCTCTTCCTGACGGCCACCTTGCACGAGCCCATCATGCAGCTGCTGGTGGAGGACGAGGACCACCTAGAGACCGACCCCAACAAGCTCATCGAGCGCTTCTCGCCCGCCCAGCAGGAGAAGCTCTTCGGGGAAAAGGGGTCGGAGAAGTTCCGGCAGAAAGTCCAGGAGATGGTGGAGTCCAACGAGTCCAAGCTGGTGACCCTGGTCAACAAGTTCATCGGCTACCTGAAGCAGAACACCTACTGCTTCCCGCACAGCTTGAGGTGGATCATGTCCCAGATGTACAAGACGCTGTCCTGCGTGGAGCGGCTGGAGGTGGGCGAAGTCAGGGCCATGTGCACCGACCTGCTCTTGGCCTGCTTCATCTGCCCCGCAGTGGTCAACCCAGAACAGTACGGGATTATTTCGGATGCACCTATCAATGAAGTGGCGAGGTTTAATCTGATGCAGGTACGGTATCCCTCCCCTCCCCTCCCTCTTCCCATCTCCCTTCCTTCCTTCCTTCCTTCCTTCTTCCCAACTCTTCTTCCTCCCTTCCCATCTCCCTCCCTCTCTCTTCCCATTTCCTTCCTTCCTTCCTTCCTCCCTCTTATCTCCTTTCTTCTTTCCTCCCTTTTCCCATCTCCTTCCTTCTTTCCTCCCTCCTTCCCTTCCTCTTCCCAACTCTTCTTCCTCCCTCCCACTTCCCATCTTCCTTCCTCCTCCCTCCCTTCCTCCCTCCCTCTTCCCATCTCCTTCCTTCCTCTCTCTTCCCATCTGCTTCCTCCTTTCCTCCCTCCTTCCCTTCAGCTTCCCAACTCTTCTTCCTCCCTCCCCATCTTCCTCTCTCCCTCTTCCCATCTCCTTCCTCCCTCCCTTTTCCCATCTCCTTCCTCCTTCCCTCTTCCCATCTCCTTTCTTCTTTCCTCCCTTTTCCCATCTCCTTCCTCCCTCCCTCTTCCCATCTCCTTTCTTCTTTCCTCCCTTTTCCCATCTCCTTCCTCCTTCCCTCTTCCCATCTCCTTTCTTCTTTCCTCCCTTTTCCCATCTCCTTCCTCCTTCCCTCTTCCCATCTCCTTTCTTCTTTCCTCCCTCTTCCCATCTCCTTCCTCCTTTCCTCTTCCCATCTCCTTTCTTCTTTCCTCCCTTTTCCCATCTCCTTCCTCCTTCCCTCTTCCCATCTCCTTTCTTCTTTCCTCCCTTTTCCCATCTCCTTCCTCCTTCCCTCTTCCCATCTCCTTTCTTCTTTCCTCCCTTTTCCCATCTCCTTCCTCCTTTCCTCCCTCCTTCCCTTCCTTTTCCCATCTCCTTCCTCCCTCCCACTCTTCCTTCGTCCTTCCCTCCCTCCCTCTTCCCATCTCCCTTCCTTCCTTCTTCCCACCCACCCACCCTCCCTTCCTCTCTTCCTGTTCCCATCTCCTTCCTTCCTTCCTTCCTTCCCTCTCTCCCTCCCTCCCTATTGAAGATACAGCTGTTAATGAAACCTGAAGCTTTTCTTTTAGGTCTGATGGAGAAGCCAGTTGAAAAAAAAGTTTTCCATGGCGTTTCTGTTGTAGGTCGGGAGGCTCCTGCAGCAACTAGCTATGATTGGTTCTGAAGACGGAGATCCTCGCACCAAGGCCAACCTGGGGAAATTTGACAAGGTAGAAATCAAGGAGATCTTTGGCGCTTCCTCCTTCCGTCTGGAAGTTTCACCCTCCCGAGAAGCCATTTGAGCCCTCGTGTTCGAAGTGGCCAGCAGTTCCTTAAGCCATAAACGGCAGGAACCCCATTTAGAGTCGCTACAAACAGTGCTGGCTTGCCTTTCAAAGCAAATTTGAAGATTTGGGGGCGGTGGAAGGAAGTTTTTAAGAAAGAACATTCCAGCTGAAGAAGCAAGGGGCAGCATTCAGTTTAGTCACTTAACAGCTGGGGCAAGAAAAGTCATAAAATGGGACAAAACTCTGTTAGCAACAAAACAATTTTGCAATATCCTTCCTCTGGCGTGGGGAGGGAATGGAGATTTTACAGTATCCTTCCCGTGGGGTGGGAATGGAGATTTTGCAATATCCTTCCCCAGCCACACCCACAGAACCGATAGTAAAAAAAAATTGGATTTCACCACTGCTGTGCAGGTAAAGCAGTAGCACAGAGAGAGATGTTGTTAAAATCCTCGGATCAACGTGGCTTGTACCCCCCTTACAGGGCTGTGTGGCTTCCTTCCTGGATGTCGTCATCGGTGGCCGAGCGGTAGAAACCCCGCCTATGTCTTCCGTCAACCTGCTGGAAGGGCTGAGCCGAACGGTGGTTTATATGACCTATGGCCAACTTACCACGCTGGTATGTCTCCCAAGGACCAAAGGCATTGTGGTTGTTATCTGGTGCCTTCCTTTTTCTTTTTCGGGGGGTCCTTGCAGGGGTGGGGCTGCTGGGTTCGTAGGGGTTCGGGAGAACCTCTAGCTAAGATTCTGTGCAGTTCGGAGAACCCCCAAGTCCCACTCCTGGCTGGCACTCCCATCCCGCCCTTCCCAGGAGTCCCCACGCGGCCTGTTTTGGATGCAGATAAGTGCAGGGTGCGCGCGGAGGCTCAGGGAGGGTGAAAAACAGGCCTACTGGAAGTTTGGGAAGAGCCTCTGGAGCCTGGGGAGGCCGTTTTCACCCTCCCGGGGCTTAAAGAAAGCCTCCAGAGTCCAGGGAGGGCAAAATCTCCCCCCACTGCTGTGATGCAGGAGGTCGACTAGGCCACACCCACCATGGCCACGCCCATCCGGCAACCGGGCAGAGGATCTCTTGCTAAAATTTTTGAAGCCCACCTCTAGATCCTTGGTGCTCTCCGAGCTTGGTGGTTTCCTTGCAGGCATTTCACGACCCAACTAGGTAACATCATCAGTGTAGGGAGAGAGTGAGGTTTGCAGGGAGAAGGAGGAGGAGGAGGAGGAAAACTCTGGGGTCTTTGGTGTTCTTCGAGGTTGGGGGTTTCCTTGCAGAGAAGCGAATGGGGTTTGTAGAGTGGAGAAAGAGGAAGGGGAAGAGGACTGAGGAGTCCTCTCCAAGCTGGGTTGTTTTCTTGCAGACATTTTATTACCCAACTAGGTTACATCATCAGTGCTGGAAAGGAGTGAGGTTGGCTCCCTGTTTATACACTAGACTGGTGTCTTGCCCTGTCAATGTTGGTAGGGGTGGTTTTGACGAGCCTTCCTTGAATGGGCTGCTGTTTAATATTAGCTTGTTTGTCTGCATTGGTAGTTCCTGGATTGGGGTGTTGCTTACTTGATTGTTGGTCTAATCTTGATGTTAATTTCATTGCTTTGGTGTTTTGGTTTCCTTTTATTTATTTATTATTATTATTTATTATTCAAATTTCTATACCGCCCTTCTCCTTTCGGACTCAGGGTGGTGAACAGCCAAGATAAAAACATCTATACAAACGTCACAGATAAAAATAAAGTTAAAATAATTTATAAATTTGGCACATAATTTAAAACTGTCAATTAAAATCAATACTAAAATTTTAAAACTAACCCTAAAATCAAGACAGACCGGCTAACTGAAAAAAATAAGTTTTTAGGGCCCGACGAAAAATCCGGAGGTCGGAGATCACTCGTATCTCTGAGGGTAGATTGTTCCATAGGGTAGGTGCCACCACAGAGAAGGCTCTCCTCCTGGGGGTCGCCAGCCGGCATTGTCTGGCCGACGGCACCCTGAGAAGGCCCTCTCTGTGGGAGCGAACCGGCCGGTGGGAGGCTATTGGTGGCCTTTTAGGCTTGTGTCATCGCTTTTGAGCGGTGTGTAGACGTTATTTATCCCTATGTGCCTGTTGATGGCTGATATATATATATATATATATATATATATATATATTTAACCACGCTCGTCCTTTTCAGGTTAACTTTATGCGAAACGTCATGTCCGGCGATCAGCTCAAGGAAGACCGAGTGGCTCTCGAAAACCTGCTCTTAAATCTACCCCAGAACAAGGCGGGGAAAAGCGGAAGCCAGGAGCTGACACCTTACAACACCCCGCAGCTCTCGCCTGCAACAACTCCAGCCAGCAAAAAAAATCGACTGGCCATCGGTAAAAAAAAACATAAGGCTGACCAGTTGGGTGGGGAAAAACACAGGTAGTCCTCGACTTACGACCACAATCGAGCCCTAAATTCTATGTTGCTAAGCGAGACGGCCGTTAAGTGAAGGGCGCAAAAGGGGATCACGGGATCACTGCAACTGTCATAAGATTGCAAAAGGGGATCACGTGACACCCCTTCTGCCCGCCCCCGGGGGCCCCGCGACCATCATAAATATGAACCAGTTGCCGGGCGGCTGAATTTTGGTCGTACGTGTGGGAAAACGGTCCCTTTCTCCAGTGCCGCCGTCGCTTCGAACGGTCACTAAATGAACTGTTGAAAGTTGAGGGCTCCCTGCGTTTAAAAATCTTGATTTGCCGGCTTCGTGTCTTTTTGATGGTTTTCCTTTTGGATAAATTCCTGGCTGCCTTGTTGCTCCTTGACATATGTTTGTAATTTACGACGAGATCTGGGATTCTTTTGTGTCCTCCAACGAGTTTTCTTTTGTTTCTCTTTAATGCGGCCAATCCACAGGACAGCAATTGGCTACCATCACTGCCTGGGACACCTCCGCTACCAACCTCACCGCTCATATAAATCTCGTAACCCCTTTTGGTGGGTAGTGGATCTCTCTCTCTCTCTCTCTCTCTCTCTCTCTCTCTCTCTCTCTCTCTCTCTCTCTCTCCTCTCTCTCTCTCTCTCCTCTCTCTCTCCTCTCTCTCTCTCCTCTCTCTCTCTCTCTTTCTTCTCTTAGCTGAAGCAGGACTAGAATTCATCCCTCCTAGCGATTAGCCCAAAATCACCCAGCTGGCTTTCACAGCTAAAGCTGAACTAGAACTCTCCATCTCCTGGTGTTTAGCGCACAGTCATCCAGCTGGCTTTCATGGCTAAGGCAGGACTAGAACTCACCGTCTCCTGGTGATTGGCTCAGAATCACTTAGCTGATTTTTCATGCCCAAGGCAGGACTAGAACTCCCTGTCTCCTGGTGATTGGGCTCAGAGTCACTCAGCTGGTTTTCTTAGCTGGAGCAGGACTAGAATTCTCTTGTCCCCTGGTGATTGGGCCCAAAGTCACCCAAGCCAGCTATAGCAGGACTAGAATTCATCCCTCCTAGCGATTAGGCCAAAATCACCCAGCTGGCTTTCATGGCTAAAGCTGAACTAGAACTCTCCATCTCCTGGTGTTTAGCGCACAGTCATTCAGCTTGCTTTCATGGCTAAGGCAGGACTAGAACTCACCGTCTCCTGGTGATTGGGCTCAGAATCACTTAGCTGATTTTTCATGCCTAAAGCGGGACTAGAACTCACCGTCTCCTGGCGATTGGCCCAAAATCGCCCAGCTGGTTTTCATGGCTAAGGTAGGACTAGAACTCACCGTCTCCTGGTGATCGGCCCCAAATCACCCGACCATCTTTCAGGGCTAAAGCAGGACTAGAATTCATTGTCTCCTGGTGATTGGCCCAAAGTCACCCACCTGGCTTTCATAGCTAAGGCAGGACTTGAACTCATGGTCTCCTGCTTTCTAGCCTGGTGCCTTAACCTCTAGACCAAACGGGCTGTTTTTAGGGCAGAGTCCTTGAATCGGACTCCGCATGCACAACAATACTCCCTCTCCACTGAGGCTTATTAAAATGTTCACTCAAAATGATCCAGATTCACACATCATTTTCACGAGACTTGCTTGGATTTGCCTTTGGCCAAAGTTGGGTGAACTCATTTCTAAACCAAGGTTTGCAAGAAGACATATCTCAATCGGTTGAGATCAACCCAGGAAAATCTGCGGTGACCGTATCCGTAACTTGGTGCCATGTGAGAATTCAGACAACCTGTTCTGGGTATTAACAGGGAAGACGAGACAGTTCAAATCCTCGATTTCAAATCTCATCAAGCTTATAGTAAGGAATTCTCCGCCGAGGTGTAGTAACATTTTAGGCCTGATTTTCAGCCGCTGCCATCGAATTTCAAAGCTTCGCGCAACGTTGAAATCCTCACAGAAGGACCGAAGTTGCACTGCGGTGTAACTTCGGTGTAGCTCTAGCCAGTATTAATTTGATCTACGTCCGACTGCGTACATGTCACCTCTCACAAGAGTTGACCTCTGCTTCCACCTTGTCTTAAAATTGTAAGATATTCCTGAACCCTCCCCCCAAAAAGGATATTTATAATATGTACGTATTTAATCGTTGTTCCAGCCACACGCAGCAGAAGCCGTTCCAATATTCAGATGGACCAACATCCAGATTACGAGGGGTTCTCCCAAGAGACCATACAGGAAGTCCAGCCGGAAGAAGTTTTGGTCATTTCTCTGGGGACCGGTCCACAAATCACGCCTGGAATGATGTCAGAAAATGAGGTACGTAAGCGACGTGAAATATGCGTACCCGTGTTTCCCTGAAAATAAGACCCTGTCTTATATTTTTTTTGAACAGAAGTTCCCTGCTACTTCCAGGAAAGTACAGAACTTCCCTGCTACTTCCAAGGAAGTACAGGAATTCCTTGCCGCTTCCAAGGAAATTCCTTGCTATTTCCAGGGAGTGCAGAAAGAGAAAAACCCAGCTCCTGGGCCAAAGATGGCTGCTGAATCCTGCAACGATGCCTCTCAGGGGCCAATTGGGAGAGGCACACAGGTGTTCATAGGTTTCAAATCTCCCACTCCCCTCCTTTTCTCTGTGCTTCCTTCCCAGGTTTTAAACATGCAGCTGGCTGATGGGAGTCAAGGCGACGTTCCTGTTGACGATTCCAAACTCCACGGTAAACCTGATAAAACCTTGCGGTTTTCCCTCTGCAGTGATAATCTGGAAGGCATATCCGAAGGTGAAGGGCTCACTTTTGTTCCTTGTCCGTCCGAACTGCGTTTAAACGGAGCTTTCGTGCATTGCTATCTCTGGCCCGCTGTTGCAAACCTCCATTTTTTTTAATTCTTAATTTTATTTTTTGCTTGTTTAGCCCTTTTTCCTTTACAGTTTTTTATTTTTTGTTCTGCCTCGGCTTCCTTCTGTTGTGTTTATTGGGTGTCTCTTTTTGGGGGCCGGGTGCAACTCTTAATTGGCGTGTTCTTTTTTTTCTTCTTCTTCTTCGTCTCCCAAACAGGCCCTTCTAATCGCTCCAATTCGGTGTCCTCGCTGGATTTAGAAGGAGAATCCGTTTCCGAATCGGGGGCTGGCCCGTCAGGAAGTAACGGAGTTGAGGCCTTGCAACTTCTGGAGCGTGAACAAGGTGAGAAGCCACCTGCAAAGTTACCTAGTGGAAATATCTCCCAAGAGGTGGGGGGGGGGCGTAATGGCTCAGTGGTTAAAAATGTTGAGCTTGTCAGCTGACAGCTCAGGTTCGAGTCCTGGGTGCGCGGTGCGATGGGGTGAGTTCCCGTTCCTTGCTCCAGCTCTTGCCCATCTAGCAGTTCGAAAGCATGCAAATGAGAGTAGATAAATAGGCACCACTTTGGTGGGAAGGTAACAGCGTCCTGTGCTCCTCGGCATATACCATATTTTTCGGAGTATAGGACGCACCAAAGTATAAGACGCACCTTAGTTTTTGGGGAGGAAAATAAGAAAAAAGCTGATTGGCAGGTGGATTGGACAATCTCCATTCCCTCCCCACTCCAGGGGAAGGATACTGCAAAAGTTTCATTCCCAGCTACTCCAGGGGAAAGATACTGCAAAATCCCCATTCCCACCCCATTCTGGGGCCAGCCAGAGGTGGCATTTGCCGGTTCTCCGAACTACTCAAAATTTCTGCTACCGGTTCGTCAGAACCTGCTGGATTTCACCCCTGCATCAATCTGATCACACAGGGATCACGATTAAGGGTCAGGTCATATTCACCTGGCTTCAAGCCCAGCACTTCGACCACCACGCCAAACTGATGCTTCCATCACTTACCAGCTTTTCACATTTCCCGGGACTTAAAAATTATTTTTTAAACCAAGCTTTTCGGTCCATCTTTTCTTTTTCTCTCAGCTACCACCCAGGACAATCTGGACGATAAGCTCCGTAAATTTGAGATTCGCGACATGATGGGCTTGACCGAAGACCGGGACATCTCGGAAACCGTGAGCGAGACTTGGAGCACGGACGTGCTGGGAAGTGACTTCGACCCGAATATCGATGAAGACCGTTTGCAGGAGATCACAGGTAAGGCATTGTGAGGCTTACCTGTGATGAAGAGGCGAAAGGGGACTTTTGATACATAGGTGGTGTTTGCGAATGAAGGCGAATCTTATCTGTCCCGGGATGATATTGCAGGATCCAATCTGAGTCGATCCCGGGGACCGGAGATTCTGCCTTCTGACCTTTTGGACTCATGCTGGAGCCCATCCTCAGAGAATCTCTCTCTACCAGAATCTCTCTCTCTCTCTCTCTCTCTCTCTCTCTCTCTCCCTCTCCCTCCCTGTCCTGTCCTGTCCTGTCCTGTCCTGTCCTGTCCTGTCCTTCTGTGTTGTCGGTCTGTTTGTCTCTGCGTGTCTGTCTGTCTGTCTATCTATCATCTATCATCTATCTTTCTCAATCTATTTATCATCTATCTATTTATCGTCTCTCTCGCTCTCTTACCTATCTATCTGTCCTGTCCTTCTGTGTCATCTGTTGGTCTGTCTATCTCTATCGTTCATCCATCCATATCTATCTATCTATCTATCTATCTATCTATCTATCTATCTATCTTCTATATCTGTTTATCGTCTCTATTTATCATCTATCAATCTTTCTGTCTCTCTCTCTCTCTCATCGATCTGTCCTGTCCTTTTGTGTCTGTCTGTCTATATCTATCTATCTATCTATCTATCTATCTATCTATCTATCCATCCATCCATCCATCCATCCATCCATCCATCCATCCATTTATCTATCTTCTGTATTTATCGTCTCTATCATCTATCAATCTTTCTATCCTCTCTCTCTCTCTCTCATTGATCTGTCCTGTCCTTTTGTGTCTGTCTGTCTGTCTGTCTGTCTGTCTGTCTGTCTGTCTGTCTGTCTCTATCTATCTATCTATCTATCTATCTATCTATCTATCCTCTCTCATCTATCTGTCCTGTCCTTTTGTGTCTGTCTGTCTGTCTGTCTGTCTGTCTGTCTCTATCTATCTATCTATCTATCTATCTATCTATCTATCTATCCATCCATCCATCCATCCATCCATCCATCCATCCATCTATCTATCTATCTATCTATCTATCTATCTATCTATCTATCTATCTATCTTCTCTCTCTGTGTGTGTGTGTGTGTGTGTGTCTGTATCTGTATCTCTCTCTGTATCTGTATCTGTATCTATCTCTCCTTGTGACCTGTTCACGATGACTTGTGTCCCCCCAGGGGCTGCAGCCGAGAACGTCTTGGGCAGCCTGCTGTGTTTGCCCGGTTCCGGCTCGGTGCTGTTTGACCCCTGCACGGGCTCCACCATCTCCGAAACCACCAGCGAAGCTTGGAGCGTGGAGGTCCTACCAAGTGACTCAGGTGAAGAATCCTCCATCGGTAACATCTTTCCTAGCAGGCAGAGGGGCCCTGAGGGGCCGATGGCTCCTCCTTTTCTGCCTTCCGTGACCTGTAAACAGTTCCTTCTCTTTGTTTTGGAAGTTCTCCACCACCTTTAGTAACCTTGCCCATTGACTTTTTTTAACCTCTTGATTCACGGGAAGCTCTCGCCTGTGTCCTGTGTGTGTGTGTGTGGGGCGGGGGGGCAAAGTAGCTATGCAAAGAGAGAAGGAAGGTCTCCACCCTCTTTGGATTGCCCCCCCTTCCCCCCAAGGAGAATGTGAACTCAGCGGGAGGGGAACATTGTTCAATTCTGCCCCACAATGCAAATCGTGATCTCGTGACCACAAGGTTATACATACATGCCGGTTTCCATGCGCCCAAATTTTGATCACGTGACTCTGGGGAATGCCGTCACGGTCGTAAGCGTGAGGACTATTGTAAGTCCTCTTTCCTCCCCCCCAGCACTGTCGTAACTTTGGACCCGTCGTCTAATGAAGGATGGTGACGATTGCACCTATTGTGAATCTGATTCTTCCCTCTCCTCTTCAGAGGCTCCAGACCTGAAGCAGGAAGAAAGACTGCAAGAACTGGAGAGCTGCTCGGGGGTAGGAAGCGCCTCCGACGATACCGACGTGAGGGAAGTCAGCTCCCGCCCCAGCACCCCTGGCCTCAGTGTGGTATCAGGTGAGGAACCCCCGCCCCCCACCCAGAAGAATGGAAGATTCCTTAGCATGGGTCAAATTGCTTATGATTTAGAGGAAGCAGCAAAGCAGAAATATATCTTGTGTCAAGTTTCGAGGTCGTCTCAAATAAATTGCACTTACAAACAAAGTCTTTGAAGAAAAACTCCTATTTATTAAGCACGACATTCTAACCTGACTCCAATCGAAGCCAACACTGACTTCCATCCCCAAAACCCTCCCTTTCCATTCCTCACTCCCCTGCACTCATTCGCCATCTTCCAAGTCATTCTACCCCTAATCTACTCCAGCTCAAAGGAATTTCCCCCTCCCCATCCCATCTCCTAGGGGATATTATCTCCAGGGAAAATAAGTAGGTGAAAAGTCAAACGTCCCTTTCCAGACGCCTCCGCTTCTCCTCCTTATGTCAGCACTAGAGTAAATGCAGGTTGAAGTGCTGACATCTTGGGTATTTTAAACCAGATCTCTTCCCTTAAGGTGAGGTGGCTAGATTAGCCTTCTCCCCCTTTGCACAGAGAATTTTGGGAGACTTTAATTCCCAGAATTCTAAGCAGAACCCAAGCTGAACCCCTCTGTGGGCACGTGCACCGTTGGCAGCTGCTCTTGTGGTTTCTGGCATGTGTATGTGCCCTGGCCAGCTCATCTTCAGCATGCCGGAGCACCGGAAACCCAAAGATCAGGTGTCCGGTGTCCGCATGCGCACCAATCAGCTGGTATTCAAGTTTCCAGGGCTCCGGCGTGCGCCCACATACGTGTCCCTGTTTGGGCACTCGGTGCTGAACAGGTTTGCCATCCCTGGTCTATGGAGATTCCAGTCACCCAGGTCACCGTTGTCCTAAAGGTGCGTTTCCAAAAGGCAGCTGGTCTTTTGAAGGAGCTTCTTCAGTCCTTACTTAGTTCTTCAGAATTGAAGAAGCTCCTTGGATGTGGAGCGAAACGTCTTCAAGGAAAAACAAAAAGTCCAGTTAGTTGCCTTTTGAAAAAAAAAAAAGACATCCATGCATTAGAGGCCAGCATTTAATGCTCCGGCTGCATGCCTTGGAATTGTGGGAGTTGAAGTCCTCAGGCCTAGAAGGGTGTCCATCTACTCTTAAACCATCTTCAGCCGTGACTAGGCTGGTCCAGGGGAATTCTGGGAATTTGTGTCACATCCCCCCCCCCCCCCGGAAGATCCGTTGACTAAACCAGCAGAGGGTAGCCTTCCGGTTTTGTGCTTAAAAGTCGTTTTGCAATTTTGCACTTTGGTAGCTTCATGCTCACGAGAGCTCTTTGTCGTCCTCTTAAAAGGCATCAGCGCAACGTCCGAAGACATCCCGAACAAGATCGAGGATCTCCGGTCCGAGTGCAGCTCGGACTTTGGTGGGAAAGATTCGGTCACCAGCCCTGACATGGACGAAACGGTGCACGGTAAGAGAATAACAGAATAACCACGCGGAGCCGGAAGGCACCTTGGACGTCTTCTAGTCCAACCCCCTGCTCAGGCAGGAAACCCTGTGCCATTTCAAACAAATGGATGGAAACTAATCAAGGAGAGAAGCAACCTAGAACTGAGGTGAAATTTCCTGACGTTGAGAATAATTAATCAGTGGAATGGCTTCCCTCTAGAAGTTGTGGGTGCTTCAATATCATCATCATCATCTCCTCCGCCTCTTCCCCTCCTCCTCCTCCTCCTCCTTCTCCTCTTCTTCTTCTTCTTCTTCGTCTCCTTCTCCTCCTTCTCCTTCTTTCTTCTCCTCCTCCTCCTCCTCTTCTTCTTCCTCTTCTTCTTCTCCTCCTCCTTCTCCTCCTCCTCCTCCTCCTCCTCCTCCTCCTCCTCCTCCTCCTCCTCCTCCTCCTCCTTTCTTCTCCTCCTCCTCCTCCTCCTCCTTTCTTCTCCTCCACGATGAATCCACGATGTTCTTTGCCTTCAATTTTTCCCTGGAGGATTAAGTGAAGTAGACCGTATTTTTCCTGGTGTCGCATCGCATGTCCGAAATATTCTAACTTTCGCTTTTTTTATGGTTTTGATGATTTCCCTTGGCTTTCCCAGGCTTTCCCCTCATCGGAGGTTTATTAAGAAGAGATTGGACAGCCACTTGTCTGAAATGGTATAGGGTTTCCTGCCTGAGCAGGGGGTTGAACTAGAAGACCTCCAAGCTCCCTTCCCAACTCTTGTTATTCTGTTAAACTGCGCTCTGTGCACTTGTGTGGCCGGCTGCCTCTCAGCCCTGGAAGAATTTTGCCAATGATTTCCCCAATTTGTTCCCCGATCTTCCGCATTGCAGGCGCCAGCCACCTGACCTCTCCTCCTTGTCCGGCGGATTCCCTTCTCGCCATGTTCGACCCCTTGGTTTCTCATGAAGGTAACCCTTCCCAAACGGGAAGCTCTCGTGACCTATTCCTTTGCCTCTTCCCCGAGCTGACTTGCGACCTTCCTCCACCCGTGGCCTTTTCCCCTGCAGTGGTCAGGCCCAAAGTCCACTACGCCCGGCCGTCTCACCCGCCGCCGGATCCCCCCATCTTGGAAGGGAGCCTCGGCGGCTGCGACGCCAGGCTGCCCAACTTCACCTCCCACATGGCCATGCTCTTCGACTCGGAGGCCTTCAAGCAGCGGTACTCCTACCCGGAAAGGCTCGTGCGAAGCAGAAGCTCCGATATCGTCTCGTCCGTGCGGAGGCCCATGAGTGATCCCGGCTGGAACAGGCGGGCGGGAAACGAGGAACGGGAACTTTCGGGGCCCGGAAGCAGCATCGGAGGGATGGCGACGATTGCTGGACCGCAGTCTTCATCTTCGTCTCCGAGCAAGGATTCCTGCAGGGGAGAGGTAGGGAATCTGTCCCCTTCCTCGCGAGTCTTCTCGCGTTAGCGGTCGTTAAATCTTGCATCCTCACCGCGGGTAAAATATTCCTTCCCCTGCGGGAGTTCTCGGTAGTTAGTTTGATTTGCTAGGTTTGCAGACTGTATGTTGGACGGGGGTGGAGACTCCGCACTTGCCAGCGCTGATGATGTTACCTAGATGGGGGATAAAATGTCTGCAAGGGAACAAGCCAATGGAGAGAGGAAGAAAGATGACTCAGCTCAATCCTGAGCCACAGGAATTCTCTTCTGTTGGAATATTTGTTGAAATTTGGAAGTGGGGGCATCAAGGCAGCCTTTTGAATAATGTCTGGAAGGACAGTGTATTCCTGTAGGAGAAAAAAAGAACCGGAAAATGTCCTACTGGCTATAAAACGAGCTCTTCCCTGCCTTTCCCCTTTCCTTTCCTTTCCTTTCCTTTCCTTTCCTCCTTTCCTTTCCTTTCCTTCCTTCCCTTCCCTGCCCTTCCTCCTTCTTTCCTTTCCTTTCCTTTCCTTTCCTTTCCTTTCCTTTCCTTTCCTTTCCTTTCCTTCCCTTCCCTTCCCTTCCCTTTCCTTCCTTCCCTTCCCTGCCCTTCCTCCTTCTTTCCTTTCCTTTCCTTTCCTTTCCTTTCCTTTCCTTTCCTTCCCTTCCCTTCCCTTCCCTTTCCTTCCCTTCCCTTCCTCTTCCACCCTTTCCTTTCCTCCCCTCCTCTTCCACCCTTTCCTTTCCTCCCCTCCCCTCTTCCTTCCCTTCCTTTCCCTTTTCTTCTTCCTTCTTCCCTTTCTCTCTTCCCTTCCTTTCACTTTTGCTTCCTTCCTTCTTTCCTTCCTTCCCTCCCTCCCTCCCTCTCTGCTTGCTTGCCAGCTTTCTGACTGTATGCAAGGATCAGAGGTGGGTTTCAGCAGGTTCTGACCAGTTCTGGAGAACCGGTAGCAGAAATTTTGAGTAGTTCGGAGAACCGGTAGTAAAAATTCTGACTGGCCCCCGCCCCCATCTATTCTCTGCCTCCTGAGTCCCAGCTGATCGGGAGGCAATGGGGATTTTGCAGTAACCTTCCCTTGGATTGGGGAGGGAATGGAGATTTTACAGTATCCTTCCCCTGCCATGCCCACCTAGCCACGCCCACCAAGCCATGCCACACCCACCAAGCCACACCCACAGAACCGGTAGTAAAAAAATTTGAAACCCACCACTGGCAAGGATGTCTGAATCTCTTGGCAATGTACTTACTACCTTTAGTCCCTTCCTGTTTTCACGACCGTCCAGAGGAAAGTAGACCTTCCTACCTGTTGTAATCCAGCTCAGCCTAATTTCCTCCCGTAGCTTGAAGACCGGAAAGACAGCGATGACGAGAAATCCGACCGAAACAGACCTTGGTGGAGGAAACGTTTCGTTTCAGCCATGCCCAAAGGTGAAACATACTTCAGTTGTTACGACCTTTTTTTTTTTCTTTTCCTTTTAATCTTCTGTTTTCAACAAAGAGAAACATCAACTTGCTGGATTAAGAACTGCAGCTGTAGCAACAGATAGAAGCAACTCCCAGTTTCGGCGATAAAAGCCAAGTCCGGCCGCCTGTAAAAAGCAGTGAAAATTAGAACGTTCTGCGACGTTTTAATTCTCCGTAAATTGGGGACCTTTCGTCTCTGATTCAGCCTGGGGAGTAAAACCAACTTCCAGGCAATTTAAAAATAGGGAATCATGAAGATCTGCGTCTGTGAGAATTCATCACAGGGCTGAACCTTTGGCAGACATAAAATAGGAATATTTTGGATAGTGGAACACCACGTAATGCAGGAGAGTGGTGATGTGCTCAGACCTCTTAGCTTAGAAATCTCCTCCCCAAATGTTTTTTTTCGAAAAAGAATCAGATGTTTAATATAAAAAGATTGAAAAGAGTTTTTAGGATGCCTTCCTTCCTTCCTTCCTTCCTTCCTTCCTTCTCTTTCTTTCTTTCCTTTCGTCCTTCCTTCCTTCCTTCCTTCCTTCCTTCCTTCCTTCCTTCCTTTCCTTCCTTTGTTCCTTCCTACCTTCTCTTCCTTTCTTTCTTTCCTTCCTTCCTTCCTTCCTTCCTTCTCTTCCTTCCTTTCCTTTCCTTCCTTCCTTCCTTCCTTCCTTCCTTCCTTCCTTCCTTCCTTCCCTTTCTTTCTTTCTTTCTTATCATGTAAAAAGGGATCTGGTGCCAATTAAAATATTACCTGCTTACTTCCCAGCTCCAATTCCATTTAGAAAAAAAGAAAAACAAGACAAGGAGAAGGATGACTTCGTGCCCGACCGGTTTCCCTCTCTTCAAGGTTTGTAGCTGTTCTAGCAGTTCTTCTATCTCTTTCTTTGCTAACCTTCTATCACTTTACAAACAGTCCTCAAATTACAAGGCAACAGGATGAGCTCCCTTTCCTTGTCCCAGCTTCTGCCAACCTAGCAGTTCGAAAGCACGTAAAAAATGCAAGTAGAAAAAAAATAGGGACCACCTTTGGTGGGAAGGGAACAGCGTTCCGTGCGCCTTTGGCGTTGAGTCATGCCGGCCACATGACCACGGAGACGTCTGGTTCTTCGGCTTTGAAACGGAGAGGAGCCCCGCCCCCTAGAGTCGGGAACGACCGGCACGTATGTGCGAGGGGAACCTTTACCTTTAATTCTACAAGAGTCTAGTAGTCAACCAACAGTCAACATTAAATCAGTGCTGGATAAGTTAAGCGGAATTCAAGAGGCTTAGACCATTTGTGGGAACGTAACGATTCCAGGCTGATTTCTCTCTTGACTCCGCCCTCTTGCCTCTCCTACATCTCTCATATTTTTTGGGAACACAATTCAGTATCATATTTAGATCTTCAGCCATCCTCTCCTTTTCCACCACGTTGGGTTAAGCCGCTTATTAATTGGAGAGCCAAAGAGAGGAGGAAGGAGAAACTCGATCCAGGGTCGTTCTGGGCCTTGGAAATGATTCCAGGAGGACCAAAACGTTTTGACGGTTTGCGGTTTTTTGGTATGATCCTTCAGACGACTCCGGCCCTCGGCTGAGCACTCAAGCCCAGGCGGCCGAAGATATCCTGGACAAGTACAGGAACGCCATCAAGCGTGCCAGCCCTTGCGAGGGGGCCGTCGTGAATTACGACAGCACTGGTGAGTCTCCCCTCGCCGTTCGCCCTTCCCTTCGGCAGGCGGGAGAAGAGGGCTGCCAGACACGCTCGCCCTTTCGAAACTTCTTTTTTTTCCAGAAGCCATCGGCGACAGCGAGAGCCTCCACGACGCCTTGCAAAACATCTCGGCCGATGACATGCCGGATTCGGCCAGCCAGACAGCTCAACCTCAGGACTCCACTTTCTCCTACAGGTGGTTCGATGGGCTCGAGCGCAGCCTGGGGAGGTTGCATGGAGTGGGGGAGCAGGGGAAGATCTGGAAGGAAAGGAGGGAGGGAGGGAGAGAGAGAGAAGGAGGGGAAAGAAGGAAGGGAGGGAGGGAGGGAGGGAAGTAGTAAGTAGGTAATTAAGTAAGGGAAGGAAGGAAGGAGAAGGAAGGAAGGAAGGAAAGAAGGAAGGAGAAAGATATTGTGGGGAAGGAAGGAAGGAAGGAAGATATTGTGGGGAAAGAAGGAAGGAAGGAAGGAAGGAAGGAAGGAGAAAGATATTGTGGGGAAAGAAGGAGGGAAGGAAGGAAGGAAGGAAGGAGAAAGATATTGTGGGGAAAGAAGGAGGGAAGGAAGGAAGGAAGGAGAAAGATATTGTGGGGAAGGAAGGAAGGAAGATATTGTGGGGAAAGAAGGAGGGAAGGAAGGAAGGAGAAAGATATTGTGGGGAAAGAAGGAGGGAAGGAAGGAAGGAAGGAAGGAAGGAGAAAGATATTGTGGGGAAAGAAGGAGGGAGGGAAGGAAGGAAGGAAATATTAATTACTCTCCAAAGCTTTTCCTCACTGCATGGGCTATTGCCTTGCTGAAGAAGACTTTTCGTAGCAGGCCTCCTCCTCCTCCTCCTCCTCCATTATGGTGGGTCAATTCCAAAGGTCTTTTTGAGGATCTGATTCCAAACTCAGTCCAGAAACTGACTCACTTCTTGCCAGAGGTGTGTGTGTGTGTGTGTGAAGGGCAGCAGCCAAGAGCAGATTTTTTTATCAAACGGGGGAAATGTTCACCTGAAGTTCCCATCTTCCAACCGTGTGTCCTGAGATGGCCTTTTGGGGTAGGATGCCCCCCCCCTCCCTTATTCACGTACGTCTTTTGCTCCTCGACAGGGACGCCAAGAAGAAGCTGCGTCTGGCACTCTGCTCGGCGGACTCCGTAGCTTTCCCCGTGCTGTCCCATTCCACGCGGAACGGCCTTCCCGATCACACGGACCCTGAAGGTGAAGCCTCGGTGGTCCTGGCCCCCCTTTCCCCAAATGAAGCTCGCCTCCTTCCCCTCCAGATTAAAAAATGAGGCCTGCGAGGGCTTGTATCTGCCCACCCCTCACCCATTCCATTTGGGGGGGCTGTCCCGAAGAAACTCCATGACTGTTTGGTGCTTTATCTTTCCCCAATTCATTCTTCTCTCCTCTCCCTCTCCCTTTCCCTTTCTCTTCTCCCTCTCCCTTTCCCTTTCTCTCTCTTCTCCCTCTCCTCTCCCTTTCTCTCTCCTCTCCCTCTCCTCTTCCTTTCCCTTTCTCTCTCCTCTCCCTTTTCTCTCTTCTCCCTCTCCTCTCCCTTTCCCTTTCTCTCTCTTCTCCCTCTCCTCTCCCTTTCTCTTCTCTCTCCTCTTCCTTTCTCTCTCTTCTCCTTCTCCTCTCCCTTTCCCTTTCTCTCTCCTCTCCCTTTCCCCTTCTCTCTCTTCTTCTCTCCTCCCCTTGCTCCTTTTTTCCTTTCTCCTCTCCTTTCCACCTCTTCCTCTGCCCCCTCCTCCTTCCTTCCTTCCTTCCTTCTTTCTTTCTTTCAGACAATGAAATCGTCTGCTTCCTCAAAATCCAGCTGGCCGAAGCCATCAACCTCCAGGACAAAAACCTGATGGCCCAACTCCAGGAGACCATGCGTTGCGTCGGGCGGTTTGACAACCGGACTTGCCGGAAATTGCTGGCCTCGATCGCTGAGGATTACAGGTTAAAAAAATCCCTCCTGCTCCCCTTTTCCAAACGGATTTGGGGCAGAGGCTTCCGGGTCATCTGGGAGGGGGCGCCGCGCGTTTGCCCCTCAGATCAGAACGATCGATCTCTGAAGGCCAAGGGTGGGACCATCTGCTCAGGGAGGCCTGGCGCCTTGTCTGTTGCAGGAAACGGGCCCCTTACTTCACCTACCTGACCCGGTGTCGCCAGGGCCTCCAGACCACCCAAGCCCACCTGGAACGGCTGCTGCAGCGGGTCCTGAGGGACAAGGAAGTGGCCAACCACTACTTCACCACGGTGTGCGTCCGCTTGTTACTGGAGAGCAAAGAATCCAAGATCAGAGAATTCATTCAGGGTGAGGAATCAGCTCCGCGGAGGGTTCGACAGCCCAGGGATGGGAACCAGTGGTGGGAATTTACCGGCTCTACCCGGTTCAGGCAAACCGGTAGCGACTGCAGGAGGAACCCGAGGTGGAAAAATGACAATTGGATTCCTTGAATTAAATTTGAATTAAGAAATTGGGCAGGGCCAAGACGTAGATGAAATCATCTCGCCACACACACACACCTTCCCCTTCCGCTCAAAACTCCAGCTTTATACTCCGGAAAAGGCTCAACAAGGATTGGGGTCTTTGAGGAAGGAGATGGGGAAGAACGGACTTCCCTCTTCTGTTAAATGAAATTATGGCAGTGGGTGGGGGAAACGGCCGAAATGGCCTGCCGTTGGTCGAAGCGGGTGATGTCACAGAAGGTCCCCAGGGAAGGCGTGGCTTCTGCTATTGTGCCTCTTAGTGTACTAAGAATAGAGTGGAGTGGAGTGGAGTGGAATGGAATAGAATAATGAAGAATGGAGTGGAGTGGAGAGTGTAGTATGTCAGCGTCTCAGTGCTGACATAGAAAAGGGAAATAAGCCCTGAACTTTTGCCTGCTAAATCCCTTTGAAGCTCGGTCTCCGTGGAAATGAAGAGGGGGGGAACATTCCTGTGAAATGACGAGACAAGAAGTCAGGAGAGTGACTTGGAAGATAGCCAATGAGAAGCAGAGAATTGGGGATTGGAAAGGGAGGGATTGGGGGGGGCAAAAGGTCAGTCTTGTCCGCATCGAGTCATGATCCGGGTGCTGTACTCGAATAAAGAGAAGATTTCCTTAAAGATTGGCAGTTCGGAAATTCATTTCTTTTGAGATAGCATCGAAGTCTGACATAGCAGCGTACAGTAGGAATAGTCCTTGGCATTCTCTGAGCTGGGTGGTTTTCTCGCAGACGTTTCATTATCCAGCTAGGTGAGGATATCAGTGTGAGGGCGAGTGCAGTTTGTAAACCCCTGGAAAGGGAGGGCTGTAAAAGAACAACGAAGCGGCATATACGTCTAAGGGCTATTGCTAGCGCTTGACCTTCCCTGTTCCTTGCCCAAAGATTTCCAGAAGCTGACGGCAGCGGACGACAAAACCGCCCAGGTCGAAGACTTCCTCCAGTTCCTTTACGGGGCAATGGCCCAGGACGTCATCTGGCAGAATGCCAGCGAGGAGCAGCTGCAGGACGCCCAGCTGGTGATCGAACGCAGCGTCATGAGCCGTATCTTCAAGCTGGCCTTCTACCCCAACCAGGACGGGGACATCCTGCGGGATCAGTGAGTCTGCGGGATCCTCGGCTTCTCTTCTTTGAGTCCTCGGGTCTTCACCCATATGGAGCGAGGGAAGGTCTTTTGCAAACCTAATTCCCTTGTAGCACTGATGATATCACCTAGTTGGGTCGTGAAACGTCTGCAAGAAAATCCACCAAGCTCAGAGACTACCCTCGGTCCTGAGCTTGCTAGTGGTTGAGAATGTCCCCACTCCAACTTCTGTGTCCAATCCTAGAAAGTAGATGCAGCTCAGGGTTGAAATGATGAGTCCTTGGCATTCTCTGAGCTGGGTGTGGTTTTCTCGCAGACGTTTCATTATCCAGGTAGGTGACGATATCAGTGTGAGGGCGAGTGCAGTTGGCAGGGGGTTCATATCTGCGTTTTGTTTCCCACATGTGTAGCCTTTTCTAATGTGAGATTTGGGTGGGGTCTAAAAGCTCGAATGGGTTAAGATACGATCCTTGATTTACGAACCACGCGTTTAGCGACCGTTCAAAGTTGCGATGGGCCCGGAAAAACCGTGAGTCACAGCCAAGTCTTCACACTCACAACAATCACGCTATCCCCGCAGTTCCGTGAACAAAATTGGGGTCCCGGTAACCAGCATGTATTTATGACGCTGTCCTAGGATCATGTGATTGCCACTTCTCACCTGGCTTCCGAGCATCGTCATCATCTTCATTTAACGACCCCACAATCCCTCGCCCGGTGGAGTCTGGGCAACTGAACGGAGCTAGCAGTGTGTTTGAATGGCCGGATGCTTTTCCTGTTGCCAGTGCCGAGTTTTGTTCGGCAGATATATCCTCATTTGTGCCCAGAGAGAGAAATATCTGCCTCTGCCTAGGATCGAACTCACAGCCTCCTGATTGTGAGACCAGAGCTCCACCTCTAGGCACACCGCCCCCACTCCTATCTCCGACAGGCAAAATTAAATCAGGAAAGCCAGATTTGCTTAACGACCTTTATCATTCACCGAACTGCGGCGATTTGCTTCACATTCACGGCAAGAAAGAAAAGCTCGTAAAATTGGAACACGGCCCACTTAACAACCATCCTTGCTTACGAGCGGAAACTCTGCTCTCAGTTACGGTCGCAAGTCGAGGATCGCCCGTGTCGTCCGGGAGAGTTGGGGATAGGAGTCACGAAGAGAAAAATGGTGACAAACTTCTCATCTTTTCGTTTCATTGCCAGGCTTCTACACGACCATATCCAGAGATTGTCCAAAGTGGTGACGGCAAACCACAAAGCCCTCCAGATCCCAGAGGTAATCTCCTATCTTAAGAGTTCCGAACTGGATCCCTTCCTCCCGGTCGCAGAGTCCGGGAAGTGTGTTTGTGCGCTTAAAAATTGTGCAAAAAAAATATATGAGCCACCGAGTTGGGGGAAGCGGGAAAGAGGGGGAGACTCGGCAAGTTGTCACCCAATAATTTAGTGACCGTTCGGTGACTTACGACTGGTGTTTCGGCATTAACGACCCCTTGCGGCGTCCCTCCCCCCTCCGTAGTCCCACGTTCCCAATTCGGGCGCTTGGCCACCGACCCCGACTTACGACGGTCCCCTTTTGCGACCTCCTGACCAGCAAAGCCCATAGAAGAAGTACCCCGATTCGCCGAACCCGACTGTGTTGCTAACTTAGTGGCTGCATTTAACGGTGGCAAGAACGGTCATAAAACGGGGCGTACAACTCCCGGAACAGCTTACCTCGCTTAGCTAGTGGAAATTTTCGGCTCTCTTGTGGTCATAAGTTGAGGACAGGTGGGGGAGGGGAGACATGGCCACGGAGGTGGATACGTGTGGCTTGAGGTCTTCTGAGATAAACCAGGTGTCGTCGTCTTCTTCTTCTTCTTCTTCTTCTTCTTCTTCTTCTTCTTCTTCTTCTTCTTCTTCTTCTTCTTCTTCTTCTTCTTCTTCTTCTTATTATTATTATTATTATTATTATTTGAATTTGTATTCCGCCCTACTCCTGAAGGACTCAGGGCGGTGAACAGCCAGATAAAATACAGATAATACAAATGTTAAAAAAGCATTAAAATACAATTAAATAATTGGCCCGGAAAACGAAATTTAAAACACCCCAAATTCATAAAACAAATTTAAAATTGAAACATTTTAAAATTTTAAAAAGTTTAAAAGAGAGGTCCTTCAGATCTGGGGACTCCCAGCATTCCCCAAGCCAGTGTTGCAAAGAATGCTGGGAGTTGGAGTCCCTCCATCTGGAAACCTCCAAGCAAAAGAAGGACGCTTGGATGAGGTCCCTCAAGAGCAAAACGCCTCCTTCCCTCACAGGTCTACCTGCGGGAAGCCCCCTGGCCGTCGGCCCAGGCCGAGATCTGCACCATCAGTGCCTACAAGACTCCCCGAGACAAGCTTCAGTGCGTCTTGAGGATGTGTTCGACCATCATGAACCTACTCAGCTTGGCCAACGAGGACTCGGTTCCCGGAGCGGACGATTTCGTCCCCGTGCTCGTTTTTGTCATCATCAAGGTAAGGAGAAGCTACCAAGGGGAGGGAGGGGCCTCCTCCAGAGGTAACTTCAAGGGAGTCCATGGAGGTTGTCTTTCTGAGGGTGGGGGGAGGCGGGTGGTTTGGGGGAGGAGCCTTTGGGAGGGGCATGGAGGGCTGAACCATCTCCCAAACCAGCAAACCATCAAGATTCAAACTGGGTTAGTTTATTTGGTACGTGTGTGTAGGAAAAGGGACAGCTTCTCTCACCTGGAAGGATTTTGTGCATTCGGCCATCGCAAACGTGGACTTTATTTTATTTATTTATTTATTTATTTGGTCCTTTGTTGCATTTAATTAGATAAAACTTTTGTATAAGATCAGCCTTCCTTCCTTCCCATCCTCCATCCCTGGTCTAATTCACTCTCTGAATCTTTCTCTCTCCATCTTTTTCTCTTTCTTCTTCCTTCCTTTCCTTCCTTCCCCTCCCTTCCTTCCTGCTGGAATCTTTCTCTTTCTGTTCCATATTTTTCTCTCGTAACCCTTCCTTCCTTTCTCTCCCTGTCTCCTTCTCTCTTTCCCTTCTTCCTTCCTTCCTTCCTTCCTCCCTCCCTCCCTCCCTCCCTGCTAGAATCTTTCTCTTCCATATTTTTCTCTCGTAACCCTTCCTTTCTTTCTCTCCCTGTCTCCTTCCCTCTTTCTCATCTTCCTTCCTTCCTTCCTTCCTTCCTTCCTTCCTTCCTTCCTTCCTTCCTTCCTTCCTTCCTTCCTGCTAGAATCTTTCTCTTCCATATTTTTCTCTCGTAACCCTTCCTTCCTTTCTCTCCCTGTCTCCTTCCCTCTTTCTCATCTTCCTTCCTTCCTTCCTTCCTCCCTTCCTCCCTCCCTCCCTCCCTCCCTCCCTCCCTCCCTCCCTTCTGGAAACTTTCTCTTCCATATTTTTTCCTCATAACCCTTCCTTTCTTTCTCTCCCTGTCTCCTTCCCTCTTTTCCTTCCTTCCTTCCTCCCTCCCTCCCTCCCTTCCTTCCTTCCTCTGTACATTAACAAGAAATCATGATCCCACCCAACATCCAGCTCCGTCCTCCCAAGCCGCAAGAGAGAAAAGGCAGGGGAAAAAAAAAACCTTTCTGGTTTGGGTGTTGTCCCCACCTCGGTTCCTGAAAAACCAGCCCCCTTCCTTTAGACGGAAATATTTTATTTTTATTTTTTATTTTTATTTATTTTTATATGCCGCCCTTCTCCGGAGACTCAGGGCGGCTTACAATGCGTTAAGCAATAGCCTTCATACTTTTGTATATTTTATACAAAGTCAGCTTATTGCCCCCACAATCAGGGTCCTCATTTTACCCACCTTAGAAAGGATGGAAGGCTGAGTCGACCTTGAGCCTGGTGAGAATTGAACTCGCAGTAATTGCAGGCAGCTGGATGTTAAATGCTGCCTTAGTAGGAGGCATTAACCTCCTACGCCACCCAGGCTCCTGGGAAATGCCCCCTTTTATTTATTAACCCACCGGACTCTCTCCCGATTTCCTGCTTAGGCCAACCCTCCCTGCCTCCTGTCCACCGTCCAGTACATTAGCAGCTTCTACGCCAACTCTCTAACCGGGGAGGAATCGTACTGGTGGATGCAGTTCACCGCAGCCGTGGAGTTCATCAAGACCATCGATGAACGCAAGTGACCCCCAAAGCGGCTCCCTTCTGCTCCGGGGAAAGCCCCCCGATGCCATCTAGACGCTCCTCACAAATCTATTTCTCCTGGTTCCCTCCCGGGCTGGAGAAATCCCAGCGTTGGAAACGGAAGCCTAGTTCTCCTCTGTGTAAATACGGTATTAATCCAACTAATTAGGGTGCTTCGGAAAAATGTCTTGGAAGTGGTTCTCATTATTATTATTTTTTTTTGTATCCAAAACAAAAGATTTTTTTCCCCCCTTCCTGCTTTTTCGTTTAGCATCTAGCACTGCCTCCTCCGAAAGATTCCAAAAGGGACCATGTTTTTATAAGGAATCCTGGAATCTCCCAAATCTCTCTCTCTCTCTCTCTCTTTTTTTTTCCTGTTGTCACTTGGAATTCTCAACGGACATCGGGTTGATTGCTTTCTTTGTTTTCCTGGGATAATTTTAGTTTTTTCTTTCTTTCTCAAATAATAATAATAATAAGGATAATAATAATAATAATAAAGCCGCAATATTTTTATTCGTAAAATGGGCTAGGAGTTGAAGACAGATGTGTTTCTTAACTATCTTTTATTCGCGTTAATATTCTGATGTGGGATTGGAGGGGGGGGGTTGGCGAGAAGAAGATACCCCCCCCTCCCCAGCCGAAGGGAAGAGCCAAAAAAAAGGCTGCCGAAGCCCAGCCGAAGGAAGCCAAAATAAAAAAAAAGGGCCGAAAAAGGGAAACGTTTATAAAATCATGATCAAATCGCACGAATGGAAAAACTCTTTTTGACGCCGGTGATTGGGCGAAGGCGACCCACGGACTCAAATCGGACACATTTCCCCAGATAAATGCTACGAACTGCCTACTGAATTTAAAGCTGATTTTTGTTCCCCTCCGCTGTTGGAAGGAGAGGGGAGGTCAAAGCCCGAGTATTTATTTAAAAATGTGAAAGGTAAACTAAAACTGGAAGTCACCCACATTTTTTGTTTGTTTTGTTTTTTCTGTTTTCATTGGTCTGGCAATTTTTTTTTTGTTTTTTTTTTTCCAAACGAAATTCGACAGAGCATTTTAGTATTTGTCTGTTGCACAAGGCAGGAAGTTAGAAACAAAAAAGGGATTGTGGCAAAGAAGTGGTAATATATATATATATTTATATATATATACATATATATAAAAATAAAAAAGTCTCGATACCTTTGCTTTTTTCCTTCTGGAAGACTGTGTATACTGTACAAATCCCAAATGAACTTTTCTTCCCCCCCTCCCCCCCGACGAAACCAGAAACTGTAATATATATTTTGATTATTCATATTAAAAAAAAAAAAACATACAGCAGGACGTTTGGGCGAAGTCTTTTTAATGATCCGGACGTTTCGTTTTGCGTATCCAAGACTTTAACTTAACAACAATTCGAAGTTAGCAACGGCGCTGAAAAAAGTGAACTTATGACCACTGACTCGTATTTTATGACGGCGGCAGTGTCACGCGATCCCCTTTTGCGATCTTCTGACAAAGCAAAGCCAATGGGAAATCCAGATTCACTTAACAACCTGGTTACTAACTTAACCACAGTGACTCACTTAACGACTGTCTCGCTTAGCATCAGAAATGTTGGGCTCGATTGTCAGGAGCAGGCTACGTTGGGCTGCTTGGGAGCCAAGGCAATGCAGTGGGAAGGCACGATGTTGTCGCCCTTGTGCTCAGCTCAGGAATCCTGGTTAAATGTCTGCTTAACAGTTGAAATCAGTCTAATCCTTGCCTATGAAAGTCTCTTGGTAATTTTGGAGGATTTAGAGCACCACCTAGTGGCCATATCCTCTTACTACTCCTCGGTTAGTTTCTGCTCTTTTTCATATTGGATTAGATTAGATTTCTTCATTGGCCAAGTGTGATTGGACACACAAGGAATTTGTCTTTGGTGCATATGCTCTCAGTGTACATAAAAAGAGAAGATGCATTTGTCAAGAATCATTAAGGTACAACACTTAATGATAGTCACAGGATACAAATAAACAGCCAAATCATACTAGGAAACTATCAATCGTAAGGATTCAGCAACAAGTTACAGTCGTACAGTCTTAACTTTGTATTATATTTTATAAAGGAAAAAACAAACAAAACTAAGAATCAAGAGAGAAAATAGAAGATGGAATAGAGAAGGAAAATAACCGACAGGTGCAATAAAATAAAAATACAGAAACAAAGATACACAATTTCTTTTACGGCAAACACATAAAACTTAAGCTCAGATTTCTTTCCAGTTTTCTTGCTCTATGGTTACAATCCAAAGTCCATTTTTAAAAGATCTATAAATAACAGCAATCATCAAATCCATATCACGATATCATTTTCTTTTTCCCACAAAAAGTCCCAAGATTTAAGTTCTTGCATTTGCCGCACTTGGTTTATCTTATGATTTTTTTTAATATCTAAAAGAAGCCCCTATTTAGAAGGGATGCAATGCAAGGGCACTCTGATTTGTTTTTTTAAAAAATTTATTGATTGATTCAATTTATACTTTATTATATATCACTAAGGACATTTTCCTCCGAAACGATCCTAGCCTGGCCTGCATTTCTCCCCCTGATCTTCAGAGCGGCAGGGAATCAAATGAAAACGTGAGCAAGGAGTAACAGTCATTACAATAGAAAAAGTACAATAGAAAAAAACAATTAATGAACAACTTTCCTCCTCTTTATTTAAAAGTTCCTTCTTTGCAAGGCTAAGCACTTTTCTCCTTGCAGAAATTCGAAGGGAATAGAATAGAATAGAATAGAATAGAATAGAATAGAATAGAATAGAATAGAATAGAATAATAGGAATGGAATGGAATGGAATGGAATATAGAATAGAATTAGAATAGAATAGAATAGAATAGAATAGAATAGAATAGAATAGAATAGAATAATAGGAATGGAATGGAATGGAATGGAATATAGAATAGAATAGAATAGAATAGAATAGAATAGAATAGAATAGAATAGAATAGAATAGAATAGAATAGAATAGAATAGAATTCTTTATTGGCCAGGTGTGATTGGACACACAAGGAATTTGTCTCTGGTGCATAAGCTCTCACTGTACATAAAAAGACAAGATAGATTCGTCAAGAATTTAGAGAAAAGTACTCCATTCATGGATAGATGGAGGGATGGATAGATGGATGGAAGGCAGGAAGGAAGGAAGGAGAGAAAGGGAGGAGGGAAGGGAAATGAAGGGGAGAAAGGGAAGGAGGGAAGGAAGGAAGGAAGGAAGGAAGTGGGAGAAGGGTAGGAAAGGAGGGAAGAAGGAAGGCAGGAAGGAAAGGAGGGAAGGGAAGGGAAGACAAAAGAAGGGGAAGAAAGGGAAGATAAAAGGGGAAGGGAAGGGATTCCTTGCCACCAGGAAGGCCTTTTGTGAAACGTGGGGACCAGAGTGCCCTTTGCCATATCTTGGCCTGGTCTTCCTCGCCAGATGACCTTGAGTCTCCGATGGCCCACCGCCCGCATTTTTCATCCCCTTGAAGATGGCGTTGGGGGACCTTTCTATCATTAAGTGGATTTACGGCAATTTCCTTATGAGTTTTCTCCAAGGGATTGTGTTATGAGAGGCACATTAAATCTCCATTAATACCTCATTATCCCACTGATAAGATTACCATGATAATGAGGCAGAAATTCTAATTGTCTCACTTCTTATTGTGCCTTTCATTAAATCATATACCTGGAAGGGTGAATTTGGGGAGGGGGGAGGATGCATCTTGAGCCAACAAGCTCAGGAAGTAAAGCCCAGAGATATCCAGGAGTCTCTTGTCTTTTGGGGAGGATGGGGGAGGGGGAGGGAAAAAAATGCACTGGGGAAGATGTACCACTGAGTGTTGTTGAATTCTCTTGGCTTTTGGTCCCCATCTTTTTTTCATTTTGCAGATATTCCTTTTGTTCATTCAGCAAAGCAGCTCAGGATCCTATCAGGTTGGAAAAGGAAGGGAAGGAAGGAAGAGAAGGAAGGAAGGAAGAAGAAGGAAGGAAGGAAGGGAAGAAAGGAACAGAAGGAAGGAAGGAAGAAGAAGGAAGGAAGGAAAGGAAGGAAGAGAAGGAAGGAAAGGAAGGAAGAGAAGGAAGGAAGAAGAAGGAAGGAAAGGAAGGAAGGAAAGGAAGGAAGAGAAGGAAGGAAGGAAGAGAAGGAAGGAAGAAGGAAGGAAAGGAAGGAAGAGAAGGAAGGAAGAAGAAGGAAGGAAGGGAAGGAAGAGAAGGAAGGAAAGGAAGGAAGGAAGAGAAGGAAAGAAGAAGGAAGGAAGAGAAGGAAGGAAGAAGAAGGAAGGAAAGGAAGGAAGGAAGGAAAGGAAGGAAGGAAGGACTTAATGTACTTTATAAGTAGAACAAGAAGCAATGGAAGGAAGGAAAGGAAGGAAGAGAAGGAAGGAAGAAGAAGGAAGGAAGGAAAGGAAGGAAGGAAGGAAAGGAAGGAAGAGAAGGAAGGAAGGAAGGACTTAATGTACTTTATAAGTAGAACAAGAAGCAATGGACAGAAGCTTATCAAAGAGAGATCCAAACTAGATGTCAGCATTCCAGAAAAACCCAACTCCAATTAAAAACTCCAAAAGTTCCATTTATTAGAGTAGGTATACTGACACATCTGGGAAAGTTCCGGGTTTTCCCTCAGTAAATCAAAACCCCCCAATCCATCCCCTGCACCCATCAGTCCATCCCATGGTCCAATCATCATCCGTCCCATCTTGAGAGACATCACTCCAACCACTCCTTCTCCAGATGCAGGATCGTCTTGACCTTGACCGAAAAGAAGAATGCTATTTTGTCTACGTTCCCTCTACTAAATCCACCCCACCTCCTATTTTCCCCACACACGAGAAGGTGGCAGCGCGGAAGCTTCCGGGGCCAATATGGCTTCCAAAGCTGACACTAGAACTAAGAAATTTCCTGACGGTGAGAACGATTAAAAGAACGGCTTCCCTCCTGAAGTTGTGAAGGCTCCAACACTGGAAGTTTTTAAGAAGAGATTAGGAAATCATTTGTCTGAAATCGTATAGGGCAGTGATGGCTAACCCTTTTGCCCTTGTGCGCCAAAAGCGTGGGCAAGTGTGTGTGTGGTGGGGGGGGGGTAGCGCGTGGGTGTGTCCACACCCATAATTCAATGCCTCCACCCATGTCCTCCCCCCACACACTTTTGGCACGCGACGGCAAAAAGATTACCAGTGGGCCTGGTAGGCTTGTTTTTTCGCCCTCCCCAGGCTCCAGGGCCTTTCTTGGAGCCTGGGAAGGCCGAAAATGGCCTACCCACCTCTGGAAGCCCTCCGGAGGGTGGAAACTGCCCATTTCCCGACGTCTGGTGGGCCCAGAAGATCCGAAAATCAGCTGGAGCTGAGCTAGGGCGATGCTCGCGTGTCCGCGGATATGGCTCCACGTGCCACCTGTGGCACGCGTGCCATAGGTTCGCCATCACTGATGTAGGGTTTCCTGCCTAAGCAGGGGGTTGGACTAGAAGACCTCCAAGCTCCCTTCCTTTTCCTGGTTAACAATCTTTTCCACACGGCTGCGTTCATGAGTTGGCCTCAAGCGAGAGACCGCCTCAGTTTTGAAAGGAAGACGCCTCCGATCGGTTTGAAGCTGTCAAAAGAATCCATTCTGAAGCCACTTCTCGATCTTTTCTCCCTGTGAGGTTTCAATACACCCACCGCCACCCCGTATCTCCCAAGACGTGGTCCCACCTGCCCAGCTCAGGTGCGACACCGAAATGCCTCCTCCTCACCCCCCCTCCCGCTTGTCTTCGGGGTGTGTTATCTCCCCGCAAGCGTTTCATCCCCGTCGTGTTCGGATTTCCCTTGTCCAGGGTTAATCAACATCTATTTCCCCCTTTTCCACGTTTAAATGGGAGCGTTTGTTTAATTACGTGCAAGGAACGATACATTCCGGCCATTATCTAAATCACGCTTATATTTTCTGGATGTGATTTTCATCAGGCCCCGTTTCCTTTCGGCTCCCTCCCCCCCGTCGCCAGCCTTTGCATCATTAACGGGGAAGAGTTAATGAATATAAAAGCAGAACGCCTAATTACACTTTAATTTACAATCATAATCTCCTTTTGTGACTGGAGGAAATCTGTTGTGGGGTAAAAAAAAAAAGGAAGGAAGGAAGGAAGGAAGGAAGGAAAGGAAGGAAGGAAGGAAGGAAGGAAAAAAAAAGAAAGGGAAATAAACCCTACCCTCCCAAACTTTCAAGTGAATGATGAAATCAGCTCCATGTCAGTTTTACTAGCAAATCAGAGATTTTTCTGGTTTTATTTGGAGGGTTTAGTCATTTGGAGGACATGAAGGGGGCATTCCTGAAGGAGCTTCAGATCAAGAAAATTTTGCTTGGATTCAGAAACTAAACAGACTTCGTTATCCTTTTCTTTTCTTTCCTTTCCTTCTTTCCTTTCCTTTCCTTTCCTTTCCTTTCCTTTCCTTTCCTTTCCTTTCCTTTCCTTTCCTTTCCTTTCCTTTCCTTTCCTTTCCTTCCCTTCCCTTCCCTTCCCTTCCCTTCCCTCCCTTTTCATCTGTCCTTCCCTTTCCTTATCTGTCCTTTCCTTCCTTTCTTTTCCTTCCCTTCCTTTCCTTCCCCTTTCATCTGTCCTTCCCTTTCCTTCTTATCTTACCTTTCCTTTCCTTTCCTTTCCTTTCCTTTCCTTTCCTTTCCTTTCCTTTCCTTTCCTTTCCTTTCCTTTCCTTCCTTCCCTTTTCATCTGTCCTTCCCTTTCCTTCTTATCTGTCTTTTGTTTTCTTTTCTTTTCTTTTCTTTTCTTTTCTTTTCTTTTCTTTTTCTTTCCTTCCCTTCCCTTCCCTCCCCCTACTACTTTCACAATATTGTGCTCTGCACAAGAGTCCCATTACAAGGGTTGATCCTTCATCTGCAGAAGAAAGCATCTCTCTCTCTCTCTCTCTCTCAATCTCTCTCTCTCTCTCCATAGTGGGTGTGACCTAGTTGGCCTCCTTCACCGGGGGGGGGGGGGTTTGCCCTCCCCAGGCTCTGCAGGCTTTTCTCGAGCCTCCAGGAGGGCAAAAATGGACTCCCCAGGCTCCGGAGGCCCTCTGGAGGCCAGAAACGGGCCCATTTCCGGCCTTCCTGAATTTCCGGTAGGGCCATTTTTCACCCTCCCTGAGCCTCAGCGTCCGCCATGCACTTGCCTGCACCCAAAACGCATGGGGACTCCTGGGAGAGGAGGGGAGGGGAGGGGTGGGCGGGGCCAGCCAGGAGTGGGATTTGGGGGTTCTCCGAACTGCACAGAATTTTAGCTAGAGGTTCTCCCGGACCCCCTGCGACACCCCCACCCCTGGTTTCACAGGTACCCACTTTGGCTTCCAGTCCTCTAACCAGATACTCACTAACTGAGTTCGCCAGGAATAGAGTTTGCTGCGGGGGATGTTATCCAGCTTTAGCCCCCCCCAAGTGGAGTTCACCCCCAATCTTTTCACCCTCCTTGGAGGTTAAATTTGGAGCAGCCCTTCTTTCTCAGTGGGGTGGAATGGGGGGGCAGGAGTTAAGAACCGGGGCCTCAAGAGGGCAGCAGCGAGCTATTTTTAAAGGCTTCTCAGCTGGCGGATGGGGGGGGGGAGAGAAGATTTTAAAAAGAGATCTGAAGATCAAATGGAGGCGGAATGTTTAAAAGGCAGCAAATTCTAAAGGTTTCAAGGTGTGGCGAAAAACTATTGCAGGCCATACAATGCAACGTGCCAAATATGAAATGCTATACACAGGTAGATACAGTAGATAGCTTACTAAAAAGCAGAGACATCACCCTGCCAACAAAAGTGCGTATAGTCAAGGCGATGGTTTTCCCAGTTGCAATGGATGGCTGGGAAAGTTGGACCATAAGGAAGGCTGAGAAGGCCAAAGAATGGAGGCCTCTGAACTCTGGTGCTGGAGAAGACTCCTGCGAGTCCCTTGGACTGCAAGGCCATCCAACCGGTCAGTCCTAGAGGAGATCAACCCTGACTGCTCCTTAGAAGGCCAGATCCTGAAGAGGAAACTCAAATCCTTTGGCCACCTAATGAGAAGGAAGGACTCCCTGGAGAAGAGCCTAATGCTGGGAACGATGGAGGGCAAAAGAAGAAGAAGGGGACGGCAGAGAACGAGGTGGCTGGATGGAGTCACTGAAGCAGTCGGCGTGAGCTTAAATGGACTCCGGAGGATGGTAGAGGACAGGAAGGCCTGGAAGAACGTTGTCCATGGGGTTGAGATGGGTAGGACACGACTTCGCAACTAACAACAAACAACATACTCAGGTAGCCCTTGCTCAGCGACCATCTGAAGTTATGATTTATTTATTTCCTTCCTTCCTTCCTTCCTTCCTTCCTTCCTTCCTTCCTTCCTTCCTTCCTTCCTTCCTTCCTTCTTCTTCCTTCCTTTCCTTCCTTCCTTCTCTTCCTTCTCTTCCTTCCTTTCCTTCCTTCCTTCCTTCCTTCTCTCTCTCTCTCTTCCTTCCTTCCTTCCTCTTCCCCCTTGTATTCCACACCCTTCCCTCCCCCTCTCACTATTTCTTTTCTTTTCTTTTTCTCCCCCTTTTCCTACCTGGAATTTCAAGAGATCAGCATTTGCACGGGTTCCCCTGAGATCTGGCCATTGCACTTCCAAGCTCATCTCTTTATGACTAATGTGCTGAGCCCAACAAGCAAAGGATGATGCTTTCCCTGGGGCATCGCACCTCCGAATTCTGAACGCCGCAACACACTTTCTTTTCCTTCGTGGCATCCTTGGTGGGCAGAAAAGGCAGCAGCTCAGTCCCACTGACCTTGACGGTGTGAGGAAGGTGAAATGGGCTCGGCGGTGTGCACTTGGACTGCACACACTCATTTGTGATTGGTTAGATCGGTTCCCCCAAAAAGCTTTTCCCAAGATGGCTCGCGGTCCCCAAAATGTTGCAAAAGGAAACCCTGCGGCTAACGAAAACATGTGATGAACAGCTATGAGAGATCTGCTCTCTTGCTGATTGGCTCAAAGCCACCCAACTGGCTGTCATGCTTAAGGCGGGACTAGAACTCACCGTCTCCTGGTGATTGGCCCAAAGCCAACCAGTTGGATTTTATGCTAAAGGTGGGACTAGAACTCATTGTCTCCTGGTGATTGGCCCAAAGCCACCCAACTGGCTGTCATGCTTAAGGCGGGACTAGAACTCACTGTCTCCTGGTGATTGGCCCAAAGTCACCCAACTGGCTGTCATGCTTAAGGCGGGACTAGAACTCACCATCTCCTGGTGATTGGCCCAAAGCCAACCAGTTGGATTTTATGCTAAAGGTGGGACTAGAACTCATTGTCTCCTGGTGATTGGCCCAAAGCCAACCAGTTGGATTTTATGCTAAAGGTGGGACTAGAACTCACTGTCTCCTGGTGATTGGCCCAAAGCCACCCAACTGGCTGTCATGCTTAAGGTGGGACTAGAACTCACCATCTCCTGGTGATTGGCCCAAAGTCAACCAGTTGGGTTTTATGCTAAAGGTGGGACTAGAACTCACCGTCTCCTGCTTTCCAGCCTCGTGCCTTAATCGCCAAACCAAACAGGCTCTATATCCCTAGATACTTTTGATAGGGCCCAAGGGCTAATCAATAGATAGATAGATATAGATATAGATATAGATATAGATATAGATGATATAGATATATTAGCTGCATTCTTTTCTCTGATTCAAATCGTCAGCTTTTTCCATTCTCGAAAGATTTTTAACATTTGACGGAAGGAAGAGAAGAAGAAAGGGCAGGGAGGGAGCGAAGGGAAGTTTTGCCAAGGGGAAAAAAAACCCACATCAAGCGCCATTACCACAAACCGATTCCTGCCATTGCAGTAATTAGATTATATTTTCATCAGTAGGTCTTCCTTCTCAAACAGGGAAGCTGGGTTGCCAACCCCGGGGGCACTGCAATTCCTATCAGAAAGGGCAGGGGATGCCTTCTGTTTCTCAGCGGGAGGGCAGCCTTTTTCCAGAGATTGAGACTTCGCTGGCAAATAATCAGGATATTCAGACACCGAGGGAGAACAAGGGAGAAACTTCTGACATGGCGTTCGGAAGAGGATTCGTTGGAAGAGCAGACTCCGTTTCCAAGTTAAGAGGTGGATATGTGTTTTTTTTTTTGTCTAGAAAGCAAATGCGAAAGAGAGAGAGAGAGAGAGAGGAGAGGGAAGAAAAAAAAGGCTTTTGATACAATAGAAAGAGGCAAGCCAGAATGGAGTCTGTGAAAGCAAGGCAGAGTTGCATTTAAGACCCCCCTCCTGGAGAAGAAGTAATGGCTTGCAGAGGGTCCCTGCTGCGGAATAATGCCAGTGAACAGGCGGGTGAATTTAATAAAAGGGACGCCGACCTCGTGTGAGCTATTCACATAGAAAAGACCCCCCACCACCACCACACACACCCTGGCCCAGATTTGGTAGGGGGAGAAAAATATAGGCCATTCTTCTCTCGAGTGGGTTTTTCCGTGGTGTACAGCTCAGCAACGCTCTTTCCGAAGACATTCGGGGAAAAGAGTGCATAGAAGAGCAATGAAGACGATTTGGGAGGCTGAAGCATACGAAGAACGGTGGCGGGAATTGGGTAGGTCTACTCTAAGGAAGAGAAGGAGTAGGGGGTGACTTGATAGCAGTCTTCCAGTATCTAAGAGGCTGCCCCAAAGAAGAGGCAGTCAAGCTCTCCTCCAAAGCACCAGAAGGCAGGACAAGAAGAAGAAGCAATGGATGGAAACTCATCAAGGAGAGAAGCAACCTAGCAATGAATGTCCTGACAGTGAGAACAATTCGTCAGCGGGATTCCTTGCCACCAGAAGTAGTGGGTGCTCCCTCAATGGAGGTTTTCAAGAAGTGATTGGACAACCGTTTGTCCATAAAGGTATAAGGTTGGACTAGAAGACCTCCAAAGTCCCTTCCAACTTTTTATTCTGTTATTCTTGAAACGACCAGAAAAGGAATAGTATTAAAAGTTCCATGCAAAGGATAGTACAGAAAAGGAGAGTTGGAGTCAACCAAGTGAGGAATTTTAAGAAAGGAAAATCCAGCGGAGGAAATAACTGATTTTACCTAGTTTGGGCAATGAAACATCTGCGAGGAAGCAACCAACTCGGAGCTGCTCTATAAACAGGGAACAAACGTCCCACTAGCACTGATGACGTTACCTAATTGGATCGTGAGATGTCTGTGAAGAAAACCACCCAGCTCAGAGACCGCCGTGGGTCTTTTATTTCAACGCCGAGCTGCAAATATTCCCCTTTATTAAAACTCTTTCCAAGCAGCCTGTATTAAAAACAATATAAAGGAGTCAATCGTACGAAGCATTTATATGAAGTGATGCTCATTGATGAAATATTCTACCGATTTCTTTTTTGAGTGGGGGGGAAATCCGTAGAAAAGTATCCAAATCAGAAGTTTTCCCTATCCATTAAGGAGAATTGCCCCCTAACCCCACCCAATTTTCTCATTTCTTATCGTCTTTCAGTCGTCCTAGACCCTTTCGGCTCACTGCAAACTATTTTGTAAGATTGCGTAAATGTTTGAGATAAACACTATAAATTTTTTAAAGCTTTTTAAAAAGGAAGCATTAGATCCCAGACCTAGATTACTTATAAATGTGACGTTAAACTCTAAATGCAGATTTAAAACAAAAAAAAACAAAATACGCATACCACTCAAGGGACATGCTTTTAGCAAGGAATATACAGACACAGTTCTAATGTTTTCAAACAGAATTAGTGTTGAAATACTTCTCGTATATTTACGCCAAGCTAATGCATAAAGATGGGAAAACAGCCTCGGGTACTTATGTAAATAAGGCAGAGAATTGCATCCACCAGAAAGAGAAATTTGGGAGTTTGGAAAGGGAGGGGGACGGAGGCAGAGAATTTGTTGATATGAAGTTGAATGTGCATTCTTCTTCTTCTTCTTCTTCTTCTTCTTCTTCTTCTTCTTCTTCTTCTTCTTCTTCTTCTTCTTCTTCTTCTTCTTCTTCTCCTTCTCCTTCTTCTTCTTCTTCTTCTTCTTCTTCTTCTTCTTCGATTGTGTCTGATTCTCAAAGACAGACTGTTCCCTGCTCTTTTCTTGGCAAGAAGTGGTTTGCCATTGCCTCCTTCTTAGGGCTGATAGGGAATGGCTGGCCCAAGGTCCCTCAGCTGGCTTTGGGCCAAAGGTAGGACTAGAACTCACTTATCTCCTAGTGATTGGCCCAAAGTCACCCAGTCAGTTTTCACGTCTAAGGCAGGACTAGATTCATGGCAGCCTGGTTTCTCGCCTGATGCCTTAACCACTATACCAAACTGTCTCTTTTAACAACAACAAATCTCTGGAAAAAAAAAAGCACCATAAGTTAAGCGTGCAGTCCAGAAAATGTATTGCTCAAGGCTACAGACAAAATCTAGTCAACCAACAGTCAGCACTGAATTGGTGCTAGATGAGAGTTTAATGGAATTCAAGAGGGATTAGAGTTGGACCATTTGTGGGAATGTAACGATTCCAGGCTGATGGCTTGCTTAACTCCACTGCCCAGATCTGCCTGCTCTTTTCCTACAGCTCACGGGTTCGCGCGTCCTGTCAAACCCAACTTGTTAAAAACCGAATGGATGCATTCCCAAAGCCCGTTACACCAACCAAAGCTGGATGGCGGCTTGAGGCAAGACAGGTGGTTTTCACAAAAGGGTTCATTTAATCTTACACGGTTCCCTTTCCATGGGAGTTGATGTGCAGGTTATGAGCGCAAGCACCCATGATGGAGGACAACTGCCTTTCAGATAAGTCTTCCGATGTTTGCAGGGAATCAGGAAGGAGAGCTTGAAATCTGAATTTTAGCCTTGCCCCGCTGCTGCAAAATTCAGAATACAGACCAACTGCTATGCAAAGTTTGGTGTATCTGACCCACCATGGACCATACAAAGCCACTTGTCTGCTTAAAGAAGGAGAGAGAGAGGGAGAATGAGAAACAGGGAGTAAGATAGAAAGAGAGAGAGAGAGAGAGAGAGAGGAGAGAGAGAGAGAGACGGAGAGAGATAGAGATACAGAGAAGAGAGAGACAAAGAGACAGGGAGAGAGAGAGAGAAACGGAGCGAGATAGAGAAAGAGAGAGAGGCAAGAGAAAGAGGAGAGAGAAAGAGAGGAGAGAGGGATAGAGAGAAACAGGGAACGAGAAAGAGAGTGGAGAGAGAGGAGAGAGAAACAGAGCGAGATAGAGATACAGAGAGAAGAGAGAGACAAAGACAGGGAGAAAGAGAGAAAAACAGGGAGCGAGATAGAGAAAGAGAGAGGCAAGAGAAAGAGGAGAGAGAAAGAGAGGAGAGAGACGGATAGAGAGAAAAACGGAACGAGAAAGAGAGGAGAGAGAAACGGAGCGAGATAGAGATATAGAGAGAAGAGAGAGACAAAGAGACGGAGAGAGAGAGAAACGGAGTGAGATAGAGAAAGAGAGGCAAGAGAAAGAGAGAGAGAGAAAGAGGAGAGAGGGATAGAAACGGAATGAGAAAGAGAGAGAGGAGAGAGAGAGACAGAAACACAGCGTGATAGAGTAAGAGAAGAGAAGAGACAGAGAGAGAGAGACGAGACAGAGAGAGGCGAGAGAAAGAGAAGAAAGAGAAAGAGATAGGAATAGAGAGAAACAGGGAGCACGAGAGAAGGAGAGACAGAAACAGAGTGAGAGAGAGTAGAGAAAAAGAGAAGAGACAGAGAGAGAGAGAAGAGAGAAAGGAGAAAGCTTTTGGTGTTGGTAGAGTTTTTCTTTCTTTTACTCCGCTTCACACCTTCCCCTCCCTTCCTCCTCTTTGCTGTCAAGAAGGCAATCTGTTCCTTCATTTCTCAGGAAGACACTTGGCAATATGGCCGACAGGATGTCAGGAATCATTCAAACCAAACGGGGAACGATGGAGCAGAGTTTCTCGAAACCACCTTCTCAGCATGAGGCAACGGTGGAACGGAGGGGCGTGAAAATATGAATATTTTTGGGGGAGGAAAAAACACTTTCACCATCTCAAGAAGGAAGCCCCTTTTCTAGGTGGCAAGGAAGTTTTCACCTGAGAGCTGATGGGTAAATGTTTGCTTGGGGAGGGGGGACGGCGCGTACAAGTAGCCCTCATTCACTTAGTGACTATTCAAAGTTACAATGGCACTGAAAAAGTAACTTTCTCTCTATGAATGTATGTCTGTGTGTTTCCCTCTTCTTTGGGGCAACCCCTGAGATATTGGAACATTGCTATCATGTCAACCTTGGTCCTTCTTTTCACTAGACTAGACATACTCAGTTCTTGCAACCGTTCCTCTTATGTTTCATCCGATGTTTTCCTGAGTTGTCATCACAAAACAAGACACGGGGAAGCGAAGCAATCTTCCGCTCACGTCTCCAAGCTTTTAAGCCACGACACGCGCAGGCTTCAACCTTCGCCGACGTCCTTTTAATCATAATAATGAAAGGGAAGAGTTGCTATTAATTTGGACAGGATCTGGCGTTCGGCAGCCTGAGTGGCAGGCTCTTCTCCAAATGAAGGTGTTAGGCTATAAATTGGAAAAGCCCAGATTGACATCTCCTGGACATCTCTTGGAAGATGCTCTCCCGTCTTCCGAAAAGCACTTTGTGGCCGATCTTGCTCTCTCCCTCCGCCCCCCTCCCCCCTTAATTAAGCGAAAGAGAAAGTGAGAGAGCGAGCATCTCAGGATGAGAAAAGAAACAAGGTTTGGGAGTTTTGTTTTGTTTTTTTAAATTTGATTTATATGCCGCCCTTCTCCGGAGACTCAGGGCGGCTTACAAGGCGTTAAGCAATAGCCTTCATCCTTTTGTATATTTATACAAAGTCAGCTTATTGCCCCCACAAACTGGGTCCTCATTTTACCTACCTTAGAAAGGATGGAAGGCTGAGTCAACCTTGAGCCTGGCGAGATTCGAACCCTGCAGTAATTGCAGGCAGCTGGTGTTAATCACAATGCTATCAGTCTGCTGAGCCATCAGGCCCTTGCAGACCAGTTGTTCTGATCTGCCAGCAGCCTCCGGAGCTGGCAGCGGAGTCGGACAGTGAGGAGGCTGGAGAGGAACATGGGCCAGTCCTGGAGTCTGGGGAAGGCTCGGACAAGGGCTCTGTGCCAGAGGCAGAGATGGGGCCAGAGTGATGCGCGGACTCGGAGCCCCCAGAGTCGGACAGCAGAGAGGCAGAGGAACAAGAAGAACCTGTTCCTAGTACACGCATACGCAGAGCTGCCAGAAGGCAAGAGCAGCTAAAGCAAAAAGGACGACTCAGGAGTAAGGCCAGGAGATGATTGGCCCCTCCCATAAGGCTTAAAATAGATATTTCATATATTTTAATACATACAAAATATATTTTGTATTTGAGGACTGTTTTCGGCTGTTAGCCTCCCGCCGTGAAAAGCCAGCCAATTTGGTTGCATCAAAATTTCCGGGTCTCTGATGGTGCCACTCTCCATGGTGCTGAAAAACACCTCCACAAGTCTTGACCGTAGACCACAAAAGCAGTAGAGTGAATTAATTTCCTTCTTCAGGATCCATCTCAGAGGCACAGGATCCCCTTGATATAGGTAGGCAATCCCTTAATTCTTTCCGCCTCTTAAAAAAACACACACACACACATAATGTAACAAAAGTCCACACCAAACAACGAATAGGTTATTGCCACCATGTCAAACTCTAGCAAGTTATGGCGATGTTTGAGCAATCAGGAGATGGTGCGTTCAAAGCCAGCTGGATGGCTTTGGGCCAATCACCAGGAGATGGTGAGTTCTAGTCCTGCCTTTGGTCCTGAAGCTGGTTGGATATCTTTGGGCCAATCACCAGGAGATGGTGAGTTCTAGTCCCGCCTTAGCCATGAAATCTGGCTAGTTGACTTTGAGCCAATCACCAGGAGATTGGAAGTTCTAGTCCCATCTTAGGCAGGAATGCTGGCTGAGTGGCTTTGGGCCAATCACCAGGAGATGGTGAGTTCTAGTCCTGCCTTAGTCCCTAAAGCTGGTTGGATGTCTTTGGGCCAATCACTAGGTGACAGAGACTTCTAGTCCCGCCTTAGGCATGAAAGCTGGTTGGGTGACTTTGAGCCAATCACCAGGAGGCAGCGAGTTCTAATCCCACCTCAGTCATGAAAACCACCTGGTCTCTCTCTCTTTCTCCCAGCACGATCTACCTCCCTGGGTTATTATTGCGGGGACAATTGGGAGTAAAAAAAGGCAGGTTCGGTTGATTCTGTGTTTCGAGTCATTTGTAAGCAACAATAATACTAAACCCATCGAAGAAAGACAAACGTAAGCCAAGTTTGTTTGCCCATCTGGGCTTAGCATCGCCCAACAAGAGCCGTGTTGCCCTCTCCTCTCCATTCCCTTTCAAGCCAGCCAGGAAGAGAAGTTTCCTCACAACTGCTTCGCCCGGCCTGGATCCACCCCATCTCAGCTGCAGCCGTTCTCGGTTTATAAATCACGCCGTCACGTCCGCCTGCGTTTTAGCATTTAACGCGCCTTATGCTGTGATCCTTAAAAGCTGGAATTAATGACATCCGTCCTGCTGCTCATTAATAATGGCTTCGTTACTGTAGACAATGGCGTCCTCTCGACAATCACCAACTTTTAGCGCAGGGTTTCTAATTATCTGGCGTTTCGGCGGCTCAACGGAGCTTTCCCACCACTTCTCGCTGTGGGGGAGAAAAAGATGATGGGGGGGGGGTTTACCCCAAATGAGATGGGTCAGAGGCTTCCTGCACGCCGTGTGACACGAGTGTTGGCTGTCTATTGGGTGGAGAACACGAGGACTTTAACGGGAGGGAAGGGTGCGGAGATGTGTGTTAGGATATGGTTTGAGCCTAACAAGTTGTTCAGGCAGTATATGTGTTCCGTGACTTTAATATGAATATGTATTGTGTGACTTTAAAGTTTTACTGCTGATTCATTGTAATACTGAGTCATGCTGTAATTAGATAATCACTGGGTTGTGAACGTATTTAAGGAAGGTACTGTAACGTATTCAGTTGATGATTAGCTACCCTTGTGTGTGGAGTTGCAACCATTGTATTATCTTCGGTTGGATGGATCTGCTACCATCGTGGTTTGTGAACCAGAGTGAGTTTGTTATTCTAACCAACTACTGTTTGTGTGGTAAGAAGATTTGATATCACTGGACTGATTTAACTGGCAAAGACTTGGATTGATTTAAGGACTATGAGATTGTTTTCCCACTATAAAGTAAACTTTTGGTAAACCAGTTTGCACATCTCTTATTGATTGCTCTCAGCAACGTTTCTCTGTGCTCCACACTCTGCTGGTTGGTAACACAACAACAATATCCTTAACAACGTGCAACGCTGCAGCACAAAGCCTACCATCAAATGTCTATGATTAAGTTAACAACAGACGGGTCACCAGAAGGCAAAAATTAACGAAACTGTGCCTTGCTTACCGTGGCCGTGCCACGCAGGGGGATTTGCTGGAGGAAGCAATTCTATGAAGAAGAGTTGGTGTAAAAGGCGGCCAAAGAACACGGTGACCAGACAACCTCAAAGCTGGGCACGGAACAACTCGGGAGGCAAGACAAGAAGCAACGGACGGAAACTACTCAAGGAGAGAAGCAACCCAGAATGAAGGAGAAACTTCCTAACAGGGAGGACAATCAAGCAGTGGAACAGAAGTCACCTTCAGAAGTTGTGGGTGGCTCCATCACTGGAGAAGAGACTGGACCGCCACCTGTAGGGAATGGTATAGGGCCGTGATGACGAACCTATGGCACACGTGCCACGGGTGGCACATGGAGCCATATAGCCCAGCTCCAACGCGCATGCGTGCGCCCTGGCCAGCTGATTTTCGGGCCTTCCGGGGCCACCGGAAGTTGGGAAACAGGCTGTTTCCGGCCTCCGGAGGACCTCTGGGGATGGGGTGGGGGATGGGGAAGGCCTATTTTTCACTCTCCCCAGGCTCCAGAGGCTTTCTAGGAGCCTGGGGAGGGTGAAAATGGTCTTTCTCCCCCCCCCCGAAAGGGCGAAAAATGGGCCTATGAGGCTCGCTGTGCCATTGTGTGCTAAAAGCAGGGGGAGTGTGTGGCGGCCATGCACACATGCGCGGGGCGCATTGAATTATGAGTGTGGGCATGCATGTGTGTGACCCCCCCACCCCGCGTTCCCCCCACTTCTGGCATGCGATGGCAAAAAGGTTAGCCATCACTGGACAGATTCAATTCAATTCAATTCAATTCAATTCAATTCTATTCAACTCTACTCTACTCTACTCTACTCTACTCTATTCTATTCAACTCTACTCTACTCTACTCTACTCTACTCTACTCTACTCTACTCTACTCTACTCTTATTCCAATTCCATTCCCTTCCACGCCACTCCAAGACCCTTCCTCTTCTTCTCCCCTCCACCCAAATCCGAACAATCGAGAGACCTGGCCCAATCCGTACAGAGAACATAACACCCTCTTAACAGAAAGAACCCAGCCTTGCCAATAAACCTTGAGAAAGAGTATAAGGAATTTATTAGTAGTAAAAAGGGGGGGGGGTACATTTGTACTACAAGTTGGCTTGGTGCTGGAGGGGATTCCCCCCCCTTTCCCCCTCCTTCCCCTAAAAGAAATTGGATCGCTTCACCACCAGCGATCACCCTGGGGGGGTAAGGGGTGGGTGGGCGTTTGTGTCGGAGAAGGCGGGGAGGCCCCCCTCCGCCCCCCCCAGATACAGATCGAGGTCTTCCCCCTTCGAGGGGTGGGGGGTGGGGGTTTTCAGCTCTCCGTCTGGGCTGTTTGTCGACAGTGCCTAGCCAACCTGTGGCAGTTTTCCCACCGACTCTAGAGGAGAAAAAGAGTTCTAGGAAGGAAGGAAAAAAAAAAAAAAAACCAACTCAAAAAGAGAAGAAAAAAAAAAAACAAAGGAAAAATTCAATTGTGACGTCAAGCTTAGACGGGGCCCCTTCCTGGAGGCGTCGGAAAGTGGCCCGTTCTCCTTCGGGCTGATATGGCTCTTGGTTTCCATCCGAGGACGACACGCGTGGCCAGCAACGTTGGCCTTCTCATGCTGATCTCTAAAAGGGACATTCAACCGTTGCGGTTTGCGACGATGGGCAGCCACCGCAACGCCGGAAACCTTCTCTTCAAGTCCCAGGCAACTGAGGGCATCCCCTGCTCAGCCCTCAGAGCGGACAGGGTCTCTTCAGTTCGGCTCCAGGCCAGCCCGGCCTTTTATTGCTGTCCCGTTTTCTTCTCCTTTTGGAAGCTGAAACTGGTTCTGCGACTCAGTTTCCTTTGCTTCTGGGTCAGGTAATCCGCTCTGGCTGTGCTGGCCCGGGATTCTAGGATGTAGTTCATCTGGAAGAAGCGAGTGGGGGAGAGAGAGAGGGAGAGGAAGAAAGAGAAGAAAGGAAAGAAAGAAAGAAAGAGAAAGAAAGAAAGAGAGAGCGGGAGAGAAAGAAAAAAGAGAGAGAAAGAGAAAGAAGGGAGGGAGGGAGGAAGGAAGGAAGGAGGTAGAAAGAAAAAGGAAGAAACGAAGGCAAAGAGGGAGAAAGGAGGAAGGGAGGAGAGACAGGAGAAAAAGGAAGGAAAGAGAACAAAAAGGAAGAAAGAAAGCAAGGCAAGAAAGAGAGAAAGAAAAGAAGGAGGGAGAGAGGGATGGGAGAGAGAGGGAGGGAGAAAAGGGAATAAGGAAAGAGAAAGACTTAAGGATTGAAAAACGGCATGTAAAACCTGTCCCTCAAAAAAATAAAATAAAATAAAAATTGCCCTAAAGATAATAGCAGTACGTTCCATCCAACCTTTTTGACAGGGGTGGGGGTGGGGGGTAATCTAAGCTGGCAACTCCTGCCCCATTGATTAAGCCATCCGACAATGGCTGGGTCAAAGGGATGGAAAGCGGGGCCCCACATGCCAGCCCCACACGTCCCCTCGGCCTTACCTTCAGTACGATCTCGTTGACGGTGGCAGCGTCGGACTCGAAGTAGAGATGCTTGTAATCGTGGTTGCTGAGATAGGTGAGCTTAAATATTGCATGACCTGCCAGGGATTAGGAAAGAGGAGAAGAGGAGGAGGAGGAGGAGGAGAAGGAGAAGAAAGAGGAGAAGGAGAAGAAAGAAAAGAAGGAGAAGAGGAGGAGGAGAAGAAGAGGAGGAGGAGGAGGAGGAGAGGAGAAGGAGGAGAAGAGGAGGAGGAGGAGGAGAGGAGGAGGAGGAGAAGGAGGAGAAGAAGGAGGAGGAGAAAGAGGAGAAGAGGAGGAGGAGAAGAGGAGGAGAAGAGGAGGAGGAGGAGGAGGAGGAGGAGAAGAAGAAGAGGAGGAGGAGAAAGAGGAGAAGAGGAGGAGGAGAAGAGGAGGAGGAGGAGGAGGAGAAGAAGAGGAGGAGGAGAAAGAGGAGAAGAGGAGGAGGAGAAGAGGAGGAGGAGGAGGAGAAGAGGAGGAGGAGGAGAAGGAGAAGAAGAGGAGGAGGAGGAGGAGAAGAAGGAGAAGGAGAAGAAGAAGAGGAGGAAAAACAGTGAGGTTAGCAAAAAGTTGCATACACTATTTTGTGTCTACAAAGAGGCATTTTAACCAGTTCTCCTGAAGATGGATTAAACTCAGAGACAACTCTCGTTGCCCACTAAGCAGCACGGACCAAGGTCATGTCAGAGAGCGGGTGAAAGATAAGCCATCTGGTTCAAAATTTAAATTTTGCCGACAATTTAAGTGGCTTTTTAGCACGAGTGCCATTTTTAAGTACAGGTAGTCCTCGATTTACAACAGCTCATTTAGGGACGGTTCGAAGTTCACAACGGCGCTGAACAAAGCGAACGTTCTGGGATTGAAATCCACAAGTGTTAAAAAAGTTCCCAAGCTTGGACATTCCTGGTCTATAGGAATAAGTTTTGGGTTAAAGGTAAAGGCTCCCCTCGCACATACGTACTAGTCGTTCCCGACTCTAGGGGGCGGTGCTCATCTCCGTTTCAAAGCCGAAGAGCCAGCGCTGTCCGAAGACGTCTCCGTGGTCATGTGGCCGGCATGACTCAACACCAAAGGCGCACGGAACGCTGTTCCCTTCCCACCAAAGGTGGTCCCTATTTTTCTACTTGCATTTTTTTTTACGTGCTTTCGAACTGCTAGGTTGGCAGAAGCTGAGACAAGTCACGGGAGCTCACCCCATTACGCGGCGCTAGGGACTCGAACAGCTGAACTGCCGACTTTTTGACCGACAAGCTCAGCGTCTTAGCCACTGAGCCACCGCGTCCCTTAGTTTTGGGTTACATGGGCATATTTTTCATGAGACTTCAGCCCCTCCCCAAAGGGCAAACAATGCAATGTGGACACAGCCGAACCCAAGGGAGGGTCTTTCCAAAAAGGGGGCTGCAGCCTAGTGGTCAGATTTGTCTCAGAGACCAGCGCCTGACCTCCCCACCCTTCCGTTCCAGGCAGGCTGTTAACGGGGTGCCTCTGTCTGGCTTTTGACAGCTGACCCTCTTCCGGGCTTCGGAAAACCGGAATGATTTATCTCTCTTTTCCCCGCTTGGAGCCTTTCGCGAGCTGACAGAAGCAAAACGGCGGAACTTTATTTCAAATCCTTATTTTTTTTTTAGCTTTTGAAAGAGTCAGCCCTTTTCGGAAGCCGTTAGCCGAAAATCAGAGATGTCAATAGCGTTTTATTGCGCAGCGAGTTAACAGGAGGCGGTGGGTTTCAATCCATCATGCGCGACACTTCTCGCTAGCCGGGCGCGCTCGCACCTGTCGGAGGGAGCGATGGGTGGTCTCCGGCACATCATTACTTCATTTATTTATTTATTTTATTAGATTTATATGCCGACCTTCTCCGGAGACTCAGGGCGGCTTACAATGCGTTAAGCATTGAGTCTCCGGAGAAGGGCGGCATATAAATAAAAAAAATAAAATAAAAAAAAACAACCTCTTGCATGCTGCCCTACCTAAGATCTGAGAAATGTTGATTTTTGCAGGCCAGGGAAATCCTTAACGAGAGCTTTACATAAGCGGTCTCGAAAATACGACCGGGAGCTGGGGGGGGGGCAAGCCCTGCTCCGCCAAAAAAACCCCGTTACAGATCTTGTCCGTTTACGAGCTGCATCTCTCCATAAGCGCCCCGCTTCCCCTGCATGTTTTGGAAGAGATAATAAATAAACCAAATTGCGCTCAGCATCCTTCCCGGCCGTTGCGAGAGAGGAACGCTTCCTTCTTCTCCGGCGTCTGCACCTCATCAATCACGCTATTGTCTGCTTGAGAGCCGAGTCTTGTAAATGTCAGACCCACTCAAGTCCGAGAAGGATCCGAACATGGCAAGGAGGTTTTAATTGGGCAGCGTAATTAAATAGGCGGGGGAGGTGGGCGAGGGAAGAAGGGACGAAGGGAAGAGGCTCTCGACAGGAAAGAGACTTCTTGGATGGCGTTAAGACTTTGAAACGGACGGAATAATAACAGAACAAGAGTTGGAAGGGATCTTAGAGGTCTTCTAGTCCAACCCTCCCTACTCAGCTCAAGCAGAAGAGTCTATAATATCGTTCCGGACAAATGGCTGTCCAGTCTCTTTTTAAAAACTTCCAGTGTTGGAGCATTCACAACTTCTGGAGGTAACTTCTGTTCCACTGATGAATTGTTCTAACTGTTGAGAAATTTCTCCTTAATTCCAGGTTGCTTCTCTCCTTGATTAGTTTCCATCCGTTGCTTCTTGTCCTGCCTTCAGGTGCTTTGGAGAATAGCTTGACTCCCTCTTCTTTGGGGCAGCCCCTGAGATATTGGAAGACTGCCATCATGTCCTTCTTTTCATTAAACTAGACCCAATTCCTTCAACCGTTCTTCGTATGTTTTGGCCTCCAGTCCCCTAATCATCTCTGTTGCTCTTCTCTGCACTCTTTCTAGAGTCTCCACATTTTTTTTTTTTTTAATATCACGGTGACCAAAACTGGATGCAGGATTCCAAATGCTCCTGGACTATTGGGAAAATACCTCGGTTTCTTCCCCATCCGGTTCTGAAGGCAGGATTTCCACTGAGTTCACCAGGAACCTGATTCTGAACTGACCATTGAACCGTCTCTTGGGACAGGAGCGCTTCGAGAGAAGAAGAAGCAGATGCAGAATAGGTCTCATTGGGGATCTCGGCACGCTGGTGGGATGAGCTAAAATGCAGGGACTCGGTGGGAAAATGGATGTTTATTGGGAAGCAGGAATCAAGTGAGGTTGGCTCGGGAGCAAAGGGTTGGCCTGCAGAAGACAATCTAGCTGTAGTTACGGTTGCAATTACTGTAAGGTTAAAGGTAAAGGTTCCCCTCGCACATATGTGCTAGTCGTTCCCGACTCTAGGGGGCGGTGCTCATCTCCGTTTCAAAGCCGAAGAGCCAGCGCTGTCCGAAGATGTCTCTGTGGTCATGTGGCTGGCCTAATTTTTTTAAAGTGTTTTGTTTATTGTTTTTAATTAATGGGGCCAAATTTTTATATATATATTTTAACTGTATTTTAATATTTGTACTTGATGTTTTTACTTGGCTGTTCACCGCCCTGAGTCCTCAGGGAGAAGGGCGGTATACAAATTCAAAATAAAAAAATAAAATAAAATAAAATAAAAAAATAAAATAAATAAAATAAAATAAATAAAATAAAATAAAATAAATAAAATAAAATAAAATAAATAAAATAAAAAAAAAAAAATAAAATAAAATAAATAAAATAAAATAAAATAAAATAATAAAATAAAATAATAATAATAAAATAAATAAATAAAATAAAATAAAATAAAAAAAATAATAAAATAAAATAAATAAAATAAAATAAAATAAAATAAAATAATAAAATAACTCAACGCCAAAGGCGCACGGAACGCTGTTCCCTTCCCACCAAAGGTGGTCCCTATTTTTCTACTTGCATTTTTTACTTGCTTTCAAACTGCTAGGTTGGCAGAAGCTGGGACAAGTCACGGGAGCTCACCCCGTGACGCGGCGCTAGGGATTCGAACCGCTGAACCGCCGACCTATTCGATCGACAAGCTCAGCGTCTTAGCCCACTGAGCCACCTGTTATTTAAGGTTAAAGAAATGAAATAAAACGGGTGTTTTGGCAGCTCGCAGTCGTATTAAAGTGATCAAAACTCTCCTCCTGAGGAGGAGGGAAGGCTCTCCTGCAGGTATAGGTAAGTCAATCCAGACATCAAATAGAGAATCTCGGAAGGAGGATGACAGGTTTGTATCAGCGTTTCTTCGGCCAAGGCCATCGTTATCATGCTCCCATTTTACAGGTGGGGGAAAACTTGGGAAAAAGAGAGAGAGAAAGAGAGAGAGCTGGAAAAGCATCGAGATCAGATGGGCTGGGTGAAGAGGCAGGCATGTTTCTATATATATATATATTTTTAATTCCCACCACGCTGGGATTGTTTCGAAGGTTTCTGCTTAACTTCCCATTTTACGGAAGGCTACGGACAAACCTCGTAATCTCTCCACCACCCCCCTTTTTTTCTCAACTCCTCCAGACTGTTAACCCGATTTGCCAAAGGTTAAGGCCATCTGTTTATAGATTTTGAGCATTTTTTTTTTTTTTTTGCTTTTGCTTTTTTTTTTTCCAGGAGAAATGGCAGGATATAAATCACTGTAATAAAGTAAATAAGGGAAAAAACACACACATTTCCTTCTCAAACCCAGACCGTACCAATTGGGGAGGGGGGGGGTCTACCCTCACTGGTCCTCGGAGCCCAGTTCGTGATCTTAAATGAAATGACATGCTTTCTTATTTATTTATTTATTTATTTATTTATTTTTATATGCCGCCCTTCTCCGGAGACTCAGGGCGGCTTACAATGCGTTAAGCAATAGCCTTCATCCTTTTGTATATTTATACAAAGTCAGCTTTTCTTTCTTTCTTTCCTTCCTTCCTTCCTTCCTTCCTTCCTTCCTTCCTTCCTTCCTTCTTTCTCTTTCTTTCTCTTTCTTTTCTTTTCTTTTTATTTGATTTATATGCCACCCTTCTCCGGAGACTCAGGGCGGCTTACAATGCGTTAAGCAATAGCCTTCATACTTTTGTATATTTATACAAAGTCAGCTTATTGCCCCCACAAACCGGGTCCTCATTTTACCCACCTTAGAAAGGATGGAAGGCTGAGTCAACCTTGACCTTATAATGATATAAGCTGCCTCCAACCAAGAGCCTCGGTGGTACAGCGGACTAAGTGCTGTTATGTAGCACTTAGCTGCCAGCTGCCTGCAAAATTAGTGGGAGTTCAAATCTCACCAGGCTCAAGGTTGACTCAGCCTTCCATCCTTCCGAGGTAGGTAAATTGAGGACCCAGATTGTTGGGGCAATAAGCTGACTTTGTATAAAAAAAAGAACACTGCTTAGGGGGGCCCCCGAAAGCCTTACTAAGCAGGTATATACATAAGTATGAAGGCTATTGCTTAACTCATTGTAAGCCGCCCTGAGTCTCCGGAGAAGGGCGGCATATATAAATCGAACTAATAAATAAATAAATAAATAAACAAACAAACAAACAAATAAATAATAAACAAACAAACCACAAACCAGGGGTGAAATCCAGCAGGTTCTGGAGAACCGGTAGTGGAAATTTTGAGTAGTTCGGAGAACTGGCAAAGACCACCTCTGGCTCGCCCCAGAGTGGGGTGGTAATGGAGATTTTGCAATATCCTTCCCCCAGGAGTGGGGAGGGAATGGGGATTTTCCAGGAGTATGGAGGGAATGGGGATTTTGCAGTATCCTTTCCCCAGGAGTGGGGAGGGAATGGGGATTTTGCAATATCCTTTCCACAGGAGTGGGGAGGGAATGGGGATTTTTGCAATATCCCTCCCCCTGGAGTGGGGAGGGAATGGGGATTTTTGCAATATCCCTCCCCCTGGAGTGGGGAGGGAATGGAGATTTTGCAGTATCCTTCCCCTGGAGTGGGAAGGGAATGGGGATTTTTGCAATATTCTTCCCCAGGAGTGGGGAGGGAATGGGGATTTTCCAGGAGTATGGAGGGAATGGGGATTTTGCAGTATCCTTCCCCTGGAGTGGGGTGGGAATGGGGATTTTGCAATATCCTTTCCCCAGGAGTGGAGAGGGAATGGTGATTTTGCAATATCCTTCCCCTGGAATGGGGTGGGAATGGGGATTTTGCAATATCCCTCCCCCAGGAGTGGAGAGGGAATGGGGATTTTGCAGTATCCTTCCCCCAGGAGTGGAGAGGGAATGGGGATTTTGCAGTATCCTTTCCCCAGGAGTGGGGAGGGAATGGGGATTTTGCAATATCCTTCCCCAGGAGTGGGGTGGGAATGGGGATTTTGCAATATCCTTCCCCTGCCACGCCCACAGAACCGGTAGTAAAAAAAAATTGTACTTCACCACTGTCACAAACCCGGCCTGAACCATGCTGGAGAAAGTTGTTGTTGTTGTTGTTGTTATTGTGTATGTGTGTGTAGGGGTTTTTTTTTTTTAAAAAAATTATTTTTCAGGGCGAATTCAATGGGAAAGAAGACTGACCCATGAAGCCGCATCTATCAAACTGTCGGTTCCGTGTTGGCAGCTCTTGAAGCCCAAGGGAGTTCAAAGGTTGCAAGGTAGAGGAAAATTTTGTGGGTTTGTGTGTTGTGGTAGGGGGAATAAGGAGGGGCGGGAGAGGGGGGGGGGAAGCAGCCCTCTGCTTCGGCACTAATATGCCTTCTTTGGGGGAAGAGTTGCTCCTTCATCCTCTGGCTTTAGGCAGCTTTCATTAATCTTCTGGCTCTCCTCTTTAACTAGCCATGCAGAACCGCTCAATAGCGAGGCTCATAATGGGAAAGCCCTCTGCCTATTACCAGGTTAACATTCTGTTAAGCCCCGGCACAACAATGGAATGGGAATGGAGAGGAAACCTTCGCACCCAAGACTGGCAAATTAAATGACTGCGGGAGGAGGAGGTGGTGGTGGGAGGAGGAGGAGGAGGAGGAGGAAGGGAAAAAAGATGGAAGAAGAGGAAGAAAAGGAAAAAGAAGGAAGGAAGAGGAAGAAGAACAAAATGGAGGAAGGAAACAGGAGGAGGAGGAGGAGAAGGAAGGGAAAAAAGGTGGAGGAGGAGGAGGAAGAAGAAAAGGAGGAGAGGGAGGAAGAAGACGAGGAGGAAGAAGAAGAGGAACGAGGGAAGAGGAAGAAAACAGGAGGAGGAGGAAGGAGGAGGAGGAAGAGGGGGAGGAAGGAAAAAAAGGTGGAGGAGGAAGAAGACGACGAAGAGGAGGAAGAAAAGGAAGGGAAGGAGAAGGAAAAAGGAGGAGGGAAAAGGAAGAGAAAGAAGATGGAGGAAGAAGATGAAGAGGAGGAGGAAGAAGAGGAGGAAGAAAAGGAAGAGGAGGAGGAAAAAGAAGGAGGAGGAAAGAAAAAAGATAGAAGAGGAAGAGGAAGAAAAGGAAAAAGAAGGAGGGAAGAGGAAGAAGAACAAAATGGAGGAAGAAAACAGGAGGAGGAGGAAGGAGAAGGAGGAAGAGGAAGAGGAAGGGAAAAAGGTGGAAGAGGAAGAAGAGGAGGAGGAGGAAGAAAGGGAGGGGAAGGAGAAGGAAAAAGGAGGAGTGAAGAGGAAGGGAAAAAAGATGGAGGAGGAAAAAGATGAAGAGGAGGAGGAAGAAAAGGAAGAGGAGGAGGAAAAAGAAGGAGGAAAGAGGAAGAAAACAGGAGGAGGAGGAGGAAGGGAAAAAAGGTGGAGGAGGAAGAAGAGGAGGAGAAGGAAGAAAAGGAGGAGAAGGAAAAGGAAAAAGGGAAGAGGAAGGGAAAGAAGATGGAGGAAGAAGAAGCGGAGGGAAGAGGAAGAATAGCAGACAGGAGGAAGAAAACAGGAAGAGGAGGAGGAAGAGGGGAAAAAGGATTTGAAGGAAGAAGATGAGGAGGAGGAGGAGGAGCAGGAAAAAGAAAGAGGAAGAAGAGGAAAAAAGAAGATGAAAACAGAGGAGGAGGAGGAGGAGGAAGGAAAAGAGGGAGAAAGAGAAGGAAAAACTCAACTATCAAGGAGGCCTGCTGGTCAAAGGAGCTTTTCCCCACAGCTCGTTGCTCGTTTATAGGTTTAGCATTTTAACAGTTAGGTGTTGGGCGTGAGAAAGATTAAAAGCCAAGTTTTCTTGGATGCTACGTGCTACCTGGGGGACCAGGCTCGTCGCGTGCTGTGCCGCCAGATGTGGCCGTTCCTGGGAAATCCCAGAAATGAAATCCCAGTCTTTCCACATCTGGGCTGCCCCAAAAACATCTGCGGGAAGCAAGAATCGAGACCGAACCCCGCCACCCCCAGCTCCCCACCTCCGAAGGCACCTTCCCGACCCCCCCCCTCCGCATGAAGGTCAAGACTTCTTCCTCGAGTCGTGGGCTGTGCTGAGCCTTCCAGATGTTGCAACCGCCGCACATCTGGCAGGCACCCTCCCCCCCAGGGGGGGGGAAGGGAAGAGAAGCGCTGATCTAAGAGAGAAGCCTGACGTGATGTCATAACATCACTCGCTTTGTGTTTTGACGGGATGTCACGTTCTGAGGACCACGTTGGCTTTGATCAACAAACAGGCCGCTCCAGGATCACAAGGTTTGAGCGTCCATTAAAGAAAATGAGTCTGTTACGTGGTTTGTTTGAACGTTTAGCCAAGAAGATAGGATGCGAATGGGGGTTGACGTTGACCCAACGGTTTTTTGGACTGTCCCCGGGGCCAGTTCTGTTTACGGAACTGCTCTAGGGTGGACAGCGGTATTTGGGACGGGTTCCCCAACCTGTTTTTATTTCTCCCTCTGCCCCCTCACCAATAATGTTAACGAGATATGAAGAGAATCAGATTTTCTTTAAATTATGCTTTGCCCGGGGATATAATCACATTAAGCTTATTATGTGGCTTCCTTAAGACTTTATATTATGTGTTCTTAATTGAGACACAGGGCCTCTTTCTGGGGGCTATAAAAATGGCAGCTGGTTTTATGAAGGCTTAAATCTTCCTTCTTAACAACAAGAGGCTCTTTTTCCCCCCCTTCCCTCTCCCCACCCCCCTCCGATTCAAAATCGGCAAAATCTTTTGAGGAGAGTCAAAGCAGAGGCTGATTTAACAGAGACGCCCCTTCGAAGAGGAGAAGGTCGCGCGGATCCGGATAAAGGATTACCGGAGATTTCGTCAGTGGTTTTGCCATCGGTTCAAACGGATTCTGTAGGAGATCAGGCAGAGCTGGGGAGGGCGGAGTTAAGCACGTTAGCAGCTTAGAATCATGACGTTCCCACAAGGCATTCGACAAAGTAGACCCCAACCTATTTCTTGGTAAGCTAGATAAATGCGGGATAGACAGCATCACCACCAGATGGATTTGGCTGATAAATCGTACTCAACAAGTAGCCCCTAATGGTACTATATCTACATGGAGGCAAGTAAGCAATGGGGTACCACAAGATTCCATTTTAGGCCCAACACTCTTCAATATCTTCATAAATGGACGTTTGGACAGTTGCCTTCTGGCAGAAGTTTCCTTCCCTGTTAGAATGCAGTATTGCAGGCTAACTCTGCCCACTGCCAGGAGTTCGATCCTGAATGGCTCAAAGTTGACTCAGCCTTCCAAGCTTCCGAGGTCGGTAAAATGGGGACCCAGATCGTTGGGGGCAAGAGGCTGACTCTGTAAACCGCTTAGAGCGCTGTGAAGCGGTATATAAGTCTAAGTGCTATTGCTATACGCAGAATGATATTGAGGAAAAGTATAATTCTGAAACCATTGCCAGCTGCTTTCCTTGGGGTGGCTTTGAAGTTGAGCGTTAACTGACGAAAGATGAAAACCCTTTTGAAATGATGAATTTCGGAATGAGGTCCAACCACGTGTGTTTATTCACCCCCTGCCCCCCCATCTTATGATGTATGCTACTGCTCTTTCAAGTAATTTCAACATCTTTGCTTTGTTTATAAACTGCATTTTTCTTGATCGAGCGGGCCTCTCATTAGCAACAGCCAATGCATCAGAAAAGAGAAACTAAAAGAGAGAGAGAGAGAGAGAAAGAGGAAGAAAGAGAGAAGAAAAAGAGAAAGGAGGGGAGAGAGAGAGAAAGACTAAAAAAGAAAGAAAGAAAGAAAAAGGAAGAAAGGGAGGGAGGGAGAGAGAGAGACAGAAAGAAAGAAAGGAAGAAAGAAAGAAAGAAAGAGGAAGAGAGAAGAAAAACAGAAAGGAGGAGAGAGAGATTGAAAAAGAAAGAAAAAGGAAGAAAGAGAGAAAAAAAGGAAGAAAGGAAGGGACAGAGAGTCAGAGAGACAGAGAAAGAAAGAAAGAAAGAGAAAGAAAGGAAAAGGAAGAAAGAAGAAAAACAAAGGAGGAGGAGATTAAAAAAAGAAAGAGAAAGAAAGGAAAAAAGAGAGAAAGAAAAACAAAGAAAAAGGAAGAAAGGGAGGGAGGGAGAGAGAGAGACAGACAGACAGACAGAGACAGAGAAAGAAAGAAAGAAAAAGAGAAAGGAGGAGAGAGAGAGAAGGATTAAAAAAGAAAGAAAAAGAAAGGAAGAGAGAAAGAAAGAAAGAAAAAGAAAGTAAGGGACGGAGGGACGGAGGAAGAGAGAGAGAGACACTTGGCTCAATAGCACAATGTATGTTTTAACTAAAGAGACATGAAATATTTAAGAAGGATGTTTAGCGGCAATGCTGAGAAATATTTTCTCATGCGAGACCCTGGATATGGTCGTAGACCCCAGATAAGGATGGCTTAATCCTCGTTTAGCGACTGATCAAAGTTACAACGGCCCTGAAAGAAGTGACTTACGACCCGTTTTCACACTTACGACCCTTGCAACCCGTCCCCAGGATCACGCGATCAAAATCCGGACACTCGACAACTAAACAACGACGACTAAAAATCTTGGGAGCTAACGGTGCCAACTCAACCCTCCTGTGGAAGAACGTGGAAATCTCCTGAAAATTCGGCGTTGCCCTTTCCTCCCACCAGGTTTGCGTAGGAGATCTTGGAACCCGATGGCCAAATTCTTTTTTTTTTGAAGGATTAAGGATCTCTAGAAATTTGGGGGGCAGATTTTGGGGTGTGGGGGGGGTTAGTAAGCGTTTCTCCGCCTCCCGAGCTTAGATGGTGCGGAATTCCAACAGAGGAGGAGGAAGAGGAGGAGGCCCTGGATGAAAGAATGCAATCCTCTTGATTTGATAGACGGCTGATTTACTAGGCTCAGAGATGCCCTAATTTGGGGGTAAAAAAAAAAGATTTGCAAAGCTTTTTCTTGTGTAGTTCACGGGCCAAGCACTCTAAGTTGATTTTCAGCCTGGCGAGTTCATACCTTGGCGGAAGGCGCCTGGTTTTTTTAACAAAAGAGTGGAAGGTGTGTCTCCGTGGGGGTGAAAGGGCACAGCCCATCCGTTTGTGACACTTTTTGGCTGCTGTGCATCGGTGGCGGAAAGACGAGACGGAGGAGGACGGTGGTGTTACAAGAGATAAAACCCGGGGAAACAAAATATATTGCAGAACTCCAAAAGCCTTTATCTCTCCTCCTCGGCCCTCACTCCTTCTGCCATAATTCATTTTCGAAGGAAGACCCGGGAATAATTTTTGATGTAAACTCTGAAGGAAACATCGATCACTTGGCCGATAAGATCGCCGAGGAAGAGAGAGAGAGAGAGAGAGAGGGAGGCATTCCTTCATCAGCCTCAAAAACACGAGCGTCCCTTCCCTCAGAAAAAGAAGAAGAAGAAGGAGAAGGAGAAGGAGAAGAAATTATTACGGAAGAAATCCTAGCAAATCAGCTCTATCCTCCTTCTCCAACCTGGAGGAGGAGGAAGAGGAGGAGGAGAAGAAGAAGAAGGAGAAGGAGAAGGAGAAGGAGAAGGAGAAGGAGAAGGAGAAGGAGAAGAAATTATTATGGAATAAATCCTAGCAAATCAGCTCTATCCTCCTTCTCCAACCTGGAGGAGGAAGAAGAGGAGGAGGAGACAAAGAAGAAGAAGGAGGAGGAGGAGGAGGAGGAGGAGGAGGGGAAGGGGAAGAGGAAGAAGAAGGAGAAGAAATTATTATGGAAGAAATCCTAGCAAATCAGCTCTATCCTCCTTCTCCAACCTGGAGGAAGAGGAGGAGGAGACGAAGAAGAAGGAGGAGGAGGAGGAGAAGGGGAAGGGGAAGAAGAAGAAGAAGAAGAAGAAGAAGAAGAAGAAGAAGAAGAAGAAGAAGAAGAAGAAGAAGAAGAGAAGGAAGAAGAAGAAGAAGAAGAAGAAGAAGAAGAAGAAGAAGAAGAAGATCACTCAACTATTATGGGAGAAAAGAAAAGTAAAAATATCTGAAACGAGCAGTTCTCCTATATAGTATAGGTACTATATTGTGCCAAGGAAGGATTCATGACTTAATTCCCACAAGGAACTTGACAAGTTTGCTCTCGGTCCTTCTGGCTGGAGCTGATGTGGGCCTCTCAAGTCATGTGCAACTTACACGGTTGGCTGTAAATCGCTGGAGATTCCTCTAACGGTTGAAGTGGAAGATACGCTTCAAAACATATAGATAGGAATCTGCTGCTGGCATCTGCCCCAAGGAAGGTCAGCCAGCTATGGCATAATTATGGCTGCTGGGGATTGTCTCCTCCTCCTCCTCCTGCTCTTCTTCTTCTTCTCTCCTCCTCCTTCTCTTCTTCTCCTTCTTCCTCCTCTTCCTCTTCCTCGTTCTTCTCTTCCCCCACTCCTCATTCCTCTTCTTCCCCCTTCTCCTCCCCTCCTCATCTTAAGACTACCCTTCAACTTTCCAGGCATGGTTGGAAATTCTGGGGCCTGATTCACCAATCCGGAGGTCAGTTGGGGAAGCTGGTTTAGCTACCAGCGAGTTCTTATCAAGGGTGACTCTGACAAGCATAGTTCAGGTGGTACAAGGGAGACTTGGGGGCTACGTCCAGCTGTCCCTTGGTTCCTTCTGGGAAAGAGACAAGGGAATCTCTAGACAAGGGCACCAGAAAGACAAGATAGGTGGCTTACTTGGGCTCTTCTCTTCAGCCAGGTCGCAAGTGCACAGGAGCTCCGAGTCGATGGAGATCGGCTTCTGCTTAATCCAGAACTTGGTGCTGGCTTTCTGATTGGTCACAGGATCGATCTCCACCTTGTCACCGGAAATACCTGAAGGTCAGAGAAGGTCAGTCAAAGGAGGAAGGGAAACATCATGCTAAGGCACGGAAGAAGCAAATGAAAGGGCCTCTCCCCCATGTTTTTCGAGTGTGGCAACGTATCATACCATTAATAGTAGAGAGGTGTTAATGACTACTAACGTTATATGTGTATTTATGCTGGGAAGAGGAGCAGGAGGAGGAGAAAGGGAAAGAGGAAGAAGGAGAAGAAGAAGAGGAGGAGGAAGATAAAGAAGGAGGAGAAGGAGAAGAGGAGAAGGAGGAGGAATAGGTGGCAAAGAAGACAAGGAAGAGGAAGGAGGAGAAAGGGAAAGGAGGAAGAAGAGATGGAGAGGAGGAGCAAGAGGCAGAAGAAGGGGAAGAGGAAGAAGGAGAAGGACTAGGAGAAGAAGAGGAGGAGGAGAAGGAGGAGGAATAGGTGGCAAAGAGGACAAGGAAGAGGAAGGAGGAGAAAGGGAAAGGAGGAAGAAGAGATGGAGAAGAGGAGGAGCAAGAGGCAGAAGAAGGGGAAGAGGAAGAAGGAGGAGAAGGACTAGGAGGAGGAGAAGGAGAAGAAGAGGAGGACGAGGAATAGGTGGCAAAGAGGACAAGGAAGAGGAAGAACAGGAGGAAGAGGAAGGAGGAGGAGGAAGGGAAAGAAGAGGAAGAAGAAGAGATGGAGAAGAGAAGAAAGAGGAGGAGGAGCAAGAGGCAGAAGGGGGAAGAGGAAGAAGAAGAAGAGGAGGAGGAGCAAGAGAAAAAGGGGAAGAGCAAGACGACTTAAACCATCATTCTACTATTCCAACCTACCCAAAGAGCAAACCTGAGAAGTTAATTTACTCCCCAAGAGGCTGTGTAATTTATTACAGATCCTATTATGGGTTGGGACCCCCTCCCCTCCCCTCTTCTCCAACAACACCCTCCCCTCCCCAGCAACAACCTTGCTACGGCAGGCAGCCACGGAGCTGCAACCGAGCGGCCGCTCTCATTTCTTAAGTTACAACGACAAGGTTTCTCTGTTGACATGAGTGACCAGACCTCCCTCCCTCCCTCTCTCTCTCTCTCTTTCTCTCTCTCCACTTTTTCATCGTGGCAGCTGAGCGGGGAAAGACTTAAAAGTAATTACATTTTTAGGTCATGAGTTACAGGTCAAGGTCAGCCCCGAAATAGGCAAAAGGAATCAAGAGTATTTAAAAGGTAGGGAGAGGCGAGTTTCTTTGTTTAGAGTCAGAATGTGGACGGAGCTGTTCTTTTTTTTCTTGATTTATTTCTTTTTTCTGTCATTTGTATTTCTTTAGAAGGAAAAGAAAAAAGGGATCCTTGATGGGCCAAAAAAACCCCCCCAGAAGTCAGAAACGGCTAAGGCACCCCTCTTTATTTCCCCACCCCCCCGCCTTCCGTGGCCCCTTTTGCCAAATTGATGGCGACCCACCCCCACCCACACAAAAATATATATATTTTGAAATCCACCCTTGCGAGAAAAGGAGGTTTCGCGACAAGACGGGTCTAATGCTGGCAGAAAATTCTCCGCTTCCCTTCGTCTCCCTCCGAAGCTTTCGTGAAAGCTAGAGAAAGTCTGAGGAAAGCCAAGAAAGAAAGAAAGAACCCCCCCTGTTTTTATTTAAAATCGGAAATCGATATTGTGGGGGGGGGGCATTAGAAGCTCCGTCCGAAGGAAGTTGACTCGTTCGTTATTAAATGGGCGTCGTTTCGCTGCTTGTTTTTGCTAGCCTTTTGGGCAGGGTGGATTTGATTTAAATCGGGTTGACTTAAATCATTTAAATCACTAGTAAAAAGGCTTGATTTAAATCAACTCGATTTAAATCATAATTTTTAAAGAGCAACTGTCATCTCTGCTACTCCTTTGACCCACTGTTGACTCACCGATAGTCCCAGTGTTGCAGAATATACAGCCTCATGCTACCCTAACCCTAACCCTTCTTCTTCTTCTTCTCCTCCTCCTCCTCTTCTTCTCCTTCTCCTCCTTCTCCCTCCTCCTCTCACTCATCCTCCTCCTCTTCTTCTACTTCTTCTTCTCCTCCTCCTCCTTCTCGACCAGGTTGAAGAAGAAGGATAGAGTTGATTTGCTAGGATTTCTTTCATTACTACTACTACTACTACTACTTCTCTTCTTCTTCTTCTTCTTCTTCTTCTTCTTCTTCTTCTTCTTCTTCTTCTTCTTCTTCTTCTTCTTCTTCTCCTCCTCCTCCTCCTCCTCCTCCTCCTCCTCCT